>SJYX01023006.1:396841-454489 GCA_006410675.1 Oreotragus oreotragus | reverse complement strand
CAGCAGCAGCAGTTTACATTACCTGAATTTACACATCTGGTGAAAGGAAGTTGAGATAAAACATCCTCTACTGACTTGTTTTTTCTGTGATATCAGAAGATAAGATTATTCACTTAGCTTAAGGGAGAAAGTTATGCGGTCCTAAAATACTGAAGATGGTGAGAAAATGTGAAATACAAGTAGTAGGCAATGGTTCCACTTAGAGTTTGGATGTAAAACATTGCAGAAAATTTCACTTCTGTCTTAGTCACAAAAACAAACAGATAATCTACAAAATCATAACTAGCTTTCACTTTGTTTTCTAACTCCTCAGACAGTTGAGGTATCAGAAAAAAAAAATAGATTAAATAATAAAATAAACATATCTTTCTAGGAGAGAAAAAATCTACAGTTCCTTCCATTCCTTGCTGAGTGGCAGGGGGATCTACTTGTCATAGATTTTCAGAAATAAAGTAAATACTGCTTTATTAATCCATAGGATGGGGGGAGGTGGGAAGGAGGCTTAAGGAGGAGGGGATATATATATATATACTTATAGGTGATTCACTCTGTTGTCCAGCAGAAACTAAAACATCATAAAGCACTTATATTCCAATAATTTAAAAAAAGATAAACCCTGCTAGGCTATCCAATATGACTTGCTTTGGTCAAAGCAAAGTTGTAAGTGTTATGCATGCAGCCTTGCAAAGTACCTGCATATCGGGGTTTATCCTTTTGGAACACTCCCCCTTGGAGCCTAGCTGCCATGATATAAAAAAGTTCAGTTTTAATGCAAAAAAGAGAGGTCACACAGAGCACGCCAGTAAGATTAAACACCTTGTGAATAAGGAGGCTATGTGGAGAAGAACTGAGGCGCCATCTGATAGTTTGTATCAAGGTACCAGAAATAAGAGAGAGGTTATCTCAGAATTTTCATTCTAGCCCAACTACCAGCTGAATTCAGTGATATAAACCATCATATGGAGGAAAACTGCCTCATCAACCAGAATCATAATGAATACTAATGTTTAAGCCATCATTTTGAGATTGTTACACAGCAATAGATAACTGATAACACTAGTTACACTGTTAACAAACTTAATTCCCACATGTGGCAGGCATGATGAATGAGAATGACAGGGAGATATTGTTACAGAACAAGTCTGAATCCAGCCAGTACTTTTCCCCAGTTGCAGAGAAGTGGCAGGGCGGGGGGGCTGTCTCTTATACACATCTAGATGTGTATAAGAGACAGCAGTTAGAACTGGACATGGAACAACAGACTGGTTCCTAATNCTGATTAGGATAGAAGAGAGGAGGGAGCTTCCTTTGGGCATGTGGCATATTTCCCAACATCAGTGCCTGCTGAGGAATGACAGCAGGACAGGGATGCTGAAATAACAGCTGTGATGTATTTTGAATTTGAACTTACTGGCTAGCTAAGGTTGGGTGAGGCAGAAAATGAACCCTTGAAAGAAGAAACATTTAAAATCAATGGTTTAAGTTTCTATTAAACAAAACAAAACAGAATAATAGAGCAAAGTAAGGCAAAAAAGAGATGATAGCAGAGGTCAACAAAATTGAAAAAGCACAAAAGTAGATAAAATTGACAAATGCATAAGTTGGTTCTTTTAAAAGAGCAATAAATTTGACAAAGTCTGAGTTATTCTAATCAAGAAAAAGCAGATACTGAAACAGAACAAATGAGAAAAAGAAACAAATACTATTTGACAGTATTAGAAATGAGAAAGCAGATATCACAACAAATCTTTCAGTTCAGTTCAGTCACTCAGTCATATCCAACTCTTTGTGACACCATGGATTGCAGCACAACAGGCTTCCCTGTCTGTCACTAACCCCACTGCCCAAACCGATGTCCATTGAGTTAGTGATGCCAACCAACCATCTCATTCTCTGTCGTCCCCTCTCCTCCTGCCTTCAATCTTTCCCAGCATCAGATCTTATCCAATGAGTCATTTCTTCAGATCAGGTGGCCAAAATATTGGAGTTTCAACTTCAGCATCACTCCTTCCAATAAAAATCAGGACTGATTTCCTTTAGGATTGACTGATCTCCTTGCAGTCCAAGGGACTCTCAAGAGTCTTCTCCAACACCACAGTTCAAAAGCATCAATTCTTCGGCACTCAGCTTTCTTTATAGTCCAACTCTCACATCCATATGTGACTACTGGAAAAACCAAGCTTTGACTAAATGGACCTTTGTCAGCAACGTAATGTTTCTGCTTTTTAATATGCTGTCTTGGTTGGTCATAGCTTTTCTTCCAAGGAGCAAGCATCTTTTAATTTCATGGCCGCAGTTACCATCTGCAGTGATTTTGGAGGCAGAAAAAATAAAGTCTCTCAATGTTTCCATTGTTTCCCCAGCTATTTGGCATGAAGTGATGGGATCGGATGCCATGATCTTAGTTTTCAGAATGTTGAGTTTTAAGCCAACTTTTTCACTCTCCTCTTTCACTTTCATCAAGAGGTTCTTTAGTTCTTCCTCACTTTCTGCGATAAGGGTGGTATCATCTACATATCTGAACTTATTGATATTTCTCCTGGCAATCTTGATTCCAGCTTGTGCTTCTTCCAGCCCAGCATTTCTCATGATGTACTCTGCATAGAAGTTAAATAAGCGGGATGACAATATACAATCTTGATGTACTCATTTCCTTATTTGGAACCAGTATGTTGTTTCATGTCCAGTTCTAACCGTTGCATCTTGACTTGCATAGGGATTTCTCATGTGACAGGTCAGGTGGTCTGGTATTCCCATCTCTTGAAGAATTTTACACAGTTTGTTGTGATCCACACAGTCAAAGGCTTTGGCATAGTCAATAAAGCAGAAGTAGATGTTTTTCTGGAACTCTCTTGCTTTTTCCATGATCCAGCAGATGTTGGCAATTTGATCTCTGGTTCTTCTGCCTTTTCTAAATCCAGCTTGAACATCTGAAAGTTCACATATGGTTGAAGCCTGGCCTGGAGAATTTTGAGCATTACTTTGCTACCATATGAGATGAGTGCAATTGTGTGGTAGTTTGAACATTCTTTGGCATTGCCTTTCTTTGGGAATGGAATGAAAACTGACCTTTTCCAGTCCTGTGGCCCCTGCTGAGTTTTCCAAATTGGTTGACATATTCAGTGCAGCACTTTTATAATATCATCTTTTAGGATTTGAAATAGCTGAGCAAATTTTACACACATTAAAAGAATGAGAGAATATCATGAACAAATTTGTACCAAAATCCTAGATAATTCAGATAAAATGAATAGATTCATTTGAAAACATAATAGACTCCTGTTTTCAAGCCAAAAATTAATTTAAGGTAGATCACAAACCTAAATATAAAGTTAGAACTATAGGAGAATATCTTCAAAGCTTGGATTAGTCAAATATCTCTCATGAAGCACAAAAATATTTTTACCCTGAACGTAAAAGCACTACCCATAAGAGAAACTATTATATGGAAATTAATAAACATTAAAAATGACTACTTATCAAAGATACCATGAAAGCGAATAAATCAGTCAAACTACAGAATAGGAAGAAATATTATCAGTACTTATATCTGAAAAAGAGCATATATACAGAATACATAAATATCAGATCAACAATACAAAAATAAATAAGCAATTAAATGTGGGCAAAAACTTGAATAGAAACTTCACAGAAGATACTTGAAGGCATATCAGTCATATAAGAAGGAACTCAACATTATCAGACATTAGAGAGATAACAGTTAAGCCATAATATCGACAATGTCAACAATTCCCAATGTTAGCAAGAATGTAGAACAACTGGAAAGTTTATAAAATGCTAAGGGTTACACTGGTAGACATATAAAATTATGCTATTTTGGAGAACTGCTAGGTACTTTCCTACAAAGAAATAGAAACTTACACTAAAATCCAACTACACTAATAGGTATTTATCCCAAATATATGAAAACCTACATCTGCAAGAAATTTCTATCAAAGTTCTCACAGCAACTGAAAACAATTCAATTATCTATCTACAGGAAAGTGAANCACTAAAATCCAACTACACTAATAGGTATTTATCCCAAATATATGAAAACCTACATCTGCAAGAAATTTCTATCAAAGTTCTCACAGCAACTGAAAACAATTCAATTATCTATCTATAGGAAAGTGAATAAATAAATAAATAAATAGTGATATATTCAAAGAGTGAATTACTACCCAGTAATTTAAAAAATGGAACTACTGATAAAAAACAGCAAAACAAAGAAATCTCAAAAACATTCATTTGAGCAAAAGAGACCATATACAAAATAATGTATATTTTGAGATTCTATTTACAGAAATTTTTGGACAAGGCAAAAGTAATTACAGAAATAGAAATTAGAAAAATTGCCAATGGTAGATAACTGGATTTGTGCAGTCAGTTTTCTAGAGGGATGCAGATATTTAATATCTTGCCTCAGGTGGTAATTCCAAGGTAGCTATAATTATCAAATTCATTGGACTTAGTATGATAATGTCATGCCATATTGTCAAATCAATAAAAATAACTCTATATATGACTTAATTAAGAAACAAACAAAAAAAGAATGAGCCAAAGAAGAAATTAAATTTGATTTTAGCTTTCTTTATAATCCAGTCCCTGCTCTAGTGTTGTATAGTTGTTTTTTCTAAAGGGTTTATTATGATAAAACTAGTCACTATAGTGGAATCAGAAGAATATGTGCTTTTACTATTAAAAAAATATGTGTTTGTTAACTGCATATTGTTAGAGGTAGCCATTTTTCAGAGCTCTTAACAAAATTTACTTTGAGTCCACATTTTATCAGGTAACTGTCAGATTAGAACTTCTACCTCAATTTTGTAAGCTATTCCAAATTTCAAAAAAAAAAAAAAAACCCCTGGATTTAATCTGTTTTCTTGTAGGAAATGCATCTAAGCTATTGCCCATATCTCTGTGATATACTTCAAAATAACCTTGGTTTGAATTAAACTTTGGAAAAATGGTGAGCATTTAGAAAGCCTATTTAATACCAAAGTAACACAAAACTGTTTCTTTTAAGACAGTACTTCATTTTATTCAGTTAAATCTTTAGCTTTTACCTTTTTCTCCTAATATTTTTATCATAAGGATCAAATATAAAAGAAGCAAGTATTATTTATAATACTAATTTTAATTGATTATATTAAATTTTGATTTTTTATGCTCTCTTCTCTGAAAATATTGTGAATAGATGTTGTCAAATGATTACACTGCTTAAATATTTTAAATTAGATCATTTTGATTTGCTACCTACATATGACACACACACATTTTTAAATTGTATTTAGGCTTGCAAATTCAATTAAGAACTGTCTCTTTCAAAATACTTTCTGATTATGGGCTATATACTTAATCCAACAATGCTTAAAATGTTTTGAACACTTATATTGAAATTGCCTTCAGACCAATTTTGAAGCAAAAATAATGTCAGTCATCTAACTTTATAATAATTTAATTTAATCAAGACTATTATTTTAATATCTAGAGGCACTCTTTGCATTCACACAAATTAGATTCATGTGAGTTTTTTACTTTGCATACAAATAAAATTTACCTTGGATTGTACACTTTAAAAAACTTACTTTTTTAGAGGCAAGGACAAAATTTTATTAATAATTTTACTTCATATATTTTAATTTATCACTTGCTTTATAGATTAATTACAATAGTAAGTTAGAAAGTAGGAATTCAGAAGCAACCTCACCGTTCACATTTCTAGTTAGGGTAGGTTTTTTCCTAACTCCAAATAAGTTTCAGCTAATCCAAATCCCATGTTATTTAAGTCAAAATTAAATCTCAGCTCTCTCATTTGTTGCAGATTCTCATGTATTTCTGTTTTAGTTTTCTATCTTCATTCAGGTTTTACATTTTTCTATTTAATGTCCTTTTATAATTTTTACCTTAGATGATTTTTTCTTTTCTTATTTAATTTTGATTTTGTTCCTCATTTTTAATGTGCCCAATATTAACTTCTCTCTGCTAACTCATTTCAGTCGTGTCCGACTCTGTGCGACCCCATAGATGGCAGCCTACCAGGCTCCCTCGTCCTTGGGATTCTCCAGGCGAGAACACTGGAGTGGGCTGCCATTTCCTTCTCCAATGCATGAAAGTGAAAAGTGAAAGTGAAGTCGCTCAGTCGTGTCTGACTCTGTGCGACCCCATGGACTGCAGCCCACCAGGCTCCGCCGTCCATGGGATTTTCCAGGCAAGAGTACTGGAGTGGGGTGCCATTGCCTTCTCCGATATTAACTTCTAATATTATCTATTTAGCACTTTGTTATTCCCCATTACTGATTATTTTATATACATAACTGCCTCCTTTATATGTAAAATGCTAGCAGGACCATCCTTATTTGAAAGTGTTCCTATTTATCCTACTATATCCTGCATTTACAACAATAATAATGGCTACTACTTCTGCTTATTAACTACACTAAAGCCTTTTACTCTGTAGATCACAACAAACTGTGGAAAATTCTTAAAAGAGATGGGAGTACCAGACCACCTAACCTGTCTCTTGAGAAACCTATATGCAGTCAATAATTAGACCCGGACATGGAACAATGGACTGGGTCAAAATTGAGAGAAGAGTACAACAAGGCTGTATATTGTTACCCTGCTTATTTCACTTATATGCAGAATACATCATGTGAAATGCCAGGCTAGATGAATCACATGCTGGAATCAATATTTTCTGGAATTTCCAGGACAAATATCAACAATCTCAGATATGTAGATGATGCCAGTCTAATTGGGCAGAAAGTGAAGAGAAATGAAAGAGCCTCCTTATGAGGGTGAAGAGGAGAATGAAAAAGCTGGCTTCAAACTCAACATTCAGAAAAAAAGAAAATCATGTCATCTGGTACCATTACTTCATGGCAAACAGAAAGGAGAAAGGTAGAAGCAGTGACAGATTTTATTTTCTTGGGCTCCATAATCACTGTGGATGCTGACTGCAGCCATGAAATTAAAGATGTTTGCTCCTTGGAAGGAAAGCTATGACCAACATAGACAGCTTCTTAAAAATCAGAGACATCACTTTGCTGAAAAAGGTCTGTATAGTCAAAGCTATGGTTTTTCCAGTAGTCATGCATGGATGTGAGAGTTGCACCATAAAGAAGGCTGAGCACTAAAGAATCGATCCTTTTGAATTATGGTGCTGGAGAAGACTCTTGAGAGTCCCTTGGAATGCAAGGAGATCAAACCAGTCAGTACTAAAGGAGATCAGTCCTGAATATTCATTGGAAGGATTAGTGCTGAAACCAAAGGTCCAAACTTTGGCAACCTGATGTGAAGAGTTGACTCACTGGAAAAGACCTTGATGCTAGAAAAGATCAACAGCAAAAGGAGAAGAGGGCGACAGAGGATGGCATGGTTAGAGAGCATTACTGACTCAGGGGCATGAATCTAAGCAAACTCCAGAAAATACTGGAGGATAGAGAGCCTGGCAAACTGCCGTCCACAGGGTCACAAAAAGTTGGACATGATTTAGTGATTAAACAATGGCAACCAAGTTTTAATTGGCCTTGAGACTTAATGAACTTGAAATCTCAGAAAACTCATCTTTAAAATGTGAATAATAAAAGAGCCTACTTTAGACTGTTTTGATAATTAAACATGTAAAATGATCAGTTCAATAACTGTCACTCACGTAGCAAGGGCTCCATAATAATTGTCCTTACAACCTCAGAATGGTATGCCTTGGAGTGTTCAAGTGACAAAGATATTTACCTGTGTTTTAGCATATTTAATGTTAGTCCAAAATAACTCATGCTCAGTTTTCTATTTTGTTTAATGAGTGGTATTAAATATCTACATTATTTTTCATTTCCAATGGGGATTCCCAGAACAATTCAAAGAAAACACCCACCTTTATTCTCCCAATTGTCTGCATTTTACCATTGTGTGTGTGTTTCTGTGTGTTTGAACATTTCTTTAAACATGACATCAAAAGCTAAGCCTGGTAAAGCTATCTTCCAACTCAGATAAAGTATTTAAACATTCATGGGCCAGTTAAAATTTCCAACTTGATATTTTAAAAATACTACAGTTAATAAATATGTCTTGTTTCCAGTAAACTCACAAAGAACTCCATTTATTTATCTAGTTTCTTTAAAAAATGAATAATCCTTGAAGTGAAAGAAAAATGGGTATGGAAATGAATTATGCACAGAGCTTGAGAACAGAAAGCAGAGAGTAATTATGGAGGAGTTATGAGCTAAATGGACATCTTTTTAGATCACACAATGCTGAGAAAGTGGAATTTTAATCATCCAGAATGCAGGCCCCTTTATGAACATTATAGCATTTTCCAGAGATTTCAGAAAGGGTAGAACCTCAGCGCTCTAGAGTAAGGGCTACTCTAAACACACTCTAATAAATTCTAAACTCCATGCTCACATAATCCTGCTGAGCAATCAAAAAATTAACTGACAGAATTTAAGTCTTTAAAGGAAGGTAACATAATCCCTGTCTCTTATACACATCTAGATGTGTATAAGAGACAGCACTGGTAGACATATAAAATTATGCTATTTTGGAGAACTGCTAGGTACTTTCCTACAAAGAAATAGAAACTTACACTAAAATCCAACTACACTAATAGGTATTTATCCCAAATATATGAAAACCTACATCTGCAAGAAATTTCTATCAAAGTTCTCACAGCAACTGAAAACAATTCAATTATCTATCTATAGGAAAGTGAATAAATAAATAAATAAATAGTGATATATTCAAAGAGTGAATTACTACCCAGTAATTTAAAAAATGGAACTACTGATAAAAAACAGCAAAACAAAGAAATCTCAAAAACATTCATTTGAGCAAAAGAGACCATATACAAAATAATGTATATTTTGAGATTCTATTTACAGAAATTTTTGGACAAGGCAAAAGTAATTACAGAAATAGAAATTAGAAAAATTGCCAATGGTAGATAACTGGATTTGTGCAGTCAGTTTTCTAGAGGGATGCAGATATTTAATATCTTGCCTCAGGTGGTAATTCCAAGGTAGCTATAATTATCAAATTCATTGGACTTAGTATGATAATGTCATGCCATATTGTCAAATCAATAAAAATAACTCTATATATGACTTAATTAAGAAACAAACAAAAAAAGAATGAGCCAAAGAAGAAATTAAATTTGATTTTAGCTTTCTTTATAATCCAGTCCCTGCTCTAGTGTTGTATAGTTGTTTTTTCTAAAGGGTTTATTATGATAAAACTAGTCACTATAGTGGAATCAGAAGAATATGTGCTTTTACTATTAAAAAAATATGTGTTTGTTAACTGCATATTGTTAGAGGTAGCCATTTTTCAGAGCTCTTAACAAAATTTACTTTGAGTCCACATTTTATCAGGTAACTGTCAGATTAGAACTTCTACCTCAATTTTGTAAGCTATTCCAAATTTCAAAAAAAAAAAAAAAACCCCTGGATTTAATCTGTTTTCTTGTAGGAAATGCATCTAAGCTATTGCCCATATCTCTGTGATATACTTCAAAATAACCTTGGTTTGAATTAAACTTTGGAAAAATGGTGAGCATTTAGAAAGCCTATTTAATACCAAAGTAACACAAAACTGTTTCTTTTAAGACAGTACTTCATTTTATTCAGTTAAATCTTTAGCTTTTACCTTTTTCTCCTAATATTTTTATCATAAGGATCAAATATAAAAGAAGCAAGTATTATTTATAATACTAATTTTAATTGATTATATTAAATTTTGATTTTTTATGCTCTCTTCTCTGAAAATATTGTGAATAGATGTTGTCAAATGATTACACTGCTTAAATATTTTAAATTAGATCATTTTGATTTGCTACCTACATATGACACACACACATTTTTAAATTGTATTTAGGCTTGCAAATTCAATTAAGAACTGTCTCTTTCAAAATACTTTCTGATTATGGGCTATATACTTAATCCAACAATGCTTAAAATGTTTTGAACACTTATATTGAAATTGCCTTCAGACCAATTTTGAAGCAAAAATAATGTCAGTCATCTAACTTTATAATAATTTAATTTAATCAAGACTATTATTTTAATATCTAGAGGCACTCTTTGCATTCACACAAATTAGATTCATGTGAGTTTTTTACTTTGCATACAAATAAAATTTACCTTGGATTGTACACTTTAAAAAACTTACTTTTTTAGAGGCAAGGACAAAATTTTATTAATAATTTTACTTCATATATTTTAATTTATCACTTGCTTTATAGATTAATTACAATAGTAAGTTAGAAAGTAGGAATTCAGAAGCAACCTCACCGTTCACATTTCTAGTTAGGGTAGGTTTTTTCCTAACTCCAAATAAGTTTCAGCTAATCCAAATCCCATGTTATTTAAGTCAAAATTAAATCTCAGCTCTCTCATTTGTTGCAGATTCTCATGTATTTCTGTTTTAGTTTTCTATCTTCATTCAGGTTTTACATTTTTCTATTTAATGTCCTTTTATAATTTTTACCTTAGATGATTTTTTCTTTTCTTATTTAATTTTGATTTTGTTCCTCATTTTTAATGTGCCCAATATTAACTTCTCTCTGCTAACTCATTTCAGTCGTGTCCGACTCTGTGCGACCCCATAGATGGCAGCCTACCAGGCTCCCTCGTCCTTGGGATTCTCCAGGCGAGAACACTGGAGTGGGCTGCCATTTCCTTCTCCAATGCATGAAAGTGAAAAGTGAAAGTGAAGTCGCTCAGTCGTGTCTGACTCTGTGCGACCCCATGGACTGCAGCCCACCAGGCTCCGCCGTCCATGGGATTTTCCAGGCAAGAGTACTGGAGTGGGGTGCCATTGCCTTCTCCGATATTAACTTCTAATATTATCTATTTAGCACTTTGTTATTCCCCATTACTGATTATTTTATATACATAACTGCCTCCTTTATATGTAAAATGCTAGCAGGACCATCCTTATTTGAAAGTGTTCCTATTTATCCTACTATATCCTGCATTTACAACAATAATAATGGCTACTACTTCTGCTTATTAACTACACTAAAGCCTTTTACTCTGTAGATCACAACAAACTGTGGAAAATTCTTAAAAGAGATGGGAGTACCAGACCACCTAACCTGTCTCTTGAGAAACCTATATGCAGTCAATAATTAGACCCGGACATGGAACAATGGACTGGGTCAAAATTGAGAGAAGAGTACAACAAGGCTGTATATTGTTACCCTGCTTATTTCACTTATATGCAGAATACATCATGTGAAATGCCAGGCTAGATGAATCACATGCTGGAATCAATATTTTCTGGAATTTCCAGGACAAATATCAACAATCTCAGATATGTAGATGATGCCAGTCTAATTGGGCAGAAAGTGAAGAGAAATGAAAGAGCCTCCTTATGAGGGTGAAGAGGAGAATGAAAAAGCTGGCTTCAAACTCAACATTCAGAAAAAAAGAAAATCATGTCATCTGGTACCATTACTTCATGGCAAACAGAAAGGAGAAAGGTAGAAGCAGTGACAGATTTTATTTTCTTGGGCTCCATAATCACTGTGGATGCTGACTGCAGCCATGAAATTAAAGATGTTTGCTCCTTGGAAGGAAAGCTATGACCAACATAGACAGCTTCTTAAAAATCAGAGACATCACTTTGCTGAAAAAGGTCTGTATAGTCAAAGCTATGGTTTTTCCAGTAGTCATGCATGGATGTGAGAGTTGCACCATAAAGAAGGCTGAGCACTAAAGAATCGATCCTTTTGAATTATGGTGCTGGAGAAGACTCTTGAGAGTCCCTTGGAATGCAAGGAGATCAAACCAGTCAGTACTAAAGGAGATCAGTCCTGAATATTCATTGGAAGGATTAGTGCTGAAACCAAAGGTCCAAACTTTGGCAACCTGATGTGAAGAGTTGACTCATTGGAAAAGACCTTGATGCTAGAAAAGATCAACAGCAAAAGGAGAAGAGGGCGACAGAGGATGGCATGGTTAGAGAGCATTACTGACTCAGGGGCATGAATCTAAGCAAACTCCAGAAAATACTGGAGGATAGAGAGCCTGGCAAACTGCCGTCCACAGGGTCACAAAAAGTTGGACATGATTTAGTGATTAAACAATGGCAACCAAGTTTTAATTGGCCTTGAGACTTAATGAACTTGAAATCTCAGAAAACTCATCTTTAAAATGTGAATAATAAAAGAGCCTACTTTAGACTGTTTTGATAATTAAACATGTAAAATGATCAGTTCAGTAACTGTCACTCACGTAGCAAGGGCTCCATAATAATTGTCCTTACAACCTCAGAATGGTATGCCTTGGAGTGTTCAAGTGACAAAGATATTTACCTGTGTTTTAGCATATTTAATGTTAGTCCAAAATAACTCATGCTCAGTTTTCTATTTTGTTTAATGAGTGGTATTAAATATCTACATTATTTTTCATTTCCAATGGGGATTCCCAGAACAATTCAAAGAAAACACCCACCTTTATTCTCCCAATTGTCTGCATTTTACCATTGTGTGTGTGTTTCTGTGTGTTTGAACATTTCTTTAAACATGACATCAAAAGCTAAGCCTGGTAAAGCTATCTTCCAACTCAGATAAAGTATTTAAACATTCATGGGCCAGTTAAAATTTCCAACTTGATATTTTAAAAATACTACAGTTAATAAATATGTCTTGTTTCCAGTAAACTCACAAAGAACTCCATTTATTTATCTAGTTTCTTTAAAAAATGAATAATCCTTGAAGTGAAAGAAAAATGGGTATGGAAATGAATTATGCACAGAGCTTGAGAACAGAAAGCAGAGAGTAATTATGGAGGAGTTATGAGCTAAATGGACATCTTTTTAGATCACACAATGCTGAGAAAGTGGAATTTTAATCATCCAGAATGCAGGCCCCTTTATGAACATTATAGCATTTTCCAGAGATTTCAGAAAGGGTAGAACCTCAGCGCTCTAGAGTAAGGGCTACTCTAAACACACTCTAATAAATTCTAAACTCCATGCTCACATAATCCTGCTGAGCAATCAAAAAATTAACTGACAGAATTTAAGTCTTTAAAGGAAGGTAACATAATCCATTTTCTCTAATTATCATTGTTCTGTAATAGCAACACATAAGCAAAAACTGTTAGACATATGAAGAAACAGAAAATACATCCTGTATCCAGAAGGAAAAACAACAACGAAAATAATGCAGTCAATAGAAATACACATGATGGAATTATCAGACAAGGACTTTAAAACAGACACTGTAAATGGGATGAATAGTTTAAAAGAAATATAAATTTAACAAATGAATAGATAGGAATTCCAAGCAAAGAAATAGCTGTATAGAAATGTACCCCAATGTTCATTGCAGCACTGTTTATAATAGCCAGGACATGGAAACAACCTAGATGTCAGGTGGGAGGGGGGTTCATGTTTGGGAGTTCATGTAAAAAAATAAATAAATACAAAAAAAAATTTTTTTTTAATAAATAAAGAGAAAAAAATAGTTAAAAAAAAAAAAAGAAATGAAACAAACGAAAAGTTGAGAATAGTGATAATCTAATATAAAAAGCTAACTGGATATGTTTAATATCAGACTATACAGTATAGAAGAAAACAATCAGTACGCATGTAAGCAAAATAGTAGAAAATGCCCAAACTAAAGGACACAGAGAAACAATGGTTGATAACTATCTCTGATACATGTAGGAGAATATGTCAATAATATAGTTTAACATACATTTGGCTGAAGTGTGAGGGAAAAAAAAAGAATGAAAAAGTTTGGGGCAAAAAAATAAATTGAAGAATATTTTTCAAAATTTTCCATAAGTTCTCCCAATTTGATGAAAACATAAAGCCACTAGACTAACAAAACTCAGTGAACATGAAGCATGATGAGCATAAACACAATCACACACACACCCACACTTACACACACACAAACACACCCAGAAAATGCCTAAGACATACTAGGCAAATTGCTGAAAGTGAAAGAAAATGAGAAAAATTCCCAAGCCCTCCCAAGAAAAAGGATTATTACAGTTAAAAACAAAGATCATTTTTTTCTGATTCTTTTCTTAAAAACAATGAAAGAAGACAAAGATACAATATCTTTAAAATGCCAAAAGAGTAAGGATAAACAGCCATTCAATATTCTTTATCTAGCCAAAAATGAAGGTGAAATAAAGACATTTTCTGAGCAATATGACATAATTTGTCATCAGCAGATACATACTTTAAGAAATGATAAAAGTAGCTTTTCATACTAAAGTGAAAGTGAAGTCACTCAGTCGTGTCCGACTCTTTGCGACCCCATGGACTGTAGCCCACCAGGCTCCTCCCTCCATGGGATTCTCCAGGCAAGAGTACTGGAGTGGGTTGCCATTTCCTTCTCCAGGGGATCTTTCCAACCCAGGGATTGAACCCAGGTCTCCTGCATTCCAGGAAGATGCTTTAACCTCTGAGCCACCAGGGAAGCCCCTTTTATACTAAATAGAACAGAACTGATAATAGAATCAACTTGAAGGAAGATGAGGATTGTAAATAACATCTAGGACAAACAGAAAATTAAAGCTAGAATATAAGCGTAAAGCCAAATTTATCAATAATTATATTGAATGAAGATAGACTAATATTTAGGGTAGCAATCAAAAGACCAGGAAGATGCTTTAACCTCTGAGCCACCAGGGAAGCCCCTTTTATACTAAATAGAACAGAACTGATAATAGAATCAACTTGAAGGAAGATGAGGATTGTAAATAACATCTAGGACAAACAGAAAATTAAAGCTAGAATATAAGCGTAAAGCCAAATTTATCAATAATTATATTGAATGAAGATAGACTAATATTTAGGGTAGCAATCAAAAGGCAAGGATTTTCAGAGTGTGTCATAGAGCAAAATGGAACTATTTGTTGTTTATGTAAGTGCACTGTTATATGAAGACTCAACTAGGTTAAAAGCAAAATGATGGTAAAATTATACCTTAAAACCCTACTTATGAGAAATTTGGAGGGCTATATAAGATGAAGTTGACTTCAATAAAAGGAACATAACCAAAGGTAAAGAAGACTATTTTATAGTAATAAAATGGTCAATTCATCAAGTAGATATAAACAATCCTAAATGTATCTGCAGTTAACAGAAAGCTTCAAAATAAATGAAGTGAAAATTGACAACAGTAAAGGGAAAAATTAAAAATTACAGAATCATATTTGTTTATGCTTATGCTCATTTCCAGTAACTAATAGAAAAAATAAAATTATAATTAGCATACAGAGAATTTGCTTACCACTATCAAACAACTTGCCATCGTTGGTATTTTCAGAACATTATACCAACTTCAGAATATGTATGTATTTACTGAAGAAAAGCTTAAGTAGGTGTCTTTGCAATCTTCCAGTTGGTAAAAATTCTTACCTGAGATACAGAAAGCTCAAAAAAAATAACTGAAAAGTTGGATTTCATCAACTTTGTAAGCTTCTGTTTACTAAGAAGACACTGATAAAACTGAGAAACCACAAATTGAGAGAAAATTAGGTATAATTTTGTAAGAGCACACGTGACAAAAGACTTAAGCCAGAAATGTATAAATAACTACAAGCCAACCAAAAGACAGACAGCATAAATTTTTTGAGTAAAAAAGGTCAACAGATACTTCTAAATGGAAACTATCAGAATAGCGAATTAACACATAAAAAAGTGTTCAACACTATTGGTCATCAGGAAAGTAAAAATTAAAATCACGATGAGATGCTACTTAATATCCAATGTGAAAGAATAAAATCAATAAGACTCATCATCAATTGCTGGTAGGAGTGTATCAAACACCAATATGCTCTGCTGCTGTTGCTGCTAAGTCGCTTCAGTCATGTCCGACTCTATGTGACCCCATAGACGGCAGCCCACCAGGATCCCCCGTCCCTGGGATTCTCCAGGCAAGAACACTGGAGCGGGTTGCCATTTCCTATTCTAATGCGTGAAAGAGAAAAGCTCTATGATTCAGCAGTTCCATGATGTCGTATTTATCTTGCCTAAATGAAAACATGTCACNTATGTGACCCCATAGACGGCAGCCCACCAGGATCCCCCGTCCCTGGGATTCTCCAGGCAAGAACACTGGAGCGGGTTGCCATTTCCTATTCTAATGCGTGAAAGAGAAAAGCTCTATGATTCAGCAGTTCCATGATGTCGTATTTATCTTGCCTAAATGAAAACATGTCACAAAAATTGGTTTTATAATTCATATTCAACTAAATGTACTCCACTGATTTTTGACAAAGGTGCAAAACTAATTCAATGGAGGAATGATTCAATAATTATATTGAAAAAATTGGACATCTATATCCAAAAAAAAAAAAAAAGAATCTTGTCTTACTTCACGTCTTATACAAACAACAAACATTATCTCAAAGTTCAGCATAGATTTAACTATAAAATAAAGAATGATACTTTAAGGAAGAAAATCACAGAATGTTTTGGAGGCAAGGGCTAAGCAAAATGTCTTTAGAAATGACACTAAAAACATGATTGATAAAATGGAAAACTGATAAATCGAACTTGTGATGGTTACCTTTTCATGTCACCTTGGCTAGACTATGGTGATCAATTGTTTGGTCAAATACCAATCAATAAGTGTTGTAAGGTATTTTTAAGGACGTGATTAACATTTAAACTGGCAGACTTTAAATAAAGAAGATTATTTGACACAACCCCATCAGTTAGTAAATTTGTAGAGAATTAAAAACAATAAATCAGACTAAATATTGGTTTGCTTTTTATTAAATAAAAAAAGATTTAAGTTTCCAAAAGGAGAAGGAATTCTGCCCCAGACTGTAACACAAAATTTCTGCCTGAATTTCCAGTTTTCACAGCATTCAAGACTATAACATCAATACTGATATGAAACTTTACTATACTATCTGGCCCTATGAATTTCAGTCTTGCCATCTCTTGAAACCATATAAACCAATTAAAAACAATCTTTCCCACTCCTGCTCTCTCTGTCATATATAGGTATATATATGATGGAATTATGAATTATATTTGTATGTATTACAAATAACAATATGTTATACAAAATATATGTCTCCTATTGGGTTTGATTTCTCTGCAGAGTCTTGACTAACAGGGCACTATGAATATTAAAAGTGTTTGCTCTACAGATGCTCATGAAGAGATTGTAAAGGTAAGACATATCCTGGGAGAAACTCCTAATCACGTATCAGGCAAATGGCTAATGTCTAAGATAAACAAAGAACTCTTAACACTCATGAGTTGAAACAAAACTCAAATAGGAAACCAAGCAAAATACATGAGCAAATATTTCAACAAAGAGAATATAGAGATGATAAATAAATATACTGAAATATGTTCAAAAGTATTAGCTATCAGGGAAATGTAAATTATAATCACAATGAACTATCACTATACACTGATCAAATTGGATAAGGAAAAAAAAAATAGTGACAACACCAAACACTGGCAAGAAAATAGAGAAACTAAACCACTCGTATATTTGCAGGTATGGATGCAAAATGGTATAGTCATGCGGAAAATAGTTTGGTGATTTCTTATAAAACTAATTGTGCAAATACCATATGACCCAGTAACTGTACTAAATATGCAGATTTTTGTATAATCCACATGAAGATGTAAGTTCACACAAAAACCTATATACAAATTTTCATAGCAGCTTTATCAAGAATAGCCCCAAACTGGAATCTGCTTAAATATCCTTCAATAGGTTAAAAAAATTGGGGGATATCCATACCACTATTCAGCAATAAAAAAGAATGAATTCTTGATAGCACAACTACTTGGATGAATCCTAGAGAATTAACCTGAATAAAAAAGCCAGTCCTAAAATGTTATATATTACTTGATTCAATTTACGTATCATTTGAAATGACAAAGTTTTAGAAATGGAGGAGTGATTGGTGGTTGGCAATAGTCCGTAATGAAGTGTGGATGAAACAAATGATAGAGAATGGATTGAGGAAGGGAGCATAGGTGTGCATATATAAGAGCAACATGATGCATACTTATTGGAACTGTTGAGCCTCTTGATGATGGATATTCAGTCCACTCAGTTAGTGTGGTGGATACTCTACATGTGATAAAATTGCATCTATATAAACACATAGGGGCTTCCCAATGGTGCTAGTGGTAAAGAACCCCCCTGCCAACACAGAAGATAGACAGGGGGTCCATTCCTGTTTGAGGAAGATGCCCTGGAGGATATGGGAACCCAAATAAACAGTCAGACACAAGTGAAGTGACTTAGCACAAACACACACCTGAATACCAGTAAAACTGCAGCAATTTGAATATGGTAGGGAGATTGTATCAATGTCAATATCCTGGTTGACATTATAGTATATTTTTGCAAAATGTTACATTGGGAGAAAGTTGGCAAAATGTGTAAAGATCTCTGTATTATTTCTTATACTTGTATGTGAAATCTACAATTATCTCAAAAAAATTTTCAATAAAAAAGAGATATAAGATTGATACATAGATTGTTAAATTTTCATACAACAAATATTACTCAGAAATAAAAATAATAAGTAATATAAAATATGCTTAAATCACAAAACCATAGTATGATGAGCAACTAAACTCACAGGAGTACCTATTGCATGATTCCACTGATATGAATTTCTTTCACAGTCAAAATTAATTTACAGTAACAGAAAGCATAACTGGTTGCTTTTTAGTGGAACAGAGACTGGAGACTGTATGGAAAGGCTGTTGGTAACAGCCTACAATTTGGTGGAAATGTGGAATATGCAAGTATACACACTTCACAAAACATCAAACTGTGCACTTAAGGTATGAAAATTTTACTCTATACATTATTCCTAAATTAAAAAAATAAAAACTAGTATTTATATAAAAGATATGTAAAAATCAAAGAAGTGTTCTGCAGTAAGACAATATCCTGAATCATAGATTTTTCCTTGCATCTTTAACTCTCATCTTTTCAGTTCAGCTGCAATTTATTTAAAGGTACCCTTGTCTTTCTCTTTAAGACGATGGTACAGCTTTAGGAAAAAAAATGATATGGGTTTTAATAGAATATCTACTTCCATTTTGTGATAGGTCAGGAATTCCAAATTTAGTGAATTTCTAGACTTCCTTTAAAATGGTTCATTTTAGGATTTCAAATAGCATAATGGATTTCATACTTTTGAGTGTAACTCCTTTTTATCCAGCCCACACTCAATAGCCCCATTTCCCTTCCCTAACCCAGAAAGTACTACAGAACAAAAATGTACAATAGAGGGAGTAAATTTTAAAGCCTCCAGAGAGTATCTGTTTTGGTGAAATACATATAGTTTTAGCCCCTGAAAGGCTATAGTTCCACACTGGGACCTGAATGCATCTTAAGACAGTATTCTTTGTATATCTAATCTGATGGCATTTCAAGTAGCCAGGGAAAGGTGAATGGGATGATTTCTGATGATCAACAACCAGACTTTTAAAAAACTTTATAAAAATTACAATGGTAGGAGCACTAAATCCTTAATTACAAAATGTTGTAAAGCTGACAAACTGAGATCAAAATGCTACAGCATTTAGAAATCTAAATATTTAAAATAAAGGTCTCTAATTATTCAGGAAAGCTAGCATAGTTCCAGTTTCCCAATGATGGTATTAGGGACATTGTTTATGTTTAATGTTACATCAATACATGAACTTTGTTTTTTATGTGATAACACAGAGTGCATTGGTACTGGAATAGATAAAGTATTTATGTAGGATTTTTAAATAAATATATCTAAAATTTCTCTTGAATGTTGATGTATTTCGAATGTTTACAAATACATATAACGTCAGCCAATTCACTCTTTAACCACCAGTTAAATGGTAAATGGGAAATGGGAAACCTGAGACAGGTTTCCATGGAACTAAATACAAACTCAGGCAACAGGCTGAAGACATTTACATTCATGTTGGATTCCCATGCAGGTGCAGCTACATCTTCTGGCCCCCTTTCATTAAGCCATTGGAGAGCTCTTATCAGTGGTGAATATTTAACACCAATCAGTCTTACTGCATAAAGCTGGTGACAGAAAGCTGATCATCTGACTCCACCAACAAAGTCTCACCAGCCTTCAAGGCCAGAGTCAGGCACAATGCTCCAAGTCAATCTACATATCCTGCCAGTGGTCTACAAGCTGGAATGTTGCAGCTGGTGATCTAATGGGAAAGACTGACTCAGAAGAACAACCAGATCACCTCCTTGAAATGAGGCAGAAGCAGCAGCAAATATGCAAAACACATAAAGATGCATCTAAGCCTGACTGCTCATCACCATCACTTTGAAGGCTTTCTAGTGTATGGATCTGTATGCCCATTTCAGAATCTACTCTAAGTCTGAGAACCATCAATATTCAGAATATCATTTACTCTTCATGTAAGACAAATATCTCACTTTTACAAATATAGAAACTGAGGCTAAGAGATTTAATTAATTTGTCCATTTTAACTCCAAATTCCACGCCATTTTCTTGTCCCATGAAATCTCTAAAACAAAACAAAATTGAAGGGAAACAATAGGCAAAGGATATGGAAAAAGAGGGAAATTAGCTTGAGGTCATAAAGTCATGCTTATGCATTTGCGAAATAATTTCATTGTCAGCTGCTATATTCCAAATTTAGTTTTATCTCAAAATATAAGTAAAACCTCCAAGTTTCTAAAATTGTTTTACTCCAAACAATGTGTTTGACAATCAAATTCTCAGAAATCAAGTAAGTTTATTTAGTTCTCCTTATAATTTAGTTCTACTTATGAAGTGAAATGTGCCAATTTGCAGTATAGCTTCCTCAATTAATGTGCAAATATTGTATACTTCCTTCTCTGTAGTGAATATACCACAATGCTGTTCTAACTAAAGACCTAAGCACAGTCTGATATTTAGCTACTAATTTTTCAGATGTTGCTCCCAGAGCTCAAGGTTAGTGCTTGAGAAGCCTCGAGATTCCTGCATTTTAATGGAGCAAAATCACAAGGAGACATGGATTCCATTCAAAGGCAAACACTTCATGGCAGTTTGCTTCACTTCCTAATACAATCGAAGTCCTTTGCTGACAGTAAACCAGTGGCAGGCGTGCTTTCATGATGACAGCTGCAGTTCTGACATGGATCACAGACAAGCTCTGCTGGCAGGACTAGAGCATCTGGAGCATCTGGTCCAATTTCAAAAGCCAATTTGAGTGAACTGTCTTCTTCCATTTCAGAAAACAGAAGTTCCGAATGCTGGGGCCAAATTTGCACTGAGGTAGCACAAAAACTCATTCTATTTCTTATTTATTAAATATGGAGGCAAAGGCCACAAAGCATACCGATATTTTTAAAGTCTGGGAAGATAGTTTGTAAAACAGATTATGGGGGCCCTTTCCTTAGGATTTCCTTTGATAATGTGAAAGCACTTGACACAAAGGAAAAAGAACTAACACTTATCCCCCAGAAATTAGTGAGAAGTTGTTACACTGATTTGTAATAGAAAATATTTCATACTTATTGAATGGTGAATGAAGTATTTTTCTAATCATTAAGAATAATATTCAATGCTAACACATTAAATATCATTCTGCTAAGATTACACAAAACAACCAATGTCACTTAATTTCTCAAACCTACTGCTGTGTAGTAGCAAATGACATCATTTCCGTTTAACAGATGAGGCTACTCACTCAAAGAATTAGATAATTGCCCAAAACCTGTAAGTAGGAAGCAGGAGATTGAGATGCTTTCCCAGATTGTGATTGCAAATATCACACTTCTAATGTGTTTTAATCTTTTGAGCACAGTGTGGATACTCTTAGCTTGCAGAACTTATGAGGTTAGTGAGGAAAGCATATACTTTTTCTTTACTATCAAGTAATTGTGAATATGCCAGGCCCTATTGTGGGCACTAAGGAAATCCCTGTCAAAATATTCATTGTATGGGAACTTAGGACATGGAAAATTTTAGAAGAATCAGGCAAAGTAGCTTAATTTGTTTCCAAATTCAATAATTACATCTAGACTAAACAAACAATGCCCACAATTTCTGAACTTAATTGATGATTATTGAGCCCTCTGGGAGTGAGGAAGAAAAGTTGACAGCTATAGAGACACACCCTCCAACAAGAGAGTTCACAAATGAGAACTTTTGCCTGTTCCTGATTTGGTGGCTTTTTAAGTAAATGAAACAGATACTGATGGGAACATGGCATCTAAGGATATAATTTTTGAATATTCTAAAATTCAAACTTAACCTTCTACTTTTTCATATGACAGTATTTCAAGGGATAAGTGGGAAAGAATCCAAAAATATTAATTGCAAAAGCCATCACTGTGCTCATGTGGGTGTATGAAATACGGGAAATGCTACCAAGTAATTTATCTTCAATGTTGTGCCAACAAGGACATGACTTCTTATAGTCCACATGCCAAGGAATGTCCTTTCAAATGATATTTGAGTATTTTATGGATGAGTGTGTGACTAATGGATAGAGACTAATACATTTTCCTGCCACAATATTATTGAGACCAGAGTAGTTACTTCTAGTACACACTTACAAATGTTGCTGTTTTAGTTTTTTTTTTTTTCTTTGATTTGAATCATTCATTTCTTCTATTATATTGGTAGCTTTCAGGGGAAAAAAAATCTTGATGTGATTTTTAAGGAGGAGGCATGTCAAGCAAATAGTATAGAGCTAAATATCTTTACAGAAATGTGTTTTGGTACCACCCAAGAGAAAATGAACAATCATACCCTCTCTGGCACCTGAAAATGTTGGTCGATGTTTGGCACCTGAAGAAATTACCCATGAAATGAATACTTGGGGCTTGACTCATTAGAATTCAGTGCCTGTGTCTTCAAATGAATAAGAATCTCTCACAGATACTGAGAAATAGAGATAAAAAGGAATGCAGAGAAAATGACAACACTTCTTAACTATGCAGGAAACAGATTTAATGGAATTTGCTTCCTAACACACACAGTATGAAAGCATGATTATAGGTTCACAAGGTCATAAATTTCAACGTAAGAAAAACTATATATGTTTAATTATTCATAGAAACAGCCAATCAGAAAAATATAAATTTTAATTTAACTGCCTTGCTTCTAGCTCTATATTTTATGTATTATACAAGTTTTATTTTATATCTATAACCTAGTCAAATGTAGGTTGGAAGTTTTAGTATTTACATAAAGAAAAACATAATTTCATATATTCAAAATTCAGATGCAATTTTTAATTTTTTAATTAATTTATTTTTCCTGCCTTTGGCAGACTCAATTTTTAAATTAAAGATAAATGTGTCATAGTGACATATTTCACAGTTTCAAATGTATTTTAGAAGTATATGTTATACTATTACCAACATATGTTTCATAAATATATGTGGTTTTTTTCCTGTAGAATATTTAATATGTGTCATTGATGCTCATATTCTCTGTATCATTTAATTATGTAAGCCTGTATTTTCCCCATACTTATTGACCCTGTTCACCATCTGTATGTCACATACTATCGATGGGACTCACTAGAATGAGGGAGAAAATTGCTTATAAAGTTGGACAGAACTAACAATCTCATATTTTTGAGTTTGACTTCACTGGAATATAGTCTTATCAACTCTGCTAATATACAAATAAATACACACAATTACATGATAGCTCATATTTTATTTGCAACTATATATCAGCAACACTGCATAATGAAAAGCATCTTTTACCAAATGATTTCTTCCTGTTTGCTTTCTATTTTAAAAATAGGTTAAATTCAGTGTCTCGTGGACATAATATATATAACTTCAGAACTGTGTTTTGCATTCAAGTAGTTACAAAATACATTTCAAATTCATGTGTTCACATGTATACAGATGAAAGTATGTGAAATATTAGCTATTAACTAACATTTTTCGTTACAATGCATAAAAAGAGAACAAACCTGAATCTAATTTTCTTACAATATGNTATATGTAACTTCAGAACTGTGTTTTGCATTCAAGTAGTTACAAAATACATTTCAAATTCATGTGTTCACATGTATACAGATGAAAGTATGTGAAATATTAGCTATTAACTAACATTTTTCGTTACAATGCATAAAAAGAGAACAAACCTGAATCTAATTTTCTTACAATATGTAACATAAATTTAATAAAAATTTTAACAGTAAAAAGAAATGCAAAAACTAACAAATACGTGCAAAAGTTTAAAAGATTGCCCTCCTCTGAAAGTTTACATATAGAATAATAAATGAATAGGAATTCTGCTATTACATTTATTCTTTTTATCTTAAATTATCCTTTATATAGCCTTGCTGCTGCTAAGTTGCTTCAGTCATGTCTGACTCTGTGCGACCCCACATACGGCAGCCCACCAGGCTCCCCCATCCCTGGGATTCTTCAGGCAAGAACACTGGAGCAGGCTGCCATTTCCTTCTCCAGTGCATGAAAGTGAACAGTGAAAGGGAAGTCGCTTGGTAAGTGTCCGACTCTTCGTGACCCCATGGACTGCGGCCCACCAGGCTCCTCCGTCCATGGGATTTTCCAGGCAAGAGTACTGGAGTGGGGTGCCGTCGCCTTCTCTGTTATATAGCCTTAGCGCATACTTATTACTGTTCATAATTATTGTGAACAGACTATAAACTCCTGCAGGGCTGGCAATTATGTTTAGCTCATTGACTCTAACTTGGCCCCAGCTTTTTTGTCCAGTGCCTTGTTGTTGTTGTGCAGTTACCCAGTCGTGTCTGACTCTTTGTGACTCTCATGGTCTGCAGCACGCCAGGCTTCCCTGTCCATCACCATCTCCCAGAACTTGTGCAAATGCATGTCCATTGAGTCGGTGATGCCATCCAACCATCTTATCCTCTGTCATATCCTCCTGCCTTCTATCTTTCCCAGCATCAGGATCTTTTCTAATGAGTTCACGGTTCACATCATTTTGCCAAAGTATTGGAGCTTCAGCATCAACCTTTCCAATGAATATTCAGGATTGATTTCCTTTGGGATTGACTGACTTGATCTCCTGCTGTCCAAGGGATTCTCAAGAGTCTTCTCCAACAGCACAGTTCAAAAATATCAGTTTTTCGGTGCTCAGCCTTCCTTATGGTCCAACTCTGACATCCATACATAACTACTGGATAGCACTGACGATATGGACTTTTGTCAGCAAAGGCCCCATGCCTTGCCACAATGTAAATACTAAGTATTTTAAAATTAGTTGTTGGTGCTAGGGTCCTGAATCAGGTGAAAGAAAGTTTAAAGATTATAGCTCCGTTTTAATGTCTCAGAAGTAACAGAATCTGAAACCCTTGTTTCTTACATGGTCGGGCTATCAGAATAGGTAATTTACCTAAATTCTTTGGGATTCAGCATCTCATTCACAAATTCTGATTGAGTGGGTGTGATGAGCATAAGACATAATGTCCACAAATAAAAGAAAGAATATTCTTCCAGCACAGTGGCCCTCAGTGCCATTCAATAAACAGTCACTAATTTTTCGATACTACTTGAAAGAAAATGGCATTTTCACAAAGACCAAGCATATGACATGATGTGTGTGAGCATGCTAGGTTGCTTCAGTCATGTCCAATTCTTTGCGACCCTATGGACTGTAGCCCACCAGGCTCCTCTGTTCATGGGATTCTCCAGGAAAGAATACTGGAATGGGTTGCCATGCCCTCCTCCAGGGGATCTTCCCTACGCAGGGATCACACTCACACCTCTAATGTCTCCTGCGTTGAGTTCGTTACCACTAGCACTACCTGGGAAGCTCTAGTAGGTACTACTCAAGTAGTAAAAGAGATTACCCTCCCTCTATTTTCAGAACAAAAATTAGAAATGTGGATGAGAAAATGTACTCAGTTCAAACCTTAGGTAAAATAGAGGCTTCTGCTACTTTCAAAAGAGCTGGTGTCTATTAACCTGTACAATGTATGTGCTGATCAGAGCTCTGCCTCCAGAAGCACTGGGACGTTCTCACTGCTTCACACATGTCACCCACTTTAGGCTCTCTTCCTTGCCTGTCTCATTTTGTTGCTGCTGTTTGCTCCCTTCTCTGCAAACTCTTCATGTTAGAATGCTACAAGGCTCAGTCTTAGGTATGTCTCTATGCACACACAGTAA
The DNA here is from genome assembly GCA_006410675.1 of Oreotragus oreotragus. NCBI lineage: Eukaryota > Metazoa > Chordata > Mammalia > Artiodactyla > Bovidae > Oreotragus > Oreotragus oreotragus. The sequence continues at coordinate 428,388 of SJYX01023006.1, read as the reverse complement.
AGGTTTCATTTCATCTTATGGAATGAAATATCATCTTTATGCTACCAACACCTATATTTTTATCTTCTACACTGACATAACTTTCAAACCAGAACCTCATATATGCAAAGGCTTACTTGATATTACAATTTAAACAAAGACTGGAAGGGTTCATAACTACTAGACCTTTGTTGCAAGCTAAAATCAAAGGGTGCTAATTAACATGACAAAATACATGAATCTGGAAACGTCCCTAGTAAAGTCAAATACACAGTAAAATCAGATTGTCTCTTACTGTATTGGTAGTACAGAAGTCATTTGCAATTCTACTAAGACAGGTAGAAAAAACTGTATTAAAAACAACTATAACTATAATAATGTTATTTGATACACACTACAAAAGGGTGTAAACAGTAAAATTAAAAACCTAAAAGGAAAGTGAGAAGTAAAAAAAAAAAATTTTCTTTGTGCTTTCAAAGTGAAGCTGTAATCAGCTTAAAATAGAATGTTATAATTAAAAGATACTTTATGTAAGCCTCACATTAACTACAACAGAGACAAACAAACAAACAAAATAACTATGGTAGATACCCAAAAGATTATGTGTACAGGAGTCATAAAAATGATGATAAAGGAGTCAAAGCATACCACCACATGAAATATTCAAATCACAAAGGGAAATAGGAAGAGAAAAATTAAGGTACAAGGAAGGGATCTACAAAAAAATTCAGAAAACAATTGACTCTGACTATAGTATATCTTGTTTAATTGCTAAGTCATGGCCAACTCTTTTGTGACTCCAAGGGTGAAACTGAAATGATTGCAAAATATATCTCAATGAAATTTTTTTTTAAAGCAGTTATACGTATTTATATCAGGAAAAATAGACTTTAAGCGAAGAAACGTCACATGACACAAAAGATTGTTACTGTATAATGAAAAAGGGTCAGTTCATCAGGAAGACATAACAAATATAAATGTTAGTGCACCCAACATAGAAATGCCTAATTATTAATAGCAAATAACAATAGAACTAAAATGAGAAATAAATAGCAATAGAATAGTTGGGTACTTTAAAACTTCATATTCAGTAATGGACAGACCATCCAGAGAATCAAAAAGGAAACAGCAAATTTGAACAACACTAGAATATAGAGATCCAATGGATAAATATACAATATTCCACCACCAGCCCAAGAATACACTTTTCAAGGACACACGGAACAAGCATAGATCATATGTTAGTCTCATAAAGCAAATCTAAGACACTTCAAAAAGACAAAAAATTATATCAAGTATCTTTTCTGACCACATAAAATGAAGTTGAAAATGAATAATAGGAGGAAAGCCGCAATATTCACAAACATGTGACCATTAAACAACACATTTCTGAACGACCAACTAATGCACCAGAAAGAATTCCAAAGAGAAATTTAAAAATATCTTGAGACTAAAAAAAAGAAAAAGAAAAGATAACATAACACACTAATACTTATGGAATGTTGCAAAAGGTGTTCTAAGAGGAAATTTTATAGCAATAAATATACATATCGAGGAAAATAAAACAGATCTGAAATTTAAATCTAATTGTATGCCTCTAGGATTGAGGAGAAAACAAAAAACTAACCCCTAAGTCAGTGGAAGGAAGGAAATAATAGAGATTAGAGTAGAAAGGAATGAAATAGAAATAAGAAAACAATAGAAAATATTAATAATGTTAATATTTGGTTCCTTGAAAAGAAAATGAAAAAATCTTTAGCTAGACAGTAAAAAAGGAAAGATAATTCAAATAAATAAAACTGTAATTGAAAAGAGACAGTATAATTTATATCATGGAAACATAAAGAATTATAAGAGATAGTTATAAACAATTTTATACCAAGAAATAGAATCATCTAGAAGAAATTTAAAAATTCCTAGAAACATGCAACTATTAATACCAATACCAATGCTTTTGAACTGTGGTATTGGAGAAGACTCTTGGAGAGTCCCTTTGAGTGCAAGGAGATCTAACCAGTCCATCCTAAAGGAAATCAGTCTTGGGTGTTCATTGGAGGGACTGATGCTGAAGCTGAAACTCCAATACTTTGGCCATCTGATGTGGAGAACTGACTCATTTGAAAAGACCCTGATGCTGGGAAAGACTGAGGGCAGGAGGAGAAGGGGATGACAGAGGGCGAGATGGTTAGATGGCATCACCGACTCAATGGACATGGGTTTGGGTGGACTCCGGGAGTTGGTGATGGACAGGGAGGCCTGGCGTGCTGCAGTTCATGGGGTCACAAAGGGTCGGACATGACTGAGCAACTGAACTGAACTGAAATGAATCATAAATAAAATGTCTGAACAGATGAATAATTAAGGAGATATAAACAATAATTAAAATCTCCCCCAAATAATCATCTTTCAGTGTCATATCTTTTTGCCTCTTCATACTGTTCATGGGGTTCTCAGGGCAAGAATGCTGAAGTAGTTTGCTAATCCTTTTTCCAGTGGACCAAATTTTCAGAAATCTCCACCATGGTCCGTCTATCTTGCGTGGCCCTACATGGGTTCATAGTTTCATTGAGTTACATAAGGCTGTGATCCATGTGATCATTTTGGCTAGTTTTCAGTGATTCTGTCTGCCCTCTGATGGATGAGGATAAGAGGCATGGGCAAATTTCCTGATAGGAGGGACTGGCTGTGGGGAAACTGGGCCTTGCTCTGATGGGCAGGGCCATGCTCAGTAAATCTTTAATCCAGTTTTCTGCTGACAGGTGGGGCTGTGCTCTCTCCCTATAGTTTGGCCTGAGATAGCCCAGTCCTGGAGTCTTGTTCTAAGATGGCAGTTAGAAGGATATGCACTCATCTTCTCCTGTCAGTGTCTGAGGCTCTCTTGCAGGGGCATGGGTCAGTAGTGACCTGCTGCAGGAACAGGGGCACTGGCAGCAGCAGTTCTGGGAGGTGCAGCATGTGGCATAAATCCTCTTGGAGGAGGTCACCATTAGTCAAAAAGATATGACACTGAAAGATGAACACCCCAAGTCTATAGGTGTCCAATATACTTCTGGAGAAGAGTGGAGAAACAGCTCAGAAAGAAAGAAGAAGCTGAGCCAAAATGGAAATGACACCTAATTGTGGATATGTCTGGTGGTGAAAGTAAACTGTGATGCTGTAAAGAACACTATTGCATAGGAATCTGGAATCTTAGGCCCATGAATCAAACATGAAACTATTAATTAAGGTAAACTGGAAGTCATCAAACGAGATGGCAAGAAGGAACATTGACATTTTAGAAATCAGAGAACTAAATTGGACAGAAATGGGCAGATTTAATTCAGATGACCATTATATCTATGGTCAAGAATCCCTATAGTCATAGGCCTAGACTATGAGGCCTAGCAGTAGGCCTCATAGTCAACAAATGAGTTCAAAATGCAGTACTTGGGTGCAATGTCAAAAACAATGGAATGATCTCAATTTGTTCCCAAGGCAAATGATTCAGCATCATAGTAATCCAAGTCTATGCCCTCAACCACTAATGCTGAAGGAACTGAAGCTGACTGGTAGTATGAAGACCAAAAAGACCTTCCAGAACCAACACCAAAAAAGATGTCCTTTTCATCATAGGGGATGGGAATGCAAAAGTATGAAGTCAAGAGAGACCTGGAGTAACAGGCAAGTTTGGCCTCAGAGGACAAAATGAATCAGGGCAAAGGCTAACAGAGTTTTGCCAAGAGAACACACTGGTCATAGCAAACACCCTCTTCCAACAACATGAGATGACTCTACACATGGACATCACCAGATGGTCAATACTGAAATCAGATTGATTATATTTTTTGCAGCCAAAGATGGAGAAGCTCATAGAGTCAGTGAAAATAAGACCTGGAGCTGACTGTGACTCTGGTCAAGAATTCCTTATTCTGAAATTCAAGCCTAAGAGAAGAAAGTACAGAAAATCACAGGTCTGCTTAGGTATAACCTAAATAAGTTGCTTATACAATGGAAGTGACAAATAGAATCAAGAGATTAGATCTGATACAATATCTGAAGAACTATGGATGGGATTTGTAACAGTGAACAGGAGGTGGTTACCAAAATAATCCCCAAGAAAAAGAAATGCAACAAGGTAAAATGGTTGTCTGAGAAGGCTTTACAAATAACTGAGTAAAGAAGAGAAGCAAAGGCAAAGGAAAAAAAGGAAAGATATACCCAACTGAATGCAGAGTTCTAAAGAATAGCAAGGAAAGATAAGAAAGTCTTAAGTTAAACAATCCAAAGATATAGGGGAAAACAACAGAATGGGAAAGACTAGAGATCTCTCCAGGAAACCTAGAGATACCGAGGAAAAATTTAATGCAAAAACGGGCACAATAAAGGACAGAAACAGTACAGATTTAACAGAAGCAAAAGATATTAAGGATATGGCAAGAATACACAGAACTATACAAAAGAGATCTCAATGACCCGGATAACCATGATGGTATGCTCGCTAACCTAAAGCCAGACGTCCTGGAGTGTGAAGTTAAGTGGACCTTAGGAAGCATGACTATGAACAAAAGCTAGTGGCAGTGATGGGCTTCCAGCTGAGGTATTTTACATCCTAAAAGATGATGCTGTTAAAGTGCTGCACTCAATATGCCAGCAAATTTGGAAACTCAGCAGTGGCCACAGGACTGGAAAAGGTCAGTTTTCATTCTAATGTCAAAGAAGAGCAATGCCAAATAATGTTCAAACCACTGCCCAATTGAGCTCATTTCATATGCTAGCAAGGTAATTCTCAAAATCCCTCAAGCTAGGTTTCAACAATATGTGAATTGAGGATTTCTAGACACAAGAGCTGGATTTAGAAAAGGCAGAGGAACTAGATGTTAAACTGCCAACATCCACCCGATCATTAAAAAGCAAGAGCATTCCAGAAAAAAAAAAATCTGTTTCACTGACCACACTAAAGCCTTTGACTATGTGGATCACAAAATACTATGGAAAATTCTTACAGAGATGGGCATATCAGTGCATCTTATCTGCCTCCTGAGAAATCTGTATGTAGGACAAGAAGCAACAGTTAAAACCAGACATGAAACAACAGACTGTTTCAAAATTGGGAAAAAAGTATGTCAAAAATGTATATGTCACCTTGTTTATTTAATTTATAAGCAAAGTACATTGTGTGAAATGCAGGACTGGATGAAGCACAAGCTAGCATCAAGATTGCCATGAAAAGTATCAATAACCTCAGATATGCAGATGATATCATCTTAATGGCAGAAAGCAAAGAGGAGGTAAAGATCCTCTTGATGAAGGTTAAAGAGGAGAGTGAAAAAGCTGGCTCAAAACTCAGTATCCAAAAAATGAAGATCATGGCATCCAGTCCCTTCACTTCCTGGCAAATAGCTGAGGAAAAAATGGAAACAGTGGCAGATTTTATTTTCCTGGGCTCCAAAATCACTATGGACAATGACTGTAGGTAGCCATGAAATTAAACGATGCTTGCTCCCTGGAAGGAAAGCTATGACAAACCTAGACAGTGCATTAAAAGGCAGAGACATTACTTTGCTGACAAATGTCCATCTAGTCAAAGCTATGGTTTTTCCAGTAATCATACACAGATGTGAGAGTTGGATCATAAAATAGGCTGAGCACTGAAAAACTGATCCTTTTGAACTGTGGTGTTGGAGAAAACTCTTGAGAATCCCTTGGACAGCAAGGTGATCAATCTTGTCAATCCTAAAGGAAATAAACCCTGAATATTCATTGGAAGGACAGATGAGAAGCTGAAGCTCCAATACTTTGGCCACTGGATACAAAGAGCCAGCTCACTGGAAAAGACCTTGATTCGGTGAAAGATTGAGAGGACAAGGATAAATCAGTAACAGAGGATGAGATGGTTGAATGGCATCACCGATTCAACAGACATGAGTTTGCGCAAACTCCAGGAGAAAATGAAGCACAGGGAAGCCTGGTGTGCTGTACTCCTTGTATTTTCAAAGAGTCCAACATGATTGAGTGACTGAACAGCAACAAATAATGAAGGCTCAGAATCAGATTTTTTGCTAGGAAATTCTACTAGATACTGGTTTGGCCAGAAAGTTCACCTGGTGGCTTTTTCTGTAAGATGGCACTAAGAAATGAACAAACTTTCTGGCCAACCTAATATATAAAGTAGAACTCATGCTAACACCTGTCTCTTATACACATCTGAAATAGAAATAAGAAAACAATAGAAAATATTAATAATGTTAATATTTGGTTCCTTGAAAAGAAAATGAAAAAATCTTTAGCTAGACAGTAAAAAAGGAAAGATAATTCAAATAAATAAAACTGTAATTGAAAAGAGACAGTATAATTTATATCATGGAAACATAAAGANGCTAACACTTCTCAGTTTCTTTCAATAAATTTAAATGGTGGTAACACTCCCAAATTCATTTAAGAAGCCAATATTACCCTGATACCACAACCAGATAAGAACACTATAAGAAAAGAAAACTACAGGCCAATATCCCTGATGAATTTAAATGCAAAAATTCTCAACAAAATTCTTGTAAATCAAATTCAACAGCACATTAATAGACTATACACCATGATCAAGTGGGATTCACCCTTATGCATCATGGATATTTTCACATATTCAAATTAATGTAAAAAGACATACACACAAAATAGAAAGACATTCTGTTTTTATGGATCATAAGTTGAGTGGATTAGAAAAATCAATTACAAGAAAGAACAACAAAAAAAATTGCCTGATTTTTATCTATAAATACAAAGCTTTAGTGATCAAAACATGGTACTGGCATAAAAACAGACACATATTTCAACCTAACAGAAGCAAGAGTCCAGAAATAAATCCATATACATATGGTCAACTAATATTTGACAAGGGAGCCGAGAATACTCAATGGAGAAAGTAGTCTTTTAAATAAATGGTGTTTGAAAAATTGGATTTTCACACGCAAATATCTGACAGTGATTGCCTGTTTTTCAGCATTCAAAAAATTAACTTGAAATGAATTAAAAACTTNGATAACTGTAAAATAAGGTATTTGGTTAATATATCTCATTCTTTGCTACTCTAAAGACTTTTTAAACCCAAATCAATTCTCAGTATTCATTGGAAGGACTGATGCTGCAGGTGAAGCTCCAATAATTGGCCACCTGATGCGAACAGCCCACTCACTGGAAAAGACCTTGATGCTGGGAAAGACTGAGAGCAAGAGGAGAAGGGCCACAGAGGATGAGACGGTTGGATAGCATCGCTGACTCAATGGACATGAGTCTGAGGGAACTCAGTGAGATAAGCGAGATAGTGAAGACAGGGAAGCCTCGCGTGCTGTGGTCTATGGGGTCACAAAGAGTTGAACACGACTTGGTGACTGAACAACGAAGTCTGCCTTGATCTGTTTTGATAGCAATCATGAACTGAAGTAATATGCAGTCTTTTAAGTTTATAATTTGAAGGCTATATAGAAATGGATAACATTTCTTAAGGGTAAAAGTATTCATTACATTTAAATTGGGAAAAAATGCATGTCTTAAATGATGGTTTCTACATATGAATCAGCACAAGAACAAGAAAGAAAAGCATGACATCGATTTAAACCTTGATATTTCAGAATCTGTACCCTAGGATGACTAATGAGGATACTTTTCTTTCATAGTTTCCTTCTTTTCTGTATTTTTAAAACTAGTTCTTATTCATTACATTTAAATTGGGAAAAAATGCATGTCTTAAATGATGGTTTCTACATATGAATCAGCACAAGAACAAGAAAGAAAAGCATGACATCGATTTAAACCTTGATATTTCAGAATCTGTACCCTAGGATGACTAATGAGGATACTTTTCTTTCATAGTTTCCTTCTTTTCTGTATTTTTAAAACTAGTTCTTGATATTGCCAAACTGTCTTTTGAAGGATATGCAAATACTTTTGGATACAAGTAATAAAGTGAAACGCTGGAAATGTCCACAAATGTCAAGAGCAAACTGTAGGTCTCCTTATTTTTCAAAATTGCATTTTATACTTTCCCATATTTCCAGAACTGTACACATTATTCATTTTTTGTGCAATTATGAAAACAATCAAATATGCTTGCTGGAAACAAAACAAGAGAGTAAACTTTGGCCCTGCTTCCTGGGATTTTGAAGACATGTGTGAGAAAAGTCCAGAACAGAATGAAGAGAAGTGAGATAAACGGATATGGCCAAATGGCACTCTCAAACCCTCTTTGTTGATGTTGTTATCTTTAGTAAGAAGCCTGTAACTTCATTTTTTCGGTCTTCTCATAGGCCAGAGACGTCAGATGGATTTATAAGTTCACTCTGATAGACACAGGATGAATCACTTATTGGTTGTTTCCTCATTTGTGACAACTCAAACACTATACTGCTAGGTTTCCTTCCTAAATATTATTTTCTTCCCCAGTGATTTCATTTTGAAATATTATTTTTCTTGTTCAATACTTATCTAAAACAATCATAATCTACTAATTGTTATAATTTATAAATGGACAATACAAACTATTCTTATATTTAAAAATTGTTACATATCTATATGAATCTTTGAATTCAAAGTGATAAAAATAATTTGTACATGCTATCTTTACAAACACAGTGATACATATGAAGGTAAATTATAATAACACAACCATAAGATTTGTTTTTTAACATGCAGTGAGGTTACTTACTCAAATAATACAGCAATTAACAATGATGTCATTGATAANGAATTCAAAGTGATAAAAATAATTTGTACATGCTATCTTTACAAACACAGTGATACATATGAAGGTAAATTATAATAACACAACCATAAGATTTGTTTTTTAACATGCAGTGAGGTTACTTACTCAAATAATACAGCAATTAACAATGATGTCATTGATAAAATGTTTCATCTCATGATTTTTTTCCCATTTTATTAAATCTATGATTCTCCATTACAAAAATTCAACACTTCACAGGGTATATACTGGTTTTGGATAGGAAATCAGAATAAACATGGTGATTCTGGAAACTGATCTTAAATAATGACACATAAACATTATTTTATCTTAAACAAAATCTGAGTATTTTATGGCAAAGAATACATATTTATCAGGAGTTTAACAACTGAACATGAGAGAATATAAAGTTAGAAAAATTTTAGAAGATTAAAAACCATATTTAAAGAAAGTCTGCTTGTGCATGAGGTAATTAATAGTGAGATTCTGTAGACTGTCTCCTGGAGGTCAAGTTTTTGGTTAGGACAATATTTTGCCATTTGAGGAAAATGTTGTGAACCACTTCTCTAGGGTATCTTATGTCCTTATCAGAGGAAAAAAAAAAAAAGATGTCCATCTACTTTCTTGGCTTATGTACACTGACTCCTTCACCATCTGTTTCCCAGGCACACAGTCGAGTACTCAGATAATAAACCTATGTTCATTATTTGAAAGTCAAATACAAGAGCAGCGAGAACACCAGCCTGCCACTCAGAAGGTAAAGTCCAGTAAAGAGATGACCAAGTAAATGTAAAACCATAAAATAATCAATCTAATAGAAATAGAGCCATAGTTCAGTGGGAAAATGATAGAACAATGGGTTATCTGAGGACTTACAAACAACTTTACAAGGAAGGCTGTGAAACTTGAAACACTGAAGCAAGAGTAGCTCCTTTTCAGTTAAACATGCATAAGCTGGTCAGGTGTAAGGAAGCTTATAAGGAGGATAGATGGAGTGAGGGTTGCTTCTTGCAGTGTAGTTGTCATGTTTTTGAGACACTCGCATGGGCGAGTTTCAAGAGCTTGAAAACAAAAGGCCTGTGTATGCATTGTGGATGGGAACAGGGCTGTGTGATTTTGTGAGAGATCAAATTTTTATTCTGTATACTTTAAAATTATTCTACTGAAAATGAGGACTTACTAAAGAATTTTGAGAAAGGATGTACACATAAATACTAAGAACTGCTTATTTACTATGCAATCACCTACTTAATTTGATTTTTGCATCTCTGGAAACTTTTCATGCTGAAGGAGAACCATAGTTTATCTATTTTGTCCTCAGGGAAAATAAAAATATGCATTCTGGAAGAATGTAGTATACCAACAAAGTATAACAAGTATAACAGTTACCACTGGATACCTGAACAAGAACCATCTCTCCTTCCCATCTTCTTAAAGGAACTTGAATATTTTAAAGTTCTTNACACCCTCTTCCAACAACATGAGATGACTCTACACATGGATACCTGAACAAGAACCATCTCTCCTTCCCATCTTCTTAAAGGAACTTGAATATTTTAAAGTTCTTTCTTTCTCTGCACAGACCTGAGACTCTGGGGAAGCAGGACACATTTTCAGATACATAGCATAAACATAATCTGTTTAAGCCAATAGGAATTTAGACTGTGGCATGTGACATGTTTGATCAATGAAATGTGAAGGAATATTTGTGGGCAGTAGGCAGTCAGGTGGGACTTATTAAATGGCTTCCTTAACCTCAAAAGACAAAGAAATTGAAGTCTCTTTTCTTCTATTGGGTATCTTGTATCTGGGTGGGAAACCTGAGATTATGGTAAGCATCTTTCAACAATGAGGGAAGCTTGGCAAGGACAAGGCTATGAAAAGGGACAGAGTACAAAGATGGAAAAAAAATAGGCCCTTGATGATGTCAGTGAGTCACTAAATTAATCATTCATGGAACTATACACCTGCTCAACTTCTTGTAAAGTATAATGATAAACCTTTTTTANGAGATGGCAAGAAAGAACATTGACATTTTAGAAATCAGAGAACTAAATTGGACAGAAATGGGCAGATTTAATTCAGATGACCATTATATCTATGGTCAAGAATCCCTATAGTCATAGGCCTAGACTATGAGGCCTAGCAGTAGGCCTCATAGTCAACAAATGAGTTCAAAATGCAGTACTTGGGTGCAATGTCAAAAACAATGGAATGATCTCAATTTGTTCCCAAGGCAAATGATTCAGCATCATAGTAATCCAAGTCTATGCCCTCAACCACTAATGCTGAAGGAACTGAAGCTGACTGGTAGTATGAAGACCAAAAAGACCTTCCAGAACCAACACCAAAAAAGATGTCCTTTTCATCATAGGGGATGGGAATGCAAAAGTATGAAGTCAAGAGAGACCTGGAGTAACAGGCAAGTTTGGCCTCAGAGGACAAAATGAATCAGGGCAAAGGCTAACAGAGTTTTGCCAAGAGAACACACTGGTCATAGCAAACACCCTCTTCCAACAACATGAGATGACTCTACACATGGATACCTGAACAAGAACCATCTCTCCTTCCCATCTTCTTAAAGGAACTTGAATATTTTAAAGTTCTTTCTTTCTCTGCACAGACCTGAGACTCTGGGGAAGCAGGACACATTTTCAGATACATAGCATAAACATAATCTGTTTAAGCCAATAGGAATTTAGACTGTGGCATGTGACATGTTTGATCAATGAAATGTGAAGGAATATTTGTGGGCAGTAGGCAGTCAGGTGGGACTTATTAAATGGCTTCCTTAACCTCAAAAGACAAAGAAATTGAAGTCTCTTTTCTTCTATTGGGTATCTTGTATCTGGGTGGGAAACCTGAGATTATGGTAAGCATCTTTCAACAATGAGGGAAGCTTGGCAAGGACAAGGCTATGAAAAGGGACAGAGTACAAAGATGGAAAAAAAATAGGCCCTTGATGATGTCAGTGAGTCACTAAATTAATCATTCATGGAACTATACACCTGCTCAACTTCTTGTAAAGTATAATGATAAACCTTTTTTAGAGTTTAAGCAAGTTAGTTTCCTATTACTTGTGACCCAAAGTATACCAACTAATACAGAAAGAATAATAAAATGTAAAGGGATTCAAAATTCATATTGCAATCTTCCTTGTTTTGTATTTGAACAAAAGGAAGATCTGAGAAAATGAATGACTTGGTACAGTCACACATAATTATAGGCAAAGGCAGGATTCTTAAGTTCACAAATACTTTGCTAACTCACCTTTGGCATATTTTAGTTTGATCTCAAAAATAACTCTCTCATACTCTTGTATAAAGTCATCTAGCAGTGTATAGTGTGTGATTAAGTGCTTAGGAAATGCTGATAAATACCTGACTGAGAGTATGGATTCTTGTTTTTAGTTTTGCCTGATAGTTTTACATTAGTCCTTCAATTATGACAATGAAAATAATATACGCTACTTACATACAACCAATTCAGTCATACCTCTAGTGATCTACAGCTGTTTCTACTTGCTTTGGCCTCTCTACAACATTATGTACACTTTCTTTACCATCATCAGATTCTGTGTTCCTTATACAGTAATTATAACTTACAGTGAGGCAATTCTTAACTTTCCTATGACAGTAAGCTAAAGTTTTGATGGAGTAACAAGGAGATATACAGCATAGAGAACTTCATAGGTGATGACCCCTTTATATCTGGAGGATAACCTTAGACCCTTCTATAATTTCTCAGGAACTGTACATTTTCTGCCGGCTCTGTTCATTGTCTATCAGTTTTCCTAGCACAATGCCTATTTCATAGAAATGCTCAATGTGTTTCCTTGGATTAATGAAGGTATGGGTAGTAGAAAATGGCTATCTACAACAGAGATAAGCAAATGAGAGAAAAGCCATAAACATTGGGGAAAGCTACTTGAGGAAATGAATAAATCCTCTTTCTGAATTTTTCCTCTGCCTTGCCTTCATCAAAAACAAACAAACAAATCTTTATCTTATCAAAAGTCACATAATTCCCTAGTAATTTTTGGAAAATGCTACTATAATGAAATTGAAACCATTAATGACATAATAATTGCTATAGAAAAGAAAAAAGGTATTTAAAGGAGGAAAGTGGCTCACAAGGTAAAGATTGCTTTTAAAATCACATTTGAGTTTCAAGTACAAAAAATGACAGTCACCAAAAACTGGTATCAAGAGATAACAGTGGCAGTTTATTAATAATCTGTCATGTAAAGCTGACATATTAGAAGCTGAATTCTGCTCAGCTTTACGATGAAATCCCATCCATTTTATTACTGCCAGAATTAAATATGTTCTGTTGAAAGTCTTAAATATCTTTTAAAGTTCTTTTTTTCAATGCATTTAGCTGCTTTTGCTACTGCCTCATTATCAACAAATCAACAAAAGTCTAATCTTGATTCCCATGATATATCAAACAGAGTGCAAGATAGCATACACTTTCTTCATAGAGGTTGATAAGTTTGCCTTTAAATGGAAAAGTCTTAGCAACTAAATTATTTGTTCCTAACATGCTGGGAACAGAAAGAAGGCTAGATGTAGGGTGGAAATAATACAGAGCAAGTAATGCTCGTCTCCAAGCCAGGCTTCAGCAATACGTGAACCGTGAACTTCCTGATGTTCAAGCTGGTTTTAGAAAAGGCAGAGGAACCAGAGATCAAATTGCCAACATCCACTGGATCATTGAAAAAGCAAGAGAGTTTCAGAAAAACATCTATTTCTGCTTTATTGACTATGCCAAAGCCTTTGACTGTGTGGATCACAATAAACTGTGGAAGATTTTGAAAGAAATAGGCATATCAGACCACCTGACCCACCTCTTGAGAAACCTGTATGCAGGTCAGCAAGCAACAGTTAGATCTGGACATGGAACAACAGACTGGTTCAAATAGGAAAAGGAGTATGTCAAGGCTGTATATTGTCACCCTGCTTATTTAACTTCTATGCAGAGTACATCATGAGAAACGCTGGACTGGAAGAAGCACAAGCTGGAATCAAGATTGCTGGGAGAAATATTAATAATGTCAGATATGTAGATGACACCACCCTTATGGCAGAAAGTGAAGAGGAACTAAAAAGCCTCTTGATGAAAGTGAAAGAGGAGAGTGAAAAAGTTGGCTTAAAGCTCAACATTCAGAAAATGAGATCATGGCATCTGGTCCCATCACTTCATGGGAAATAGATGNATGTAGATGACACCACCCTTATGGCAGAAAGTGAAGAGGAACTAAAAAGCCTCTTGATGAAAGTGAAAGAGGAGAGTGAAAAAGTTGGCTTAAAGCTCAACATTCAGAAAATGAGATCATGGCATCTGGTCCCATCATTTCATGGGAAATAGATGGGGAAACAGTGGAAACAGTGTCAGACTTTATTTTTGGGGGCTCCAAAGTCACTGCAGATGGTGACTACAGCCATGAAATTAAAAGACTTTTACTCCTACTCCTTGGAAGAAAAGTTATGACCACCTAGACAACATACTGAAAAACAGAGACATTATTTTGCCAACTAAGGTCCGTCTAGTCAAGGCTATGGTTTTTCCTGTGGTCATGTAAGGATGTGAGAGTTGGACTGTAAAGAAGTCTGAGTGTCGAAGAACTGATGCTTTTGAACTGTGGTGTTGGGGAAGCCTCTTGAGAGTCCCTTGGACTGCAAGGAGATCCAACCAGTTCATTCTGAAGGAGATCAGCCCTGGAAGGAATGATGCTAAAGCTGAAACTCCAGTACTTTGGCCACCTCATGTGAAGAGTTGACTCATTGGAAAAGACTCTGAGGCTGGGAGAGATTGGGGGCAGGAGGAGAAAGGGACGACAGAGGATGAGATGGCTGGATAGTATCACTGACTCGATGGACGTGAGTCTGAGTGAACTCTGGGAGGTGGTGATGGACAGGGAGGCCTGGTGTGTTGCGATTCATGGGGTCACAGAGTCAGAAACGACCGAGCGACTGAAATGAACTACTCCTTGGAAGGAAAGTTATGACCAACCTAGATAGTATATTGAAAATCAGAAACATTACTTTGCCAACAAATGTCCATCTAGTCAAGGTTATGGTTTTTCCTGTAGTCATGTATGGATGTGAGAGTTGGACTGTGAGGAAGGCTGAGTGTCGAAGAATCGATGCTTTTGAACTGTGGTGTTGGAGAAGACTCTTGAGAGTCCCTTGGACTGCAAGGAGATCCAACCAGTCCATCCTAAAGTCGATCAGTCCTAGGTGTTCATTGGAAGGACTGATGCTGAAGCTCTAATACTTTGGTCGCCTCATGAGAAGAATTGACTCATTGGAAAAGACACTGATGCTGGGAGGGATTAGGAGCAGGAGAAGGGGACGACAGAGGATGAGATGGCTGGTGGGCATCACTGACTCAATGGGCATGAGTTTGGGTGAACTCCGGGAGATGGTAATGGACAGGGAAGTCTGGTGTGCTCTGATTCATGGGGTTGCAAAGAGTCGCGCATGACTGAGTGACTGAATTGAACTGAAGTGAAGTATTAAAAAATAATACAGAATAAGTAAACCCATAGGATTCAGGTATGGATAATTTATTTAATCAAAATTATGTGTAAGCTAGCCAGGTAGGAACAATATACTCAAAGGTGTAAAAAACTGATATTCCATACATATTCAAACTAAAATATTTCAGGTCAGTTCAGTTCAGTCACTCAGTCGTGTCCACCTCTTTGCGACCCAATGAATTGCAGCATGCCAGGCCTCCCTGTCCATTACCAACTCCTGGAGTTCACCCAAACTCACATCCATCAATTTGTTGATGCCATTCAGCCATCTCATCCTCTGTCATCGCCTTTCCTCCTGCCCCCAATCCTTCCCCACATCAGAGTCTTTTCCAGTGATTCAACTCTTCACATGAAGTGGCCAAAGTATTGGAATTTCAGCCTCAGCATCAGTCCTTCCAATGAACACCCAGGACTGGCCTCCTTTAGGATGGACTGGTTGGATCTCCTTGCAGTCCAAGGGACTTGCAAGAGTCTTCTCCAGCACCACAGTTCAAAAGCATTAATTCTTTGGCGCTCAGCCTTCTTCACAGTCCAACACTCACATCCGTACATGACCACTGGAAAAACCATAGCCTTGACTAGATGGACCTTTGTTGGCAAAGTCATATCTCTGCTTTTTAATAGGCTATCTAGGTTGCTCATAACTTTCCTTCCAAAGAGTAAAATATTTAGATGAGGCATTTTACAAGTAAACATCATTGAATGAGTTTTTCATAAATATTAATTGAAAATGTCTATTGAAGTTGAACTCTATTTTCTCTATGTATTGTCCACCTTGGTAATGCAGGATTATGTCATCACCAATTATCCAACATATTCTTACATGACCTATGTTAGCCTTAGACGTCATGACCACTGGAAAAACCATAGCCTTGACTAGATGGACCTTTGTTGGCAAAGTCATATCTCTGCTTTTTAATAGGCTATCTAGGTTGCTCATAACTTTCCTTCCAAAGAGTAAAATATTTAGATGAGGCATTTTACAAGTAAACATCATTGAATGAGTTTTTCATAAATATTAATTGAAAATGTCTATTGAAGTTGAACTCTATTTTCTCTATGTATTGTCCACCTTGGTAATGCAGGATTATGTCATCACCAATTATCCAACATATTCTTACATGACCTATGTTAGCCTTAGACGTCCAAAATGCTATGTTGACAAGCAGTATTTGGAGGAAAATGGGCTAAAAAGCATATGAGCTATTCAAACACTTTGGAAAAATATTGAGGCTTGGTATAGAATTTAATAATAAGCAGAATTCAGAGAATTCGATTAAGGATTTGGCACGGCAATTAACAAAAAATATACAATACTTTGTATTTTGTGGTGAGTTAGACTGATAGTTTTCATCCATCAGATAGTTAAAAGTATGTGCTGCTGTTGCTGCTGCTAAGTCACTTCAGTCGTGTCTGACTCTGTGTGACCCCATAGACGGCAGCCCTTTGTGATCCACACAGTCAAAGGCTTTGGCATAGTCAAGAAAGCAGAAATAGATGTTTTTCTGAAACTCTCTTGCTTTTTCCATGATCCAGCGGATGTTGACAATTTGATCTCTGGTTCCTCTGCCTTTTCTAAAACCAGCTTGAACATCTGGAAGTTCACGGTTCACATATTGCTGAAGCCTGGCTTGGCGAATTTTGAGCATTACTTTACTAGCGTGTGAGATGAGTACAATTGTGCGGTAGTTTGAGCATTCTTTGGCATTGCCTTTCTTTGGGATTGGAATGAAAACTGACCTATTCCAGTCCTGTGGCCACTGCTGAGTTTTCCAAATTTGGAGACATACTGAGTGCAGCACTTTCACAGCATCATCTTTCAGGATGTGAAAGAGCTCAACTGGAATTTCATCACCTCCACTAGCTTGTTCGTAGTGATGCTTTCTAAGTACCACTTGATTTCATAGTCCAAGATGTCTGGCTCTAGGTGAGTGACCACACCATCGTGATTATCTTGGTTGTGAAGATGACATCAGATCCTCATAACTAGCAGAAACATTTCTAAAATGAGTGCTTAATGGAATTGAACTCTACCTTCTCCCAAACCTTATATATTGACCTTGCTCTTTGGAGCAGTTTCTCAGAGCTATATGAGGTGCTGCCTCCCAGGCTGCAGTCCTTATTTTGCCCCAAATAAAACTTTAACTCACAACTATCAAGTTGTGCATCTTTCTTAGCCAAAAGATCCCTGGGAAGCAATATGCCAGTAAATTTGGAAAACTCAGCAGTAGCTACAGGACTGGAAATGGTTAGTTTTCATTCCAATCTCAAAGAAAGGAAATGCCAAAGAATGCTCAAACTACCACACAGTTGCACTCTTCTCATACACTAGCAAAGTAATGCTAGCTTAAAATGCTACCTTAGGTCAAAATTCTCCAAACCAGGCTTCAACAGTATATGAACCATGAATTTCCAGGTGTTCAAGCTGGATTTAGAAAAGACAGAGGAACCAGAGATCAAATTGCCAACCTCTGTTGGATCATCAAAAAGGCAAGAGATTTCCAGAAAAATATCTACTTCTGCTTTATTGACTACGACAAGGGCCTTTGACTGTGTGGCTCACAATAAACTGTGGAAAATTCTGAAAGAGATGGGAATACCAGACCACCTGACCTGCCTCTTGAGAAATCTGTATGCAGGTCAGGAAGTAACAGTTAGAATTGGACATGGAACAACAGACACGCTCCAAATCAGGAAAGGAGTACGTCAAGGCTGTATATTGTCACCCTGCTTATTTAATTTATATGCAAAGTACATCATGAGAAACACTGAGCTGGATGAAGCACAAGCAGCAATCAAGATTGTCAGGAAAAATATCAATAACCTCAGATATGCAGATGTCACCACCCTTACGGCAGAAAGTGACAAAGAACTAAAGAGCCTCTTGATGAGAGTGAAAGAGGAAAGTGAAAAAGTTTGCTTAAAATTCAACATTCATAAAACCAGGATCATGGCATCTGGTCCCATCACTTCATGGGAAATAGATGGGGAAACAGTGACAGACTTTAGTTTCTTGGGCTCCAAGATCACTGCAGATTGGGACTGCAGCCATGAAATTAAAAGATGCTTACTCCTTGGAAGAAAAGTTATGACCAACCTAGACAGCATATTAAAAAGCAGAAACCCTTTGCCAACAATGTTCTGTCTAGTCAAAGCTATTGTTTTTCCAGTAGTCATGTGTTGATGTGAGAGTTGGACTAGAAAGAAAGCTGAGCACTAAAGAATTGACGATTTTGAACTGTGGTGTTGGAGAAGCCTCTTGAGAGTCTCTTGGACTGCAAGGAGTTCAAATCAGTCCATCCTAAAGGAAACCAGTCCTGAATATTCATTGGAAGGACTGATGTTGACGCTGAAACTCCAGTACTTTGGCCATCTGATGCGAAGAACTGACTCATTGGAAAAGATCCTGATCCTGGGAAAGAGAATGAGATGGTTGGATGGCATCACTGACTCAATGGACATGAGTTTGAGTAAACTCTAGGAGTTAGTGATGGACAGGAAGGCCTGGCATGCTGCAGTCCATAGGGTCACAAAGAGTAGGTCACGACTAAGCAACTGAACTGACTGACTGACCCTGGGTAGAGAGGATTCCCTGGAGAAGGAAATGGCACCCCACTCCAGTATTCTTGCCTGGGAAATCCTATGAGAATCGGACATGACTTGGTGACTAAACAACAAGAAGGGCTATGAATATCAATTCACTTTTGTTTGTTTTGTGATTAAAATTTGTTTTAAATAGACCTGAAGGTTTTTTTTTTCTTTTCTTTTTTTTTAATTTCACAATTATAACATAAATCCTCTTCAGAGACCTCACACTTGAATTCTTCTCATCAAGTGGACAATACTAGCATTTAGTACCTACTAGCATACAAGAGTCTAGGAGGAGAGAAAAGGAGAAAAGGGATTCCAGGATGTAAGTATACTACCCAGGACAAAATTTTACCACAAATACCAAAAATAAAAGCCTGTGTATGCGTGCATGTATTATTCTCATTCCTTGGAGAAAGCATTATGTAATAGTGCTTATAAATAACTTTGTAAAGAGAAGACTTTTAGAAGTTCCAAAAAAGTAGAAATAGAAGTCAGTCCCTCTAAGCCTCAGTTCATACACTTCCAAATTAAGGCAATGGGAAATAATTTTTAAAGTTTAAGAACAGATGATTTTAAACTGAATTTCCATGAACCAAAATTAACTTACCATAGCAGCTAAGTGGTTTAATGTTTACTCAGTCAATGTAAATAAAAATTTTACCCAAAAGAGAAGTGCCTTTTCTATCAAGTGTTCTGAAGATCAAGGTGAGCACAAATCTAAGAAGTTGTGTTTATTGGCATTATGTGTACACAAAAGTGTTAAAGGGAAAGTATATGGCATTAGATTAAGGAGAATGTGCGAGCTTCAATAATATAATGATGATTGTAAATGACACAACATTATATGTGTTTGCATTCACACACTAGGTTAGTAGGATAGTTGCTTGCATTTGCGCTTAGTCCCTCAAGAGTGTCTGATTATTTGGGGACCCCATGAACTGCAGCCCCTGAGGATCCACTGTCCATGGTATTTCCCATGCAAGAATACTGGAGTGGGTTGCTATTTCCTTCTCCAGGGGATCTTCTCGACTTAGGTATCAAACGTGTCTCCTGAATCTTCTACACTGGCAGATGGATTCTTTACCACTGTGCCACCTGGAAAGCCCAGGGTAGTTGGATAGGCACCTTTTTTTCCTTTCTTTCTTAGTCCTAAACAAATAACTGTTACTTGGCTTTTATGGATCTTCCCTGGTGGCTTAGAGGTTAAAGCGTTTGCCTACAATGTAGGGTACCCGGGTTCAATCCCTGGGTCGGGAAGATCCCCTGGAGAAGGAAATGGTAACCTACTCCAGTATTCTTGCCTGGAGAATCTCATGGACAGAGAAGTAATTAACACACACACACAAAACCTATTTGCCTCTCTTTGAATTGCTACTTAAATGATTTCTTTCTTCATGTTACTTATTCCCTCAACTTTGTTTAGCAAAGTGGAAACAGCATGAACTCTGGTAATATATCATGTTGGTAATATACGTAAAAATCCTTACTATCTTGGAATTTTAGATTTTTATCCTATGATAATACCTCTCTCAGAGATTTTGTGAAGATTAAACAAAACAGCAAGAGATTTTTTTTTTAACTAACTACTACCAGAGTCCAATTTTTCCTCTTAGTAATGCTCCATCTACAATTTTGTTTTAATGTTCTGTGTTATCTACCTACTTTGCTTTTCATATAAATATATATCATTCATTTCTCTCAAAAACAGCTTTCCCAAAAGGGATCTAAAAACAACCTGTTTTAGAATCACCCTTGCAATGTTTGATTAAAACATCACTCCNAAAATTTTACCACAAATACCAAAAATAAAAGCCTGTGTATGCGTGCATGTATTATTCTCATTCCTTGGAGAAAGCATTATGTAATAGTGCTTATAAATAACTTTGTAAAGAGAAGACTTTTAGAAGTTCCAAAAAAGTAGAAATAGAAGTCAGTCCCTCTAAGCCTCAGTTCATACACTTCCAAATTAAGGCAATGGGAAATAATTTTTAAAGTTTAAGAACAGATGATTTTAAACTGAATTTCCATGAACCAAAATTAACTTACCATAGCAGCTAAGTGGTTTAATGTTTACTCAGTCAATGTAAATAAAAATTTTACCCAAAAGAGAAGTGCCTTTTCTATCAAGTGTTCTGAAGATCAAGGTGAGCACAAATCTAAGAAGTTGTGTTTATTGGCATTATGTGTACACAAAAGTGTTAAAGGGAAAGTATATGGCATTAGATTAAGGAGAATGTGCGAGCTTCAATAATATAATGATGATTGTAAATGACACAACATTATATGTGTTTGCATTCACACACTAGGTTAGTAGGATAGTTGCTTGCATTTGCGCTTAGTCCCTCAAGAGTGTCTGATTATTTGGGGACCCCATGAACTGCAGCCCCTGAGGATCCACTGTCCATGGTATTTCCCATGCAAGAATACTGGAGTGGGTTGCTATTTCCTTCAGGGGATCTTCTCGACTTAGGTATCAAACGTGTCTCCTGAATCTTCTACACTGGCAGATGGATTCTTTACCACTGTGCCACCTGGGAAGCCCAGGGTAGTTGGATAGGCACCTTTTTTTCCTTTCTTTCTTAGTCCTAAACAAATAACTGTTACTTGGCTTTTATGGATCTTCCCTGGTGGCTTAGAGGTTAAAGCGTTTGCCTACAATGTAGGGTACCCGGGTTCAATCCCTGGGTCGGGAAGATCCCCTGGAGAAGGAAATGGTAACCTACTCCAGTATTCTTGCCTGGAGAATCTCATGGACAGAGAAGTAATTAACACACACACACAAAACCTATTTGCCTCTCTTTGAATTGCTACTTAAATGATTTCTTTCTTCATGTTACTTATTCCCTCAACTTTGTTTAGCAAAGTGGAAACAGCATGAACTCTGGTAATATATCATGTTGGTAATATATGTAAAAATCCTTACTATCTTGGAATTTTAGATTTTTATCCTATGATAATACCTCTCTCAGAGATTTTGTGAAGATTAAACAAAACAGCAAGAGATTTTTTTTTTAACTAACTACTACCAGAGTCCAATTTTTCCTCTTAGTAATGCTCCATCTACAATTTTGTTTTAATGTTCTGTGTTATCTACCTACTTTGCTTTTCATATAAATATATATCATTCATTTCTCTCAAAAACAGCTTTCCCAAAAGGGATCTAAAAACAACCTGTTTTAGAATCACCCTTGCAATGTTTGATTAAAACATCACTCCCAGATGTTACTCCAGATCTACTGAATCAAACACCCTGGATGGCAGGAGTACCTGAAAATAAATGTGATGTTTTAACAAGCTTGCTCTGGGAAATGCTGTGCATGTTAAAATTGCATACAACTGAATCAAATCATTATGCTTACACAATGGGCTTAATAATCCTGTATTATGTTCTATCACTTCTTTTTAAACAAAATTTTAATCAAAGATGGCAAGTTGCCTACTACATTTGCCATTAGAAAAGCTAAAGGTGGGAAATGGAATTAATTTCACTTAATAACCCAGCTTGAACAGAGCGAACGATGGGAGGAGTTTATCCGCTAAAGCACTTATCAAAAACCCACGGCTGACTCTGCTTTTGGTGACTTCTGCTCTTTTTTCTGAATTCTTTGTATTCTTTGTTACTAAATTCTAACTGCTTTGTTACTAATACTAAATGCTTTTTTATCTTTTTGTTTTCAATCTTAATTTTGAGAGAAAAAAGTATCTTATTATGGTACAGAAATCATAAAGGAAGAAATCTGTAGTTTAAAAGCCAATTTTGTTATTGTTCTCTGAAAATCTGAGCATATAAATGGCAAAGAAATAATATGGTGAAATAAATATTTTTATATTTGCATTTATAAAAGGTCTTCCTGAATATTTCTATTTATGTTTTTATAGATGAAAGGTAGAATTGCTCATTATAGTAAGATTAATATAACATGTTTGATGCAAAAGCAATTCATTTCAAACCACAAGTTCAATCAAGTGGATGAAAATACATATGAACATTGATTTCAGGCCCATAAAGATGACTTTCAAAGATTACATGAGAAGATTGCCTGGAGTGTTTAGTTATATATTTAGTTTTTCCTAGGAAATTCGCACAATTTTGAATGAATGAGCTAAAAGCATTTTGCTAAGCATTATATTAAAAGATTTTTATTTCAGATTAATTCACTGAGACTGGTTGGAAGAAAAATAATTAGCTTTAAT
Source organism: Oreotragus oreotragus (assembly GCA_006410675.1). Taxonomy (NCBI): domain Eukaryota; kingdom Metazoa; phylum Chordata; class Mammalia; order Artiodactyla; family Bovidae; genus Oreotragus; species Oreotragus oreotragus. Next base: position 405,370 of record SJYX01023006.1, on the reverse strand, counting down.
TTTCCAGTTTCCCATTCTAAGTAAGTGTAAGTTAACCTTGACTCTCTTTTGATAAGCAGAGAATAACACAGGATTTAGATTTTTTTTTTTTTTTTTTTACATATAGCCCTTTTTCTGTTTCCTTTGCTATTTTCCCGACCTCTTTGGCTTTTTCTGGGAGACTAGTGGTTACCACTACTCAGCATGTGATACATCTCTCTGAGGGCTATAAATACCTTGACTTTTCAAACATGGCAATGGGAAATCTTTCAAGGTATAAAACATGAAAATTTCCCACAGCAACTAGAAAACATTTGGGGATAAAAAGCAAAGAGAATCCTAACTGGGATAGAACAGAATCCTGAGTTATCAACTACCACAGATTTGTCAGTCCTCTCATTTATGACTTTCAATCTCTTTAAAGGGGGGAAAAATCTACTCATAGCTGGTTATTGTTGGAGAAAACAGATAAGGTTTAATCCATGCACAGGATAACAGAATCAGTGATATAGCCTCAAAAGTCTCAGATGCTTCAGCATTAACTCAGACGCCACTTCTTTTATTTTTATGTAAATACGTAGTATCAGAAAATTCAGTTCAGTTCAGTCGCTCAGTCATGTCCGACTCTTTGCAACCCCATGAATCGCAGCACACCAGGCGTCCCTATCCATCACCATCTCCCGGAGTTCACTCAGACTCACGTCCATCGAGTCCGTGATGCCATCCAGCCATCTCATCCTCGGTCGTCCCCTTCTCCTCCTGCCCCTAATCCCTCCCAGCATCAGAGTCTTCTCCAATGAGTCAACTCTTCGCATGAGGTGGCCAAAATTATAAAACAAAAAAAAAAAATCTTATAAATCATGTTGTCTCACTATCACATATTATAAACGATAAAATGAAGGCCAGAAAGCAATACTCTGAGAAAATCTTATTAGATGGAAATATTCCCAAGGGGGATCTGACTTCACTTCCTTGCAAAGCTCATACTCTTTCTGTAATTTTACAACCTGCTCAAACTGTACACCCATAAGAGAAAATGCCTTCGTAGACTCCAGTAGCTATCTATTATTATCTTAGCCTCTACTATAAAACTTTCTCCATGTTTTCTAATAGGATGTATCATCTCTAGTCTACTTTCCTCTGGCTGTCTAGCCTTGAGCAATCTTCATACTTTCTCTTAATCTCAATTTTACTGGAAGCAAAAGTCCTATTTCACAGAGGTATTATGAGGATTAAAAGAGATAATCACTATAAGGAATTTAGCACATTGCCTGGCACATTTTGCATCCTCGATATATCTTACTATTGTTGTTGGACTGACTTATGATATACTCACACATATTTGTCTCTTTCACCCCTCAGGGTGTTGCAAAATGAGCTCTTATTCAGTTTGCAGGCTAATGATTGGCACTGTGGTATGCATATATTTACTTTCAGTAAGTCTGCGTGGAACACATGAAGGAATGAACACTCTCACATGCTTGATCCCTGGAGACATTCTTTTTCCATATGTCCTCCAGAATAGGTATGGTGTCTTTTAATCCTTTTTATATTTATATTCTTAACTGAAATCACTTCCAAAAGTTTAAAATGAAACACTGAACAAGCCAGGGCTTTTGTTATGTGTGTCCTTAATAAGGTTAGGTTTCTTAAGTTTTACTTGAGAAATTCCATACCAAGTTTATTTAATAAGTGTCCTTCTTTGATTTCTCAAGAAGAAAATGAAGTCCCTCCCAAATATATTGGATTCATTCTTAATTTATGTTCAACCTTTTCCTGATACTGTGGTTTGACCTGAAAATTTTGTAGTTATGTTTCTATTTCATGCGTGAGCAAATGTTCTAGTAATAGTATTCAAGATAATTTTGCATGGTAAGCCTTTTATACAACATTTTACTTGTCATGCTTGAAATTTATAAGAATAATTGACTTACTAATGATACTTTTAAGGAACTGTGAAAGTTCATGAATAAAATTAAATTTTATGAGTAATTTGAATTAAAATAATTCTACTTTAAATGATTGGATTAATAGGTAAAAGATATTTAAATATAATAAATACATGTGTCAATGTGTTATAATTATCTGATTTTTAAAAGTACATCTTTGCAGTGACAAAATAATCAATGATCATAGTGCTAAGCATGTTTATTCTGCTATTATTAACAGACTCATTGTACAATAATAATGTCATGGCAATTCCATTTCTATAATAGATTTATATGCTAGTAGATGGACAGATCCTATGAACATGGGAAACCAATTTTACTAAGAGATCTGTTAGAACCTCTTGAGGTCAGAGACAAACCTCACAAATTTTTTGTTTGAATTTAGATAGAGGGTTTATTAAAAACATTATCACTTGTAAGAAAGAAGTACACTTCAATCTCTTAAATAATGTTTTCAGAGATTTATTAAAACAACAAGATTATCTTACCTAGTATTTTTCATACAATACTTTCCAGGAGAGAGTCTACCTTAAGTATGTTCACTTTATAGATTTTATAGCTGGGGCAAAAGCTTAATTTAAAAATCCATACTTGGAAAATAAACATACCCTTGCTCCTAAATTGTAGATGTTCAGAGGTTATGAATTGTCCATTGATTCACAGATATTATTAAATGGTGTTGTTTTTAAGATAGTGAGAAAGTGGATCTCAATTACACTGCTTCAAAATACGGTATCTGTAATCTCTGTTTTCTCAATCTGTCTCTTCCCATTACCTCCTATAAATGTCCAATACAATGGAAGTATCATCAGAATAATAACTACTGAATCTGTTAAAAGTTGCTATGTAATAAGTATTTTGGAATAATAATAAAATATCCTCAACTCCTTCAGCTTTTTCCATCCTCCGCATTGTTTAATTTCCTTTTACAACAATATAGATCATTGTCCATTCAAGAGCATGTGGCAAGAGTGGGAGGAATCAGCAGAATGTCTGTGCCAAGTTTTTAATGATACCATCATAATTTTTGATGGTAATTTACTTATGTGCTGAAATAATCATGATTTAACTTAAGCACATAATAGAGACATCAAATTAGTTTAAAAAACCTTCTACTTTTCAATTTATTTCAAAATAACAAGGTATTTATAATGACATTATCATAACTCCTTGTCATCCACCAGATTGGAATGAGATGCATCAGTTGAAATAAATTCATGTTCTGGTATGTTTATAGAAAATATATTTGCATTCTTGCAATAACTATATATCAAAATAAACTCATTGAATATGTGACTATCACAAATAACAATAGAAATCAAACAACCATAGTTAGCCCATTTATTAGAATCTGAGATTGAAAATTCAATATATGTAATAATCTGAGATCCTTAAAGTACTAATGTTCTTCCTTTTACCATATCATAATTCTTCAGTTGCTGACATAAAGTATGGTTATCATGTGTAAAGAGAAACTCTTTGAGAAGCCAACTGATTAAATGCCAAGGTTTTCTGTATTTGTTAATCAAGGTTAAATATCATATGGTCATCTCAAGATTATAGCTAGGGATATGCTGGACTAAAATACAAAACTGCCAGAGGTGATGGTCCCATGAGTGCTTCTTCCCTTAAATGGTAACATTCAGATCTCTCTGTTGTATGATCAGATAATATCTATTTTCCTTAGCAGTGGAATGCTTTGAACTAAGTGCAAAAAATTCCCAAAGTCAAATTTTCAGGGAAAGTGGATCAGAATGCAGGTCAGACTGTGGTCTTGTGAATGGATATCCACTATGATACATTTAGCTAGTAAATATGTGAAATAAGGGATTTCATGATGCAAACAAAGCAAGGCAATCAGTTGTCCCACCTCCAGAGACAGAGAAAAAGAATGACAGGGAAGCTTCCTATGATTTCACCCTTGTTAAAGAAGGCGGATATGGATGTATAGAAACTTATTTGCAGGTTAACAAAATGAAAGAAAACATTGTTTTCTTTACACTTGGATTCCTTCAAGTTGAGAGATGCAGTTTTCTAGAGGAGATAATAGTAAAGTTTATAGAGAACTTTCAGCTTCTTTTTATTTTAGTAAATTTATCCTGTTTAATTTTAATGCTTGCTTATGTTTTCCTGTGAGAATTCACATTAAAATTAGAAATTCTTTGCTCCTTGGAATAAACTCTTCCTATTTTTTTTCCCAATAATTTCTTTAAAGAATAATCAGTCATTGCTACTCCTTTCATTGCATATACTGTCCAGATCTCACTATAAACTCACATTATAACCCCAGAGCTTATTGAAGTTTGTTGCACTACATGTACATTTAATGTCTGCCTCATTCCACAGAATGCTTGGGTCCCAACAGTTGCCATATGCCTTTGCAGTGTCAATTCATACATACTTCTATAACCATCAGCCCAGGACTGTTAGCTATGAGAAGCTGGTTTGCTAGATCATTGGCTTTAATGAATACTTAGAATGTACAGCATTGAATCCTCATTCCCTACTTCCCTTCAAATGGTTTTTGTTTGAAGTAGCAACTGCAAAAGAGAAGTAAGACAATATATTCTTGATTCCAAATGGAGTTATTGATTCTATTACTAGAACCTGCCTCCCAAATCCATCTTAACCAACTTACTTGTGAATGGTTTTGCTACACAATCAATTGTTCAAATGTAGGATTAATGCTTGCCATTTTTTCTCTCACCATTTGTTTCAAATCAAATAAGTCCTTTTGGTTCTACATCCAAAATATATTGTAAATTCATCACAGAGATCTCATCCTAGTTCAAGTTATCACATCTCTCTCTCTCAGTTCAGTTCAGTCTCAGTCGTGTCTGACTCTTTGCGACCCCATGAATCGCAGCACACCAGGCCTCCCTGTCCAACATCAACTCCCAGAGTTTACCCAGACTCGCGTCCATCGAGTCAGTGATGCCATCCAGCCATCTCATCCTCTGTCGCCCCCTTCTTCTCCTNTCAAAATAGCAAAAATAAAAACCTTAGCATTTTTGTTTTAAAGTAGTTAGCTCTAGACAACATAATAGTTGTTGGGGGGAAAAAGGATACACATAAACAGAAAGGAAAAATAAATTTTTATTTCTTGTATACTCACAACTACTTGCTAATGAGATATATATGTCTGCCGGCCCCACAGTTTCTCAGATCTTAGAATAAAGTTACACATCCCCATATCCTCATTTCCTGTTCCACACTGATTGATGTGCTGCACAGTTGCCCTTTGAATAACACAGGTTTGAACTGTGTGAGACCACTTATGTGCCAAGTATGTTTTATAGTACTACATAGTCCGTGGTTGGTTGAGTCCATGGATACGGAACTATGGACGCAGAGGGCTGACTGTAAAGTGATAATCTGACTTCCACTGCACTGAGGGGCTAGGCCCCTAACCCTCACTTTGTTCAAGGGGCTGCTGCTGCTGCTGCTAAGTTGCTTCAGTGTGTCCGATTCTGTGTGACTCCATAGACAGCAGCCCACCAAGCGCCTCCGTCCCTGGGATTCTCCAGGCAAGAATACTGGAGTGGGTTGCCATTTCCTTCCCCAGTTCAAGGGACAACTGTATTATTTTTTTAAATTGCAGTGACTGGTGAAAAGATGTATCATTGAAAGGAGTGCAGTGTGATCTAATGAAACTGCATACTAATTTGAGACAGTAGTTCAGGCAGTGTCCAACAGACATGGAATATTCCTGTGATTTTTTAAAGTTTGAAATATCCTGGGAACCATAGATTATTTTAATAATCTTACAGTTAATAGATCATGAGAGAAAGACTGGAAATTACTTGCCCTCAGTAAATTACTTGCCCTCGGTAAATTACTTTACCTAGGTAAATTGTCAGATACATTGCCTGGATGCCCGCAATATAGATGATGTTTCTCTTATCATATCATCAGTTTTTATAGCTGTATTTTCCTCCGATGGTCTGACTTATATGTATTTATAGACTCGTAATCTTTACTAAGTACAGCATTACTAATTTTATTGGAAATTGGTTGATTTTATGTGTAAGTGGGTGACAGTTATTACCGAGTCTCTGCTATAAAGTGGATGGCTTTATAGAAATTGTATTTCCATAGAACACACGACAGAAAAAACTTATTAATAACGTAAGACTGAATGAATGGAGAACTTCATTTTCCTGGGAGTTGTAATCACACACCACCACCATAAAGAGCTGCGTGTGAGATGTAAGACTGGTAAGTTCACAGAGGCTGCAAAGTCCTATCCCAGCTGTGATATTGTCACCTCTGTTAACTGAGCCATCTCTTCTTTATGTCGTGGTGAACATAGCTGTTACAGCAGATCATTTATAAGGTCATTTAGAAAAATGGTGTCAGTCACACTGCATCTGTTAGCAGTCTTTGTGGTTTAGAGGCACTGGCCTTTTTCTAACAAGACTGTACTCATCAACTTTTATGCTCTCTCAGTTTAGAGACTTGTCTTGACAACAGATTGGATGTGGGTCTGATACAGTGTGGCTCTCTCAATGTGAGGGCTTTGTAAGGTGTGACATTTCAGTGTTTAGCGTGGAAAAGAAAACTTCTCGCCTCTATTAATGGTGATGACCTAAAACCAACTTTTAGATACTGCACTGATGACTTTCAACCATTAACAAAGACATTTTTTCCAGAAGAATGTAGGGAAGATATTAAATTTGCGTGCAACGGTGGGCGAGTTACGGTGGGCGAGTTTGGATAACTTTTATCTCTTCCATAAGTTGTAGCTAGTGTTACTTTGTGACTACACGGTATCATATTTTCACTTCATATACCCTGTTCTTTTTAGTGGGTTGCCTAAGTACCTCAGCTTACATACTGTGTAACAAATGGATATCTATCCATAGATAAATGTTTGTTGCAATTACTGGAAATATCAAGAGTTAAGTTTTCCTTTGTAGTGTGTCCAGAGCAGGTTGAAGTTTCCTGAAAAGTGGAGGAAGTAGGGATAATTTTAGTGAGCCACAAATGCCTGCTGATACATAATAAGCATGCTGAAAATGTATGAATCTGTAGAAGAAATAGAAATTTTATGGAGACTGAACTGTTGAAAGACCTGAAGGAGACTCCTGAAGAAATCAGGTTGACACCAGTCAGGATACGGATCAAAGTAAGCCTTATGTTTTGTGCTTAGCTGTCTGGGAAAAGCCAAAGGAGCCAGGTGAGACTTTCGGTCTGCTTTTATAACCCAGCCTCACCTGTTGTTACTAGTTTGGCTTTGGACAAGTTATTCCACCTGTTTAACCACATGTACCTTAAGAAAATGGGAACAGTATGTGTGTTGTACAATAAGCTAAGGATGATGAATTGGAAAAGGAAATGGCAACCCACTCCAGTGTTCTTGCCTGGAGAATCCCAGGGACGGGGGATCCTGGTGGGCTGCCATCTCTGGGGTCACACAGAGTCAGACACGACTGAAGCGGCTTAGCAGCAGCAGCAAGGATGATGAAGTAACAGCACAAAATATCTTGTTGAGCCCAGGTACATCCTACTGCCTCAGAAAGTCCATCTAGTGACCTCTCCTGTCCTCCAAGCCCACACATGGCTCCTTGTTTCTTCAACCTTCCCTGAATGCTCACCGTGTAGTTGTGTCATCAACTGTTAACTGTTCCCATGGCTGAGACACACCACTCATAGCCATCGGCAAATTGTGTTGTAATGATTTGTCCCTGTGTCTCTCTTCCAGTGGGCTGTGCAGTTCTCGAGGAGGGAACTATGCCTTACTCAGGACTTTCACAAAACTTAAGTGCTAGAAAATGATATGCGGTGTTTGATGTAACTGGATGGCTGCTTACCTCTGTCAGCTCACCGCTAGGTTCTTTGTCTTAATTTACCTCTGTGACTATGCTCTTGACACTCTGTCTTTCTGAGTCCATAGTGAAAGAAATAGATGTCTTTGTAATTCATTTGTTAGAAATAATAATTGAATTGAAAAAAGTTCCCTAGGAAACTTTCCCAACCCCACCGGTCTAGATGGAATAACTGTTGTATTCCCTGTGCTCTTGGAGAACCATGTACATCCTTCCATCATCTTCATCATATTACTTGAACTGTCTTAGTGAACTTGTATTTGTTGATGTATTTATTTCCCTAATAGATAATAAGCTTTTTGAGGGTAGGCCTTGCAGCTCATTCATCTCTGTATCCTCAATACTCAGAGGGCATTTGACACATGGTCTGAGTGTAGTCCTTTCTTGGATTGAAATGTTGATATACTAATTTTCTGTTAGGATGAAGAATCTTCCCATTACTAAGGATGGTTTTTAAATTGATCTACACTGTGTAGGACAACTTAAAAGGTGTTTTGTGCGTGTTTCTTTATTATAGTTCAGTTCAGTTCAGTTGCATCCAACTCTGCAACCCCATGAATCACAGCACACCAGGCCTCCCTGTCCATCACCAATTCCCAGAGTTCACTCAGACTCACATCCATCGAGTCCGTGATACCATCCAGCCATCTCATCCTCTGTCATCCCCTTCTCCTCCTGCCCCCAGTCCCTCCCAGCATCAGAGTCTTTTCCAATGAGTCAACTCTTCACATGAGGTGGCCAAACTACTGGAGTTTCAGCTTTAGCATCATTCC
>SJYX01023006.1:329334-367125 GCA_006410675.1 Oreotragus oreotragus | reverse complement strand
TCATTCAGAGTCAAACAATTTTTCTCCATGGTATAAATCTTTACCTTTCTGAGCAATGCTTCAAATTCACTTAGGAATCTATCAAAGACTGTATCAAATGACTATCAGTTGACTATATTACTATAATCTACTCAAGAACATAAACATTTGATAGAAAATATTGCATAGCTTCTTCAACATTTATGTAAAACCAAGGTAAAGTATCAAATTACCTAAGCAAATTCCCTTTACTGTTATTAATCAAGCAGAGGTAACAGGTAAATAAATCATACAATTTAGTATATTAATCATAATCTTACCACAGGCTCACAGGTTAGGAATTCAAAGAAAAAGTTCACCACCCTGAGACCTAAATAAAATACAACCAAAAACATTTTGTATTAGTAAAGATATTGCATTTTAATTTAAGGTCATAAAATGTTAAATAATGATTCAATATCATGAAAAAATGTATTGCATATGTAATTAGTGTACATATTTTGACTACAATATTTGTCTAAAATAGCATTGCCATTACTCAATTCACATCAAATTATTGAGATTTGAGATTAATTACTCTAATTTCAGCTCTCTAATGAAGGGATGACAAACAAGCAGAGAATTTTTATTGTCTCTTGCTTCTTGTGGGACTATGGGTGAGGGATATATTTGTAAACAAAATATATTTTGCATATATTATTTTAGAAAGTCTTCTCAGTTACACTCAGTTAACAGTGTCAAATACACACACATATATGCTATCACACACATGTATGCACACACATGTACAAATATGGCTATTTCACCACTGTCCAGTTGATGTGTTTTAATCAGTGGGTAATATATAGCTATTCATGAATATAAATCTTTTATGCTATCATTTTAAAGGTCATGTAGTGTTCCATAGTTTGTTACACATCTTAAATTGTTTAAGATATTTAACAATAGCTCTTTATGAAACTGGTTATCATTATTTTCACTGAATCAAGACATTTGATTACTATCACATGTGATCATATTTAATAGTTAACATGCTTTGCAACAGTTTTATCATTTTGATGCAGTGGTAACTTACTAATCAATCAACACACATTACTAAGCCCTTAAATTTGCTTCAGGTAGACACTGTCAACAAAATAAGGAAACTAAAGATTTCATTTCTACCCTCAGTGAAGAAATTAGTATCATTTATGAACCTTTTAGAAAACTCATGAATGACATATATAGGCAGGTACACTAATATGGAATGTATTATCATGTTGGGTGAAAAGTTTGCTTGCATTTTCCTGTGCTGTGTACTCTGGAAACACCCAAATGAACTTTTTAGTCAACCCAATACAAATTCATAAAACATACAAATTATAATAGATTGAATCTATATATTGTGCCAGTTCCTTACAAGTGGTGCTGGTTTGGAGGATATGTTTCTCTCAGGTTTCTAACCATTAAATCTTTTTTTTAGTGCTAATGAAGGAAATATTATATAACATATTTTATCTGATAAAAATGCTATTTAATTCTTAGTAGAAATTATGTGTGGAAATGATCTTGACAGTACTATGAACCACTTGAAGAATGAAATAAAATATTTCTAACATTCTTCTGATCAAATATTTGTGGAAAATAAACTAGTACTATCAATTAAGTATAAATATTTACATTTTTTTGTTTTTTTTTTATGCAAATTGAAATGCACATGTGGAGTTAAATCTTCAATAATGCACACTGAGACTTTCTTGGTCCAAGTCACTGAACCAACTGGTGGCAGAGACTTGACTGTACTCTGAGTCTCTGATTCTCTGAGTCTCAGTCCACTGTGTTTCACTCCAGTTACTGGCCATGCCTTCAGGTCTCCTTGCCCCAAGTCATTATTCTGTTTAATAGCCCTCTACAGATGTCTCTGCTGCCTATTCTTTTTGCTAATTCCAGTGCACATGGACTAACTTTGCAGATGACCTAAACTCACTATTCAACTACTTTCTGCTTGCATTTTCCCTACAGGAGCAAGGAAGGAGAAGATGACTTGACAAAGTCTACTTTCTGCCTATGTTGATTAAAAGGGAAACCTTTCCTAGTTGATCTGAATGCTTATAATCTAGTTGAACAAAGAATTATAGCGACTTTTCCCCATTCTTACGTCTTTAATCAAGAGGTGCATCCAGTTAAATTTGAGGCACATGTTAAAAAGTTAAGTGTTAGAAACAATATTTGGTTGAAGCTAAGTATTGCCATTGGGGAGTGAACTCCTTGGATACACCAATTGAAATTTTAATTGTTATCATTATTTCATTATTAAAATTTAAATTCAAGCTTTAAGAGTTGACATTATACTATAGAAACAATAATTTCTTTTAGCACTATCAGATGCTAGGTTACTCCTGCAGGTACTATGTTACAATTTGCAATATAAATTGACACTTTCAGTCAAATAATACAATTTCAGCATAAAAAGCACATAAGGTTATTTATGTTCTCCGGTTATGCATAGATTGTTTATCTCCATCTAAATGTGAGTACTCAGATATTAAGAGTCAATCCAAAGGACATCTGTGTTTGTATCACTGATACTGTTATATTGATCAGATATGTTGGATACTCAGTCACTGCTGCTGCTGCTAAGTCACTTCAGTGGTGTCCGACTCTGTGCAACCCCATAGACTACCGGTTATGCATAGATTGTTTATCTCCATCTAAATGTGAGTACTCAGATATTAAGAGTCAATCCAAAGGACATCTGTGTTTGTATCACTGATACTGTTATATTGATCAGATATGTTGGATACTCAGTCACTGCTGCTGCTGCTAAGTCACTTCAGTGGTGTCCGACTCTGTGCAACCCCATAGACTGCAGCCCACTAGGCTCCCCTGTCCCTGGGATTCTCCAGGCAAGAATACTGGAGTGGGTTGCCATTTCCTTCTCCAATGCATGAAAGTGAAAAGTGAAAGTGAAGTCTCTCACTCGTGTCTGACTCTTCGCGACCCCAGGGACTGCAGCCTCCCAGGCTCCTCCATCCATGCGATTTTCCAGGCAAGAGGACTGGAGTGGGATGCCATTGCCTTCTCTGTGCATGCTTAAATTCTGGGATTCTAGAAATGACATTAAATATATTTGCTTTTTGTTTTTCAAAGACAAGGTCAAGCCAGGGAGGTGATTTTAGGCATACAAGAAAGCCAAAGCAGAAACATGGCCTACCCCAACATTAATTTGGGGCTTCCCTGGTGGCTCAGAGGTTAAAGCATCTGCCTGGAATGCCAGAAACCCGGGTTCGATCCCTAGGTCGGGAAGATCCCCTGGAGAAGGAAATGGCAACCCACTCCAGTACTCTTGCCTGTATAATCCCATGGAGGGAGGAGCCCGGGAGGCTACAGTCCATGGGGTAGCAAAGAGTCGGATACGACTGAGTAACTTCACTTCACTTCNGGGTTCGATCCCTAGGTCGGGAAGATCCCCTGGAGAAGGAAATGGCAACCCACTCCAGTACTCTTGCCTGTATAATCCCATGGAGGGAGGAGCCCGGGAGGCTACAGTCCATGGGGTAGCAAAGAGTCGGATACGACTGAGTAACTTCACTTCACTTCACTTAACATTAATCTACCCTTTTCAGTTGATACTGAGTACTGAGTTACATTCAAAGAGTAGAGTCCATTTTAACAAGATATGAGTGACATAAACATTTGGCGGGGGGGGGGGTGCGGAATTTGTGGTGAAGAATGAGCTATTAAACTGTCAGTGACACTGGCACTAGGCTAGTGTTGTCCTTGATGTATTTCTAGAAATTTTATTTAATATAACAAGATTCAGCTAAATGAATTTGATCAGATAAACCTCTTCCATTTGAACTATCTATATTTGGAGGAATAACCATTCAGAAAGAATGTATGCTGAAGCAAGTAAGCAAATTTCAGCAAAACAAAACAAAACATGATTGGTAATTTTGAAAGTCTAATATCCTAGACCTATAATAGTCAAGGAGGAATGTTTCATAGTAATCCCAATGTAACTGTCAAATTACTACAGAAATCGTGAAAAGTTGTACTTGATTTAGTATTTCTATAGATTATAGCTATTACCTAATGGATTTATTGGCTATGTGGCTGGAAAAATTCATGGAATTGGCATTTCAGAAGGTGATTTCTCTGATGTTAAGATAGTTTAAAGCACTTTATTTCTTCTTGGCTCAATTTTGCTGAAAAGTTCAATTTTTAGAGTGAGTGACAGAAGGTTGAATTTTTAGAGGATTTGGAAACCTAAACATTGGGGAGTTATTTTAAATAATTTAAAATATAATTACAAATTATTTTAAACACAGTCTGGCAGATCTTATTAAAATGATATTTAGTTAGCAATGGATAAGTAACACAATGCTAGGATCTCTACACTTTATTTCATATATCTTCAATTGGAGATGTGTATAAGAGACAGGTTACATATTAAGTTTGCTATGCTGCTAGATGCTTGGGGGCTTCCCAGGTAGTGTAGTGGTAAAGAATCTACCTGACAATGCAGGAGATGCAAGAGAAGTAGATTCCATCCCTGGACTGGAAAGATTCCCTGGAGGAGGAAATGACAACCTACTCCAATACTCTTGCATGGAAAATTTCATAGGCAGAGGAGCCTGACTGGCACATTTCAGGGAGCCACAAAGACTCAGACGTGACTGAGCACCAGATACTTAATTTCAAAATAACAGCCATCTGATTATGTTACTTGAAACTTACAGGGGACACTGCACAAATACATATGCTAACTTTATAAAATATGACAAATTACTTATAAACAGCTATATCAAATTATTAAACACAAATATCACTGTTGTCATGTTTATATATGAATTTTACATTAAAAAGGTAACATATACACAGAGCATTTACTATCCTAGTGAAAAGCTATCCAGCTAACTATCTTAAGTATATAAGATAATACCACAGAAGAATTACCTTTAATATCTTGAGATCATTAAATGTGAACATTCAAATGGTAATTTTAAACTATAGAAAAATATCTTAATAATCACTGCTAAGATAAATATTTCTTAAATAGCACATAAAAATCCTAATCACATAAGAAATAAACTTAATAAACTAGAATAAATTAAATGAAGAATTCTATCCATCAAAAGATACTATGATGAGATAAGAAATTCCACCAAAGGGTTTCATATACAATGTAAGTATCCAGTGTCATGCTGGGCAAATGTTTAAAAACTAGCTTTCCAAGAAAAAAGTTAAAGCCCGGTTTTCAAATGTTTGCCAGTGTATGTGATGTAAATGTTTCTACCATGGCACCTTTTCAAACTAATAAGCAGCTTTCAAAATTCTTCACACAACAGTTGGTTCTTGTGAATCAAGTTGATCCACTCCAGTATATTAGTGAACATATCCAGCTTAGGATTCAATTTTCATATGTATATAATAAGAAAGGATAGATACTGTAATTATATAAGGATATATGACAAATAATTATAAAGTTTTTAATACCTTTAAGATATTCAAATAAAAAACCCCTCTATACACATAAAAATGAACTGAAATAGAAAAATGAATAATCTCAAATATTACTGAGATACTGTATACTCAAATATACAGAGCAACTGAACTGACATCCTGCTGTTGAAACATGATATAACCATTTTGATAAAATGTCAGTATCTACTAAAGCAGAACATATACATATCCTATATATCAAATACAATTTATACACAGATTCCCTAAAATACATGTTACAAATGTCCATATAATCATTACTTATAAGAGCTGAAGTCTACCCAAACGCTTACAAATGGGGGAANCATCCTGCTGTTGAAACATGATATAACCATTTTGATAAAATGTCAGTATCTACTAAAGCAGAACATATACATATCCTATATATCCAATACAATTTATACACAGATTCCCTAAAATACATGTTACAAATGTCCATATAATCATTACTTATAAGAGCTGAAGTCTACCCAAACGCTTACAAATGGGGGAAAGGACCATAATCTGGATACAGTTTAATATTACACAGCAATGGGAATGAGTGATTCACCAATGCATACAATCTTACAAATGTAATTTAGAGCAAAAGAAGCAAAGCAGTACATACCATATGTTTACATTTATAAAACGTGATTAAGTAAGCAAGGTAATCTATCCTTCTAGAATTCAAGATAGTGCATATATGCTCCATGGGTATAGTTACTAGAAAAGTAACTATATGAGATGGGGTTTCATATACTCTTTTTCATATACTCTGTGCCCTGAGATATGAGCAATTCTTTCTATGTATGATATGCTTATATAAGAATATTAAAAAGACTAGAGATTCAAATAAATCTTACAAATATTTTGTACCATTTTTTAAGTTAAAGTAATTTATCATTTCATTTAGTTATATTTGTAAACTACAAGCTACAAACTAAAGAACAAATTCTCAAGGATGAAATTATTGCTCTATTCATATCCAAATGACATTTTATAAAAACATCTTCCATTATTAGCAGAGTCCTTGTGGTAGAGCAGATAATTCTATGTGGTATTTTTTTTTTTTTAATAATCATACCTGGAATATTTCTAAGTAGCCTCATCAAAGAGAATACCTTTGAGTGCCCATAGGTGGTTGTTGCCTATAGTCACTTAAAACAACTTCTTTAATATACATTTCAATGATGCTGTTTTATCATATGAAACAGTAATGCTGTTTTATCAGATCAAGAAGAGATTTAGTTCTTTGTCTCTGTGTTTCCAAAGATGTTATTTTTGCCCAAATATGAAATGTATGATACAAATGCCCATACTATCTGTAATTTATATCTCAATTACAAGCGAAATCTTTATCAAGTTTACTATTAAGGAACAGATAGGTCCTGAAAATTCTCTTACTAAAATAACCCAATTAGTTTTACAACACAAACATAGTTTAATTATATTCTGTAGTAATCAATTATAAATGCAAGCCATCTTCACACTTTTAACACGTTACTGAATGTATTAACCACATAAGTTAACAAATAAATAACACCCCCCAAATCACCTTAGAAGTTACTAGTTATTTCTTATCATTTCTATTTCTATAGTTATATGGTTTGCTTTCAACTCTCTAAAGCTCCAACATCAAACTTTCATAGAAGAACCCAATTTTGATAAATCCTGACAGGTGTTATAGTTAATTTTAAATAACTCATTGCCCTATTCAGTGGCATCAAATAAACCTCACTATAAAAATTTTAATATATAACACTGTCATTCAGAGTCAAACAATTTTTCTCCATGGTATAAATCTTTACCTTTCTGAGCAATGCTTCAAATTCACTTAGGAATCTATCAAAGACTGTATCAAATGACTATCAGTTGACTATATTACTATAATCTACTCAAGAACATAAACATTTGATAGAAAATATTGCATAGCTTCTTCAACATTTATGTAAAACCAAGGTAAAGTATCAAATTACCTAAGCAAATTCCCTTTACTGTTATTAATCAAGCAGAGGTAACAGGTAAATAAATCATACAATTTAGTATATTAATCATAATCTTACCACAGGCTCACAGGTTAGGAATTCAAAGAAAAAGTTCACCACCCTGAGACCTAAATAAAATACAACCAAAAACATTTTGTATTAGTAAAGATATTGCATTTTAATTTAAGGTCATAAAATGTTAAATAATGATTCAATATCATGAAAAAATGTATTGCATGTGTAATTAGTGTACATATTTTGACTACAATATTTGTCTAAAATAGCATTGCCATTACTCAATTCACATCAAATTATTGAGATTTGAGATTAATTACTCTAATTTCAGCTCTCTAATGAAGGGATGACAAACAAGCAGAGAATTTTTATTGTCTCTTGCTTCTTGTGGGACTATGGGTGAGGGATATATTTGTAAACAAAATATATTTTGCATATATTATTTTAGAAAGTCTTCTCAGTTACACTCAGTTAACAGTGTCAAATACACACACATATATGCTATCATACACATGTATGCACACACATGTACAAATATGGCTATTTCACCACTGTCCAGTTGATGTGTTTTAATCAGTGGGTAATATATAGCTATTCATGAATATAAATCTTTTATGCTATCATTTTAAAGGTCATGTAGTGTTCCATAGTTTGTTACACATCTTAAATTGTTTAAGATATTTAACAATAGCTCTTTATGAAACTGGTTATCATTATTTTCACTGGATCAAGACATTTGATTACTATCACATGTGATCATATTTAATAGTTAACATGCTTTGCAACAGTTTTATCATTTTGATGCAGTGGTAACTTACTAATCAATCAACACACATTACTAAGCCCTTAAATTTGCTTCAGGTAGACACTGTCAACAAAATAAGGAAACTAAAGATTTCATTTCTACCCTCAGTGAAGAAATTAGTATCATTTATGAACCTTTTAGAAAACTCATGAATGACATATATAGGCAGGTACACTAATATGGAATGTATTATCATGTTGGGTGAAAAGTTTGCTTGCATTTTCCTGTGCTGTGTACTCTGGAAACACCCAAATGAACTTTTTAGTCAACCCAATACAAATTCATAAAACATACAAATTATAATAGATTGAATCTATATATTGTGCCAGTTCCTTACAAGTGGTGCTGGTTTGGAGGATATGTTTCTCTCAGGTTTCTAACCATTAAATCTTTTTTTTAGTGCTAATGAAGGAAATATTATATAACATATTTTATCTGATAAAAATGCTATTTAATTCTTAGTAGAAATTATGTGTGGAAATGATCTTGACAGTACTATGAACCACTTGAAGAATGAAATAAAATATTTCTAACATTCTTCTGATCAAATATTTGTGGAAAATAAACTAGTACTATCAATTAAGTATAAATATTTACATTTTTTGTTTTTTTAATGCAAATTGAAATGCACATGTGGAGTTAAATCTTCAATAATGCACACTGAGACTTTCTTGGTCCAAGTCACTGAACCAACTGGTGGCAGAGACTTGACTGTACTCTGAGTCTCTGATTCTCTGAGTCTCAGTCCACTGTGTTTCACTCCAGTTACTGGCCATGCCTTCAGGTCTCCTTGCCCCAAGTCATTATTCTGTTTAATAGCCCTCTACAGATGTCTCTGCTGCCTATTCTTTTTGCTAATTCCAGTGCACATGGACTAACTTTGCAGATGACCTAAACTCACTATTCAACTACTTTCTGCTTGCATTTTCCCTACAGGAGCAAGGAAGGAGAAGATGACTTGACAAAGTCTACTTTCTGCTGATGTTGATTAAAAGGGAAACCTTTCCTAGTTGATCTGAATGCTTATAACCTAGTTGATCTGAATGCTTATAACCTAGTTGATTTGATTGCTTATAACCTAGTTGATCTGAATGCTTATACTTCATAAAGTCATTCAAAGAATTATAGCGACTTTTCCCCATTCTTACGTCTTTAATCAAGAGGTGCATCCAGTTAAATTTGAGGCACATGTTAAAAAGTTAAGTGTTAGAAACAATATTTGGTTGAAGCTAAGTATTGCCATTGGGGAGTGAACTCCTTGGATACACCAATTGAAATTTTAATTGTTATCATTATTTCATTATTAAAATTTAAATTCAAGCTTTAAGAGTTGACATTATACTATAGAAACAATAATTTCTTTTAGCACTATCAGATGCTAGGTTACTCCTGCAGGTACTATGTTACAATTTGCAATATAAATTGACACTTTCAGTCAAATAATACAATTTCAACATAAAAAGCACATAAGGTTATTTATGTTCTCCGGTTATGCATAGATTGTTTATCTCCATCTAAATGTGAGTACTCAGATATTAAGAGTCAATCCAAAGGACATCTGTGTTTGTATCACTGATACTGTTATATTGATCAGATATGTTGGATACTCAGTCACTGCTGCTGCTGCTAAGTCACTTCAGTGGTGTCCGACTCTGTGCAACCCCATAGACTGCAGCCCACTAGGCTCCCCTGTCCCTGGGATTCTCCAGGCAAGAATACTGGAGTGGGTTGCCATTTCCTTCTCCAATGCATGAAAGTGAAAAGTGAAAGTGAAGTCTCTCACTCGTGTCTGACTCTTAGCGACCCCAGGGACTGCAGCCTCCCAGGCTCCTCCATCCATGCGATTTTCCAGGCAAGAGGACTGGAGTGGGATGCCATTGCCTTCTCTGTGCATGCTTAAATTCTGGGATTCTAGAAATGACATTAAATATATTTGCTTTTTGTTTTTCAAAGACAAGGTCAAGCCAGGGAGGTGATTTTAGGCATACAAGAAAGCCAAAGCAGAAACATGGCCTACCCCAACATTAATTTGGGGCTTCCCTGGTGGCTCAGAGGTTAAAGCATCTGCCTGGAATGCCAGAAACCCGGGTTCGATCCCTAGGTCGGGAAGATCCCCTGGAGAAGGAAATGGCAACCCACTCCAGTACTCTTGCCTGTATAATCCCATGGAGGGAGGAGCCCGGGAGGCTACAGTCCATGGGGTAGCAAAGAGTCGGATACGACTGAGTAACTTCACTTCACTTCACTTAACATTAATCTACCCTTTTCAGTTGATACTGAGTACTGAGTTACATTCAAAGAGTAGAGTCCATTTTAACAAGATATGAGTGACATAAACATTTGGAGGGGGGGTGCGGAATTTGTGGTGAAGAATGAGCTATTAAACTGTCAGTGACACTGGCACTAGGCTAGTGTTGTCCTTGATGTATTTCTAGAAATTTTATTTAATATAACAAGATTCAGCTAAATGAATTTGATCAGATAAACCTCTTCCATTTGAACTATCTATATTTGGAGGAATAACCATTCAGAAAGAATGTATGCTGAAGCAAGTAAGCAAATTTCAGCAAAACAAAACAAAACATGATTGGTAATTTTGAAAGTCTAATATCCTAGACCTATAATAGTCAAGGAGGAATGTTTCATAGTAATCCCAATGTAACTGTCAAATTACTACAGAAATCGTGAAAAGTTGTACTTGATTTAGTATTTCTATAGATTATAGCTATTACCTAATGGATTTATTGGCTATGTGGCTGGAAAAATTCATGGAATTGGCATTTCAGAAGGTGATTTCTCTGATGTTAAGATAGTATAAAGCACTTTATTTCTTCTTGGCTCAATTTTGCTGAAAAGTTCAATTTTTAGAGTGAGTGACAGAAGGTTGAATTTTTAGAGGATTTGGAAACCTAAACATTGGGGAGTTATTTTAAATAATTTAAAATATAATTACAAATTATTTTAAAGACAGTCTGGCAGATCTTATTAAAATGATATTTAGTTAGCAATGGATAAGTAACACAATGCTAGGATCTCTACACTTTATTTCATATATCTTCAATTGGCATTCACTAAAATTTCTTCTGAGTATCTCTATTAATACAAAGATGATACTATTTTCAACATTTTCAGATAAAAAAATGGAAGCTAACAGTTGCCTGAATATACTCTAAAATATCTTACCACTAATACATTGTGAAGTCAAAATTCAACTCAAGCTTAATTAAGTTTAGAATCTCAATTAAGTCATATGCCATAAATATTATTTACTAAAAATAAGAGATATATGAATCACAGGTTTAAATATTTTGAATGAGTCAACTAATTTAATTCTCAGCTGTGAGGAAGTTATTATGTAAATGTACTTATTACAGGAGCTGTTTTGTTGTTTTTAGTTTTAATCCAGAGATGCTGGCATCAGATTCTGTGATATACAACACAGTTTCCACATGATATTTTACTATTGTGCAACATTCTTACAAGTGGTATTTATGTATATATATACACACACACATATATATAAACATATGTATTCGATTTGGAGGTCAGGTAATCACATTTATTATATGTCTACAATCACCCTGTGTGTGTGCTAAGTCACTTTAGTCATGTCCAACTCTCTGTGACCCTGACACTACGCTCTGAGTCCGCCAGGTTCTTCTGTCGATGGGATTCTTCAGGCAAGGATACTGGCATTAGTTGCCATCCCCTCCTCCAGGGGACCTTCCCAACACAGGGATCAAACCCTCATCTCTTATGTTTCCTGCATTGGCAGGCAGGTTCTTATGCCAACCTGGGAAGCTCCTACTATCACCACTTGGGAAGCCCCTACTAACAGCTTAGTGGATCCTAATATTAATAGTAATATTAATAGTTGTTAACATTGGTTAATAGTTGTTAACATTGGTTGTTAACATTGGTTGTCAATAATTGTTAACACTGACAGGAAGTAGGTTAAGTACTTTAGGTTCAACTCATTTAATCATTAGAACAATCCTATCAGATATGATTACCATTATTGTATAGGTAAGACAATAGAGGGCTTCCAATGTGGCTCAGATGGTAAAGAATCTGCCTGCAATTCAGGAGATCCAGGTTTGATCCCTGGGTCAGGAAGATCCCCTGGAGAAGGGAATGACAACCCACTCCAGTGTTCTTGCCTGGAGAATTACATGGACCGACGAGCCTGGTAGTCTACAGCCCGTGGAGTTGCAAAGAGTTGGACAGGACTGGTCAATTTACCTGCACACATGAGCGTGCGCGTGCACACACACACACACACACACAAGACAATAGAGAAATTTTAAAATGTACACAAGAGCACAGAGATAGAAATGGCACAGCTGAATTTCAAATACAAACTCTCCTACTCTATTAGCTACATGCAGCATAGAAATTCTGATTCTCTAATGAGGAGGAATTGTGAAAGAAATTGAGTTTTTGTTGTATTCTATTTAGAATGAAACTTAAAACTTCAACTCCATAAAGCAGAGATACAACTATACTCTCAAATTTTTAAAATAAATCTATAATAATAGTAAATAAATCTTCCAACAATACAACTCCAACATATTATGATTAATTTTAGATAGCTCCATAGTGCCTAGTTTATTAAATGATAAATTGTAACTATACATTATTTAACAGTATGCCAATTTCTAAAATTTTCTGCCAATGAATTTTAAAATACATTAGATTTTATAAAATATGTACATTTTGTGCAATATATATACAGTTTTTGATTAAGGTATCAGAAATGCTTTCTTGGGAAACCAGATAGCCATCTATCTACTTAGAAAATTGCAAATCATGTGTTTATTTTTTAAAAGCCCAAAGTTTGAACTCTTAATTCTTTGAAGAGTGTCAACCTTATCTACTCAGAAATACAATTCTCATTATAATTGCAGACTACATGTATGAGGGAAAAAAAAAAGTAGTTTCAATGAAGCTTGGCATATTGTAAAATCTCAGTAAATAACTAATAAACACCTACATAAATAATGCAATGCTTCAATAAAGAAATAATTGCTAGACAGTTTCCTAGGAAGAAAACGACCCTGTATTTAGGTGTTAGATTTTTACCTTAGCTCAGTAACACCCAAACTTTCTCAATGTCTTTTCAATGCCTAGATAATTTCTTTCAAAACAGATCTTAAATCCTGGGAAAGTTAGAGTGATAGCGATAAGTTTTGGAATTATCAACTCATCCCAAGATTAGATAATTTGTAAATATGTTATTTAACTCTAACTGTAAACAACAGATACAACTACATAAAGTTAACTCAGTAATCCACTTACTTATTCAATAAATATTTACTGAACAACTATATGTCAGTCACTATTATTCCAGAATATGAAGTTAAATGATAAACAAGATAAATATGGTCTTTTCTCATACTTTTAATATCCTGGTTACAAATACGGCACTTAATGATTTTATATTTTATTGCCACTATCAAAAGCCACTACATATGTTGCCATAAGAGTCTAAAATCTTTCATAAAGATTGTTCTTCAGGTATTCCAAATCTTAGCTTAATGCATTTAATAAGTTCAAGTGGGTTTAAAACTATGACAGAGAGTTCCAGTTATCCTCCAATATTTATCTTTCCCTATTTTTAGTAAAGGGCTGCTGACTTCTAAGTAGGTTAATGGCTACTTGGAAAAAGATTCTTAGTCTTGGTGTTATGAGACTAAACTCTGGAAAATGCATGTGTGTGGAAGCAGAGCAGGTGACTTCCAGGAAGTGGCCCTGAATATAGACAACATACCCATCTTTTCCCCCATTCTCATTAATTCTCTAGCTAGAAGGCAGTATTAATGCGTGAAACTCTAGCTCCAGTGACCTTTTTTTTTTTTTTAAATCATGAGAGGCTACCTACCACCCCCCGGCCCTGCTCCCTTAAACTCTACTCTATAACAGTACAGTAATAAGATATGGACTGAGTCCTGGACAGGGTGTGTCATCTCAGGCTTGGATAGAAAACCATTTGAATATCTGAGAAACTCTATAGACAGGGAAAGCAGATTAGTGGTTTTCAGGGACTGAAGGGTAAGCAGAAGGTGAATGACTGCCAATAAGTACAGGATTTCTTTTCAAATCATGAAAACATTATAAAATTAGATAGTGGTGCTGGTTGTGCAGCGCTGACTACCTGTATACTAAACTCACTGATTGTACACTTTAAAAAGTTTCATGAAAAAATAATCATATGGTATGAGAATTATATCTTAATAAATCTATTATAAAATCACTTGTACCTTCCATCACCTTATTAGTTTAATATGATCTCAAAGAATTTGGATACATTTTACTGTGACAGAAAACTAATTGTACAGCTTATTCTTTGGGGACTCAGATTTGTCTGAACCTATTAGTTTTCAACTATGCATTAACATGTTTGTATACATTAGAGAAAATTAAAATGACAAAAGATGACAATCTTTCTTCCGTGGTTTAAAATCTACTGAGGAAAGATGTTATTTGTGAATTAACTCCACAGACCAGGGCTTCTGCAAGGATTTCATTATATAATTGGAAGTTATTTGAAAACTGCTGTGTGACAAAATGCATGACTAGGAAAAAAAAAAAGTTGCCAAAAACATTATAGACTGGAATTTGTGTTTTAGGCTGTTGGTAGAGGTGCCTTTGATATTTTTGTAACTGAACAACTATCTGCTTTGAAACTGTGCTTACAAAAATGCAAAATGTTAAAACCTCTAACTAAAGTTTTATCCTCATTAAAAAATTATCAAATTAAAGTAATTATTACAAATATTTCTGGTGTCAGGGAGATATAGAAATAACATCAAGCAATCCATATTGAAAGTGGGTATTTACATGTTTTAAACTAAAATGTATAGATCCTCACATTTAATATTTTGACTCTTAAATATCACTATCCTTAAACATGTCACTCCAAATTATTCAAAATATTAAAATTTTATAAAAAGTTTGTTGTGTTCATATGATCGGCAACAATAACTTCCAAATACAAATGGGGGCATTAAAAAGAGATTATCCAAATTCTTTTTCATGAGTGACAATGTCATGCCATAATTTTCCTAAGTTGACATTCAGCTGTATTAATTAATAGAGTTTCAAAAATAATAATGTTCATCATAAAAGTTGTTGTGTTATAGATATCTATACATTTGGGTGAAATTAAAATTGTAAACTCTAACTTCCAGAATAATATCACAATCTTTTCATTACTGGAGTTGGTTATATTGAGAAATCTGTAAGAACCTATGAAAGTTCACAGAACTGGTTTAACTTTATACAAATTATTCGGTAACCATAGAAACATTAATTTCCATCTCACATCAACTGTTGCCAAGGCTCTGATAAACTCTAGAGCTTCAGTTCTGCAGCTGCCATCATGACTCTTAGATCCTTCTCTCTCCCTGTTCTCAAAACAGAGCTGTATTGGGGCCTCACAGTCCCTTTCTAGCTATTTCTGCATAATTGACTACTTGAATAACCCCCTGGATATACCCAGTATTCCTCCTGCTTTTCCTTTAACCATTTTCATGGCAATTACCAACACAGAAGTAGAAGTAAAGTGTGCATCAGTAGCTCTCAAACTTAAAAGTACATACTTCTGAAACATACATGAAAATCACTTGTGATTCTTAATAAACTGCAGATTCTCACCGAGGTTCTGGACTTGTTAGAACCAGACTCTCATGTCCTGTTCCAGAATTAAGGACCAGAATCTTCATTTTAACCATACAGGCAAGGTTTTTAAGCCACAGGTCCTTTATCTCTTAAAATGGGGTAGTTTTAGATCATGTACTCTGAAACCTCTCTGTCTACATTTAATCTCCCTTTCACTCTAATCCTCCCCAGCTCAATGAAATGATGTTCCATAAAATTTTCTCCTCTAATCCTTGGAAAAGAAAGTTGCTATACCAAAGTGTTTGCTTCCTGCTTTGCTATTCTACCACACAACTAGCCATATATGTTACTCATGTTTCATCATTATTATCATTTCTTAACAGTTACCTACCCATTACATTCCTAATAGCCACTAAAGTGAAATATTTTTAATCTCTTCTCTTTTTCTGTCCTTTTTCTATATTTCATTCTCTCTCCTGCTATGACATAATTTGCTTATACATTTTAAGTGGATTAAAGGTATTCATGTTAACAACTTCGATTTTTCTATCTCCAGTTAAATAATGTACCTATATATTCATCCATTCCTCACTTTTTACTTTATATTTAAGAAAACAAAGGTCCATCTAGTCAAAGCTATGGTTTTCCAGTAGTCATGTATGGATGTGAGAGTTGGACCATAAAGAAAACTGAGTGCTGAAGAATTGCTGCTTTTGAACTGTGGTGTTGGAGAAGACTCTTGAGAGTCCCTTGGACTGAAAGGAGATCCAACCAGTCCATCCTAAAAGAAATGAGTCCTGAATATTCATTGGAAGGACTGATGTTGAAATTGAAACTCCAGTACTTTGGCCACCTGATGCAAAGAACTGACTCAGTGGAAAAGAGCCTGATGCTGGGAACGACTGAGGGTGAGAAGAGAAGAGGACATCAGAGGATGAGATGGTTGGATGGCATCACCCACTCAACGGATTTGAGTGTGAGTAAGCTCCGGGAGTTGGTGATGGACAGAAAGGCCCGGAGTGCTGCAGACTATGGGGTTGCAAAGAGTCAGACACGACTGAGGGACTGAAATAATTCAAGTAAAAAGACTTTCTCTCCTTCTTGTATTCTTATTTTCTTTTGCCTATCCTAACTTCAACTTTTATGCTTTTTCTAATGACAATTTCTCATTCTCCATTTAACTGTTTCTTTCAACCTGTAATTTCAAGCCTTTCATTTCCTGGAGAACTTTGCCTTTGACCCACTTCTTCAAGTTTCCATCTTTTACTTTCCTTTTGGGTGGGCAGTTTATACTTACTTGCTATACCTAACAATATGTTGTTTACCCTAATAATGATGATGACATTCTCCATCGATTATCTCCAATAGTGCCAAAACACTAGATCATGTTCTTTTTTAAAGTCATCATCACCCTCAAATAACTAATAGCAGGTGTACTTGTTGACTATTCTTCCTTCCTACAAGTCTCTTATTCCAGTGATTCCATCAGTGCCTTACTTTTTGTTTTTAGGTTTTGTTTTTGTATTTAATATTCTGATGAATACAATTTAAGGATTTTGCTTTTTTTTTTTTCCTCCTTCCTAAGGATCTTTAAATGTAGGCAGTTTTGCAGCATGTTTACGTTCAGCACCAAGCACAAGGCCCAGGGGTGTAGCTATGCTTGGGGATTTCCACATGAGTTATGTGAGTCAGTGTACTGGTGTATTTTATGACTCCCATGTTTCTACATCTTCCACATCTGAAATTACCCTCATACTTATGACTTCAGTACCAGCTCTATGGGTAGTATTTCCAAACCATTTTTTATAGATCAGCCTATAGTCCCCAGTTCAAGTTCTATTTTTCAGCTTTGTGCTAGACATTTCAACTTACCTATGGCACAGTAAACTTGAAGTCAAAAATGTCCAAAACAAAATCTATTCCTGTGTTGCCAAAACCCACTCTACTCTCTGGATTCTACTGATACCTCTAACATCATTTTTTCAACTTCTTTGGCATATAACATTACAGCATATAACACTAAAATATGTATAACATATATTATATATGACATCATATAACACTTTAAGGTATACAATGTGTTGAACCAAAACATTTTTGTATCACAGTAAGATTACACCTAAAACCTCAGCTAACATCTCCATCATACAACAAGATTATCATTCTTTTTTGTGTGCTGAGATCACTTAAAATCTACTCTCTTAGCAATTGTTTAATGTATAATATGGTATTGTTAACTATAATTACAATGCTGTGATTAGATTCCTGCAACTTATTCATTTTCTAACTGGAAATCTGTATTATTTGACATGTCACAATTCTCCCTACCTCCTAAACCATGTATACCCTGGTTGGAGGTTGTGAGTAAGGGAAAGCTGGAGGTAGGTTAACTAGAGCAGGGCACTCAATGTGATTGACTGGGGAGCACTTTTGGCTTTCTCTAGCTGGTTTTGAGTTGGAAGCAGGAGACAAACATTAACAAAGTTGGTAATCACTCAGTTGAAAATATCCTGAAAGTACTGGACTTTCCTAACCACACTGAGCCAACTGATGCAAAAGTTGTGGCTTGATTCCTAGGCTTACTGATCAGAGCTTTGGTGTCATACGTGGTCTCACTGTTGTCCACTTATGACCCCACTTATGTCTCTCATGACTCATTTTCTCCTCCAATCACAGGGAAATTCTTCAACTTATTAAATGAGCCATTTATAATACACTGATGAATGTTTGCTAATACAACAAAAATCTAATTCAATTGGCATCATGAGAATTATTATGTGGCTATAAATGCATACTAAAGTTGTCATTTCTGCAGCATGCAGGCTCAGTCATGGTTCATTGACGCCAGAGCGTGGGCCCAGTAGTTGTGGCACATGGGCTTAGTTGCTCCATGGCATGTGGAATCTTCCAGGACCAGGAATCGAACCCATGTCCCTTGCATTGGCAGTGCTGAAGTTACTGAAGCCCACCAGCCTAGAGCCTGTGGTCCACAACAAGAGAAGCCAACACAATGAGAAGCCCACATATCACAAGGAAGAGTAGCCTCTGGCCACAACTAAGGAAAGATTGCACAAAGCAGGAAAGACCTAGAGTAGCCAAGAATAAGGTAAATAAATATTAAATAAATAAAAAAGAAAACCAGCAAGAACCTAGCGTATAGCGATGGAACTCTGCTTAATGTTATGTGGCATCCTGGGTGGGAGGGGAGTTTGGGGGAGAATGGATACGTGTATATGTAAGTTTGAATCCCTTGCTGTTCACTTGATACTATCACAACTTGGTTAATGAGCTATATCTCAATAAAAAGCTAAAAACAATGAAGATGGGATAATTTGAGTACCAATAAAATAATAAAGTTGACATTTTTATGAATTGAGTTTTATGTACCAAAGTATNGTGGGAGGGGAGTTTGGGGGAGAATGGATACGTGTATATGTAAGTTTGAATCCCTTGCTGTTCACTTGATACTATCACAACTTGGTTAATGAGCTATATCTCAATAAAAAGCTAAAAACAATGAAGATGGGATAATTTGAGTACCAATAAAATAATAAAGTTGACATTTTTATGAATTGAGTTTTATGTACCAAAGTATGTTATTTTTAACATCAAAAATGTTTTTATTGAACATTCTTATGTCTCCTAGTTATCAACTGTTCAATATGAAACATATTCAAACTGCATTAAAGATAATTTAATTTGTCTCAACACTTAAGATTTTTTCCCCATGATTCTATGAGGGAAAATATCTTTCTTTTAAATACTAGGTTTCTCTATTTCTTAACTAGAAGAACCCATGAATATTTTCATACTTCTCCACCTTTTCTTTTACTTAGGCTAGACGTTGTTAAGTAAAGAGATCTACCCAGATCTAATGCAACTACTTAGCCCTGAATCCATTTGTATACTATCTTGACAACTGCCTAATAAAAATAGACAGAAAAAAAGATTTTTTTCTTTAATATGATTTCTATAATCTTTTATTCAATAGCATAGGAGATATATTTTACCAGTGTTTGAAGAAATTTTTAGTCATGTCCTTGTTCTCACAATTAGCATGTGTTTATTGAACATCTATCATGTATCTAAATATAATATCAGACAATGGGAAACACAAAGCATTACCCCTTTTTTATGATGTTTAGTTAGAGAAGACATTTAGTTTAGAGAAGCCAGTCTATTAGATCAATAAAGGAGGAGAAAATGTGTATAAAAAGACAAAATATATGGTACAAATACAACTTCTGTATATAGAGGGACAGGGGAGGAAAGAGCAGAACTTTATTTAGAGGAAAACAAACTTGGGATCAAATCCTAGCTGTATCATGTCTAGCAAGTCATTTAACTTACTGAGTCATCATTAATAATTATAATTGACAATAATAACGATGATAGCAAACACATGTGAGGATTACATGTGTTTCAGGATTTTTCATACGCTAGTCAGTTTAATCCGTCTTCCAAACAACCCTAAGTGGTAGATAGTTAATTAAGTCACTCAGTACTGTCCGACTTTTTGCGACCCCATGGACTGTAGCCCACCAGGGTCCTCCGTCCATGGGATTCTCCAGGCAAGAATACTGGAGTGGGCTGCCATTTCCTTCTCCAGGGGATCTTCTGACCCAGGGATTGAACCCAGGTCTCCCGTATTAGAGGCAGACGCGTTAACCTCTGAGCCACCAGGGAAGCCTATACTACACTTGATCTTAGCCAAAAGGCCGAGAAGCAATACTTATATCTATTTTATAAATAAATTAACTGAGGAACACAGAAATAAGGAACTCAAGGACATAGATCTAGTCAGGAGAGGAGTCTGGGAATGATATAGTCTCATTGGTCACCATAATTTATTTGAAATAATTTGAAGGACCTCTATGGTAACTGACTCCTGGTACCTATCCCCACAAATATCCATTTGTTTCCTTCCAACTGAGTACCAGTTACCATACATGCTTCTCAAACTTCAGAGTATATCAGAATGGCTGAAGGGGTGGATTGTACACAGATATTTGGGCCCTGCCCCCATAGTTTCTGTTTCTGTAGTGGGGGTTGCAGTGCAAAATTTTGAATTTCTAACAAAATCCTAGGGCATGCCGCTGCTGCAGCACCCTCCCTGCTTTGAAAACCACTGAGTCAGTACTTACTAACAGAATCACACTTATCTGGTCTTGGCCTCTTAAGTTCTCAATCTAATAAAATTCTGTTTTGAGAACAAAATAAATACAATAGATTACTTAGCAAATAGAAACATGCCCATGTAAGTTATTTACATTTGTAATAATCAAATCTGGTTAAAACTTATAAAATAAAACCCAAATGGAAACAAAACCCAGTTGGCTAAATGTACCATACCAATCACTTACTGTGGGATAATTTATAATATTTCTAATTTTTGAATTATATTTACAAATTAGAATCATGGAGCAAATATTGTTCTATAATCTTTCTTTTCCCATAGTGCAATCTATCAAAATCATTTTCTGTTCTGCCACAATATAAATTCCATAAGAG
Organism: Oreotragus oreotragus; assembly: GCA_006410675.1. Lineage (NCBI taxonomy): Eukaryota > Metazoa > Chordata > Mammalia > Artiodactyla > Bovidae > Oreotragus > Oreotragus oreotragus. The sequence goes on along the minus strand of SJYX01023006.1, from coordinate 345,747 downwards.
ATTTTTGTTTCCTTTGTGGATATATCCCAAGTATTTAGGACAGCATCTAACATGTAGAAGTTGTTCCTAAATGTTTGCATGTCTCATTATTTCTTTTGGTTTACAGGAATTACTGAGTTTAAAAATATAAATGGCTTTGCAGCTTTGGATTGGTATTACCAAATGACCTCCAGGAAGATTAGTCTCCACTCTCACCAGCCTGCAGGACTTGTACACATGTCCCTTCCTCCTAAACACCCCTGCATCAGCCAATAGTAACATTTATTGCTATGTGTTTACCATATGTTGTTTTTCAAATTTTAGCATCTCTAAAATGAGCATGTGTACACGATGGAGTATTTCAGTTTTTTTTTTTTTTTCCTTTTGTACAGCTCTATAAAATAACGATTTGTCTTTATAATTCCGTCTCATTTTAGGGAAAAAAAAATCCAGTGACACATAAATCTTAGTGCTGCATTTGTAAACACTAGTCATAATTACTTCAAAAGCTATCTAATACTGTTAAAATTTTGAAAGATCACTAGAACACTAGGTGATAAATGTTGTCATAGGCTGCTGATTAACTTCCTGAGAAGTATCTTACTTTCCATGTGCTTACTGAGGAATCAAAACAAGAGGACCTGTCTTAATGACTACAAATCAATATTATGTATCCTGTGCTTTAAAAAGATAGGAGATAAAGAGAACATGCTACAAGAGGGACAGGGAGCGGGTGGGATGTTTTGGGAGAATGGCATTGAAACATGTATATTATCATGTAAGAAACGAATCGCCAGTCTATCTTCGATGCAGGATGCAGGATGTTTGAGGCTGGTGCACAGGGATGATTCGGAGAGATGATGTGGGGTGGGAGGTGGGAGGGGGATTCATGTTTGGGAGCTCATGTACACCCGTGGCGGATTCATGTCAATGTATGCCAAAACAAATACAGTACTGTAAAGTAAAATAAAGTAAAAAAAAAAAAAAAGAGAGAGAGAGAGAGAGAAATGACTTAAAACCAAAAAATAAAAAATAAAAAAACCCCAAACTTTAAAATAAGAACATGTTAAGAAATAAATGAAAATATGTTGATACAGATGCAACCAAATCCCTGTAATATTTCCATGGGAAAAAAATGTATGAAGTCTTTAAGAGAGGATAGCTCAGTTGGTAAAGAACTCTCCTGCAATGCAGAAAGCCCGGATTGATTCCTGGGTCAGGAAGATCACCTGGAGAAGGGATAGGCTACCCACTCCAGTATTCTTGGGCTTCCCTTGTGGCTCAGCTGGTAAAGAATCTGCCTGCAATTTGGGAGACTTAGGTTCAATCGCTGGGTTGGGAAGATCCCCTGGAGAAGGAAAAGGCTACCCACTCCAGTGTTCTGGCCTGGAGAATCCCATGGACTGTATAGCCCATGGGGTTGCAAAGAGTTAGACACGACTGAGCGACTGTCACTTTCACTTTACTGAATTTATCTGACATATGCCATAATGGCAGCATTGATTTTGCTCTCAGATATTAAAGTTAATATCATACCTGGCGGGCTACAGTCCATGGGGTCAGAAAGAGTCAGACACAACTGACCAAATAAGCACAGCACAGTAACATCAGATGAAACTATTGTACGTTTTTTCACCATTACCTAATGTTTAATGTTTTAATCTTTAAAAGTAAACATTCATTTGGTCAGTTACTTAGCAATAAGAAAGATGAAATGGTGTGGACTGCTTCATAATGAATAAGCATAAGAATGGTCAACTTCATTAGTGATACATACAAAAATTTTTAAATCTGATAATTTTTTAACCACAAAACTGAAAATATCTTATTGGAATGAAACATTAATTTTTTCCCTAGGCCTCAGTTTCTCCACATGGGATACAAAGAGCTCATACTTCATTACCAGAACTAATGGATATAATGCATGTAAAGTGTGTAGAAAAGTTAGGGCGTATAACAAGTATTCAACAAATAGCAACTATCTCACAATGACATTGATGATTAAAATATTTAGAAAATCAATCTATGTGCCTACTCTAAGCTTTAATTTCTCTCTTCATGTTTACTTCTGTAATTAACAGAGGATTCATAGCAGTAGTGGTATAATTGCCCACCTTCATAAACATGGACATAGAAAAGAAAAAAAATTTAGCTTTCCACTGTTGTGAAAGGGGGAAGGAATGCAAATATGTATAGGTATACCAAAGATTATTTATATATTCACCTCTGCAAAGGTTTAACTACTCAGCAATTTTTCTCATTGAGGAAAGGGAAACGTGTTTTGTTGTTGTTTTTTTTTTCTTGTAAAAAATAAGTCAATTAAGGACTCCTTGTAAGAGGATATGATGAGAATGCAGTTTGAAGCAAGAGGGAATGCCTCTGAAGGAGATGCTGAGAGAATGGGAGGGAATTACTGCAGATTACAAGAAGGCTGGAGGACAAATGTCAAGTGATTGAGCATGAGGGCATTCCCAGGGAGCACCCTCAAGAACCAAGGGAGCTCTCCTAAGAAAGGAGAGAATTCTCTGTCCTAAAAGTCAGACCTAAGGGAGAACCAGAGTGAAGGTAGTGGAGGAAGGTCAGCCATTTTCCACCTGATCATTAGTCTTTGTTGGATTGAAATTCTCCAGTAATCTAATTGTCACTTGGAGAAATTGTTTCTTCTTTAACACCGCATGCCACCAACTGATTGTGCAGGAAGAGTGCCCTTTATGAATTAGTTCAGTATCCTTTTCATTACTTTCCAGAAGCATCTACTTCCCAAAGACCTGCAACTAGAGTAAAGGTGGTTGGAGTGCTGTCCGTCTACTGATGTAGCAGTATAGGATAAAATCTGTACATGGACAGTGGATGGCAGGTAATAACACAGTAATTACAATTCTATAGCATTTCTGTGCATGAAAGATGTCAGTTCAGTATGAACCAATTTAGAATCAAAGAAGGAACACTTGATAGTCTAGAGTCAAAAATAAAAATGAACATTCAAATATAAATATATTAGAGATTTCCTTAGACACAAATGTTAGAGTGTCTTGCCAATTCTCAAGATGAGCAATGTAATAGAAGTAAGGAAAAATACCATTCCAATTAGCTCCATTGCCAAATATTTTGTCTTTTGGAGTTTGTGTGTAATCCCATGAACATACATGTCCTTTGCAGGAGTTTGTGTTTAACTAGGAAAAAAAAATGTATTTGTACTTTACAACACATATATATTTATGTATGTGCAAAGGAATACATGTGTACATTATTTATCACTATGCTTAAGTTAAATAGGTATTAATTTATATAGATTGTGTTTATTCTAAGTCTTGGTCAAATGCCAAGCTTAAAATATAGGTAATATTAAAAGTATCTTTAGTGAATACTTTCTGAGCAGAGAGGCCAGATAAAATAAACAGCATGATAACAGAATAATCTCTGAATAATTCTTATCTGAGTGTTCTACATGGTACACATGTATTATACATAAACACATTTATATAATCAATAAAATATTCAGAGATACACTTTCCATTTGCTTAATGTTTCTTAAAGAGATGATGTCACATTATATCATCTCTATATTTTCCATTGTACATTTTATAGAAAACCTTATTTTCTCTTCTATTTAGAGAGGTTGATGGTAACTGTTAATACACAGAAATATATTTTAAATGCCACTAGCACTTCATATATGATTTGTGATGTTAGCATGACTAGCATGACTTTCCTAAGACAGCAAAATGTACAAAAAATGATTGATTGCTAATATTATTTTATGATTCAGTGACAAATCAAAAGCTGAAATAATATAGTCTAGGATATGGTTAAATATTAAGACTTTATTGTGTACACTAGCCCATATTCTTCAAATCAAGATCTAAATTGCCTAAGAGGCCTATGTATATGAATTGGACAGTGAATTGAACTATTATTAGCTTAAATTCATTTTAAATATTTGGATATATATATATAAAAAACACACATTCTGCCCTCAATTTAAAAAATGTCAGATTATAAATTAGTATATATGATATTATTCACAATCACAGAACTCAGTACACAAAATTAATCATGAAATTTGTATCCATTATTTTGGTAAGATTATTCTGCTATGAAGTAACTGGATGGGTCAGAGAAAGAAAATACCTCAGACTGAGAAAGCAAGTATTTAGCCTGAATGGAGATGCAATGACTTCTGTCAAAGTAGCTGTAGGTGAGAAGCTCTCAGTGGTCTCTCAAAAACTAACAAAATTGAGAGAAAACAGCCCTTAAACACATACCCAGCCTCCAACATTGAAGGGGGGGAGAAGGCAAAGAGAAAGATAAAAATCATACTTAAGAGCAAAAAGTGGGAAAAGAGAAAACATATAACCACCTCCACTGCTGAGTATCAGCCCATCCAATTGAGAAAGGGAAAAGCCCTAACTCTGAACAAAGTTAAAAATGTTTATTACTATAGTACAATAATGGCATGTTAATTATACTGAATGAGGAATATTTTCTATGTAAAAGTGACAGAAAATTTATAGGCCCTGGTTTAAATTTCATTTAAGAATAAAGAACTAGTCCCATACATTAACCATTAAAAAAAAGGAAACAAAAATACTAAAGTTGCTTCAGGATGACATTCTTTGAGTATGGACTATTTATGATGATTATAGAGATAATTCATACTTAAAGAACTACTTATGAGCAAACATATCATACAGTTGCAAAAACTAAAGTAGGGGAGAATTTTATAAAGCTAGCGAAAGTCAACAGAGTGAAGTATGGCGGAACAGTCAAGACATAAGGATAGTAAAAAAAAAAAAAAAATAGCAGTTTGTGGGGGAAAAAATGTCATTGATAATGATAGAGAAAGAAATTTGGTTCAAGAGTGCAAGTGGGGAAATGAAACAGGTGGACAAGAAAGAGAGGTAACAGAAATACATATATTTGTAAAGTTTGCAGTAAAATAGAGAAGTAATAATATATATAATAGAATGGACAATGACAAATACTAAATTACGAGTGTCAGTAAAAGAATGCACTGCTGCTGCTAACTCGCTTCAGTTGTGTCTGACTCTGTGCGACCCAATAGATGGTAGCTCACCAGGCTCCCCTATCCCTGGGATTCTCCAGGCAAGAACACTGGAGTGGGTTGCCATTTCCTTCTCCAATGCATGAAAGTGAAAAGTGAAAGTGAAGTCGCTCAGTTGTGTCCAACTCTTAGCAACCCCATGGACTGCAGCCCACCAGGCTCCTCCAACCCAGGGATTTTCCAGGCAAGAGTACTGGAGTGGGCTGCCATTGTCTTATCTGAAAGAATGCATATGTTTCCCTAAATTTCCTTACTATTCAAACTAAATTTTTTTTTTGTCATGCCATAGTTTTCATTATTCCTGCTACTCATATAAAGGTTAAATGCCAAAAAACATATGTGTCTAGATTAAAGACTTTTTTCCTACAAATTATTATATAGTCAGGATTTCAAGATTTCAGCAACTCTAAAGAAATTCCAAATGGCTCTCTCAGAAATCAGATTTCATGGTAGCTTATTCTGTTTACCTATGATATAATTCATTTTTGCCGTCTTAAGTTATATTCATCAGAAAATGCGTGAGATGATAAAAGCCTATGGTTTTATGCCAATAAGTTTGGGTGATTTATTCCACAGAAACAAAAGAACTATTATAAAGCAAACAGAGGAATAAGCAGTCAAAAAATACAGCACATCCAAATGAGAAAGGGGAAAACCCCTAACTCTGAACAAAGTTAAAAATGTTTATTACTATAGTATAATAACTGCATGTTAATTATACTGAATGAGGAATATTTTCTATGTTAAAAGTGACAGAAAATTTATAGGCCCTGGTTTAAACTTCATTTAAGAATAAAGAACCAGTCCCAGTGTGAAAAGTACCATAATGGAACAATGGGAAAAAAGACACAGGAGATCAGCTCTGTTAACAACAATCAGGGAGGTGGCGTTTAGATTGGATAGGGGTTGAAAAACAATAGGAACTATTCCAAGTATGGAAATTGGAAAAGGCTTTCTAGGTAAAAAAAAAATCACTTGTAAAAAGGTATGGAAATCTGAGGAAATAGCATGACTCAAAAAGTGACAAGTTTTGTGTACTGGTTGCTTAAATGCAGATGGAGTCTATCAAGAAGGTTTGGAAAAGCATCCCACATTTCATGTATCTTTGTAAATGACTAAGCATAAGTGCAAGATGTGAAATTCTCAAAGTGATTACTTGGTTATAGGAATACATTTTCTCTCAACCACATACACTTGACATATGGCTAAATTAATTGATTTTGCCAAGATTATCCAATTAATGAATGCTGGGACTTGGATCCCTACCTAGGCACTGGTCCCTGTATTATACTGCCTCTGTTACACTGAGATTTCAGTAGAGAACACCTGCTCTATGTCTCCATGACAATTCAACTTTTCCATGTTGAAATAACACATTTTATACTATTTCCCAAATTTGTTTCATGAAATACTAACCCTAGCGATATCTGGTTGGGAAATGGTCAAATAAGTCTGGAAACTCTGGTCACCAAAATATTTTCTTGGAGATGCACAAGTGACGCTCATTTCTTTAAAGTTCTCAAAACTCTGACAAAAATGAAGCCTATTTAATTATTTTAAAAGAGTATTATGACACATTTCATTCTGTTGAGTTATTTTCAACTGGTTTCAACTTTATTTGCGGTTATTATGCTTCTAATTGCTCTTAACATCTCACTGAATGACTCATTGAGAAGTGTTAATCAAGGATGAAATAACTGAATCTTTTACTCATTAAAAATTGGCTTAACCATTACAGACATTATTCTACAAAGAAAAGCATCCACACTAAGGATGCACTCTAGCTCTGAAAAATCTCATATTTATCATGCAGGTGAATAAAAATGATAGAACTCTTTCACCAGCAGATAGAATTTTCTTATTCTTCTTTTGCTAACGGAGATTCTCTTTATTTCTTCACTTTCTTCTTATTTCTAGGTCCTGTGACAAACCTTATCCTGTCATAATTCCTTAACCTCCTCTCCACTTTGGGCCCTTCCCAAATATTGCTCCTGACTTAATTACCACATCTCAATTTCCTGCTGATATTCAGAGGATTGAACACAAAGAAAGTATAGTCACAGGACCTTGAGATGAAATAAAAATCAAAATGAACTTAGGCATATTTTAGTTTAATGGTTACTTAATTGGTCACTGTCAACTTCTGATGACCAGCCCATGCATTCTTCATCTTCAAGACTCTTATCTCGTTTGTTTGTCAGACTTCCTGGGCCAAATGGGTTTTTGATGTTGTGTGTTGTCTCTGCTACTTTACGACCCATTTTGAACTCAAATAAAAAAGCTGCTTGAGTTTGCTTTTAAGAAATGTGCACTCAATATGCCAGCCAATTTGGAAAATTCAGCAGTGGCCACAGGACTGGAAAAGGTCAGTTTTCATTTCAATTCAGAAGAAGGGCAATGCCAAAGAATGTTCAAACTACCAGACAATTACACTCATTTTGCATGTAAGTCCCTTGGACTGCAAGGAGATCCAGCCAGTCCATTCTGAAGGAGATCAGCCCTGGGATTTCTTTGGAAGGAATGATGCTAAAGCTGAAACTCCAATACTTTGGCCACCTCATGCGAACAGTTGACTCACTGGAAAAGAGTCTGATGCTGGGAGGCATTGGGGGCAGGAGGAGAAGGGGACGACAGAGGATGAGATGGCTGGATGGCATCACTGACTTGATGGATGGGAGTCTGAGTGAATTCGGGAGTTGGTGATGGACAGGGAAGCCTGGCATGCTGTGATTCATGGGGAGCAAAGAGTCGGACAAGACTGAGTAACTGAACTGAACTGAACTGAAGGTTACACTCAAAATCCTTCAAACTAGGTTTCAGCAGTAGATGAATCAAAAACTTCCACATGTAGTAGCTGGGTTTAGAAAAGGCAGAAGAACCAGAGATTAAATTGCCAACATTTGTTGGATCATAGAAAAGGAAAGGGGATTCCATAAAAACATCTACTTCTGCTTTATTGATTATGCTAAAGCATTTTACTGTGTCAATTTCAAAAAATTGTGGAAAATTCTTAAAGAGATGAGAATACCAGACCACCATACCTGTCTCCTGAGATACATGGATGTGGGTCAAGAAGCAACAAAATAGAAACTTACATGGAACAACTGACTGGTCAAAATTGTGAAAATAGTACAAGGCTGTATATTGTCACCTTGCTTATTTAACTTATGTGCAGAGTACATCATGCAAAATGCTATGCTGGATGAATCACAAGCTGGAATCAAAATTGCCATGAAAAATATCAACAACCTCAGATACACAGATGATAGCACTATAATGTCAGAAAGTGAAGAGGAACTAAAGAGTCCCTTAATGAGGGTGAAAGAGGAGCATGAAAAAGCTGGCTTAACACACAACATTCATAAAACTAAGAATATGGCATCTGGTCCCATCACTTCATGACAAATAGAAAAAGTAGAAACACTGACAGATTTTATTTTCTTGGGCTACCAAATCACTGCAGATAGTGACTGCAGCCATGAAATTAAAAGATGCTTGCTCCTTGGAAGGAAAGCTATGACAAACCTAGACAGTGTATTAAAAAGCAGTAACATCATTTTACCGACAAAGGCCCATATAATCAAAGCTATGGTTTTTCCAGTAGTCATGCTATGAATGTGAAAACTGGATCATAAAGAATGCTGAGCACTGAAGAATTGATGCTTTAGAATTGTGGTGCTGGAGAGGACTCTTGAGAGTCTCTTAGACAGTGAGAAGATCAAACTGGTCAATCCTAAAGGAGATCAACCTGAATATTCATTGGAAGGACTGAGGCTAAGCTGAAGCTCCAATACTTTGGCCACCTGATGGGAAGAGCCAGCTCATTTGAAAAGACTCTTATGCTGGGAAGATTGAGGGCAAGAGGAGAAGAGCACAACAGAGGATGAGATGTTTAAACAGCATCATCAACTCAATAGAGATGAGTCTGAGCAAACTCCAGGAAATAGTGAAGGACAGAGGAGCCTGGGATATTGCTGCCCATGGGGTAGCAAAGAGGTGGACATGACGTCACAATTGAACAACAGCAAATCAACCTTCATGGACTAAATGTTTCACAAACTGCATACCCTCCAAACTTCACCTAGCTTAGACAAAACATCACAAGACTCTTTTAGATCTCCTCTATAGATGACACTTTTGACAAATGGATCACTATAGTAATGGCTGCTTAAGATATTTTTTAGAAATAGAGAGCTAGAGTTGCATAGTTTAAACCAGTCAGTACCACAGACCACCCAACTAGACCTGTGTGAATTTTTAATAGATGACATTTTGTCTTCAGAGGACCAAAAGCTCCACCCTCAGATCATGTCAATCATTTCCCACACATGTCCCATGAAGAAGCATATATCCAATAAGCCTGGACAGAATATAGATTACTCCACCTTTTTCCTTGCCTCCAATCATCTTTACCCACACTCTGACCATCCTGCTTCTTTACCCCACAGATGTCCCAAGTCCCTCACCTTTGGGGAGACAAATTTGAAACTTATTCCTCCATATCCTCATTGGCTACCTCATGAAAAAACCCCTTCTCTGCTGCACACCTTGACATCTCAACATTCAGCTTGCTATGCATCAAACAGATTTGGTTCAGTAACAACATGCCTAGGGTCATGCATATAATACAAATTTGAGCTTGTTTTGAAATGGTCATTTTCTGACTGCTAATTCAGTACCCAAGTGGTCTATACTATGATAAGCAACAGAGACAAGGAAGGGGGATAAAATAGCATTCTGCCTCCTGAGCAGGACCATGCAGTTCACCTAAGCCAGTGGCAACTCCACTGTTAGGACTCTTACTGCCAACATTCTCACCATTCTCACAACATCAAGAGTCTCACAACTAAAGCCCCTGCTTCTACCATGACACAGGCATGCAAGAATAAGAGTGTAGCATCATCAGTTCATAAATGGCTTTCTTACCCCACTGTAGAGCTAAATTAAAGCCCTTCTGTATCCTCTTGGGTAAAATTCCTTGTATAGTTACATAACCTGCACTACTGTATACGTTAGGAGGGAAAAGGGGAAAATGAGAAAGAGGGGTATGAGAGCCGAATACAGAAGAGAGGGGAAAGCCTGGTCTATTTTCTCTAGCCTGAATTCATTATAATTAGCGACCACAAAATCTCTCTTAATGCCTCCATTTTTCTCTGAGCTTGGTGAGCATGTATATGAGAATTACTTTGGGTTCTTGATCTGGTAAATTGCTAATCTTTGTTACATTTGTTTATTTTTTAAAGGTTTTATCTTTTTCTTTTTAATGTTTGTCATGATTGCTGCAGGTTCATTGGAAGACAAGGTTGGACCCTCAGACTGCTGCCTGTGAGGCCCATCGTGACCACTGTGGGCACACTGGTGGTCAGGGCTACCTCCTGGCTTTCCTATGGCTCGCTCACAAATACTGTGGTGTGCTGGTAGACAGGCTGGCCCCCATCCTGCCTATCTGTAAGGCCTGGCTGCAGCTTTTGGGAGCACTCTAGCGGGTGGTTCTTTTCCCCAGAGACAGAGCTACTTTAGAGAGGCATCCACACAAGCTAGGGCTCCTGCTAAGGTGGGCTGTATGGGGGTCTGCTTTGGAGATCACACAGTGATAGGTAAGGTGAAGAGTGAAAGAAATGTCACTGCCAGCACTGGCCCAGTTAGGGTGAAAGAGAGTGAAAAAAAGGGCTGGCCACTGGTACTTCTGCCACCAGAGGAAGTTCTCCCAGATCACTGATCCACGGCGCATACCCTGAAGTTAATGAATCTCCTTCTTGCATAACCCAGTTGCTTTCTAATCTGTACCCTTGCACTGAGACTTAGAGGGAGGGAGGGAGTATGTGTGTGAGCCCTTCAAGAGCAGTCTTAAGAAGGCTTCCCCCAGTAGTCCTCCAGATTTCCCAAACGTAAGTCCCACTGGTTTTCAAAGACAGGTGGTCTGGTGGCTTATTTTCCCGATGCATGCCCCCTGGGGTGGAGAGCCCAGTGGGGGGCTTGGCTGCCTCGCCTCTCAACAGGACTTCTGTGATTTTAGAAGCCTCCCAGAGGAGGATTTTGACATCTTCCAACAATTCTGACTTTCCTGTGTCTCTGCCCTTTATACCTGTCTGGATATGTGTTTTTCTTTCTATTTGTAAAAGATCTGTTTTGTGAGTCTTCAGGTAATTCTTAGAGACAGATGTTCTATATGGAGCTTCAGTTTTGGTCTTTCTGTCGAGGTAAGGTCAGTATCTTCCTACTTTGCCATCTTAATACAAAATCTGAGTATCAGTATTTTTTGATTCAAAGTGCCCCCTGACCTGCAGTTTAGCTCCTCAAATTTCTTGGTCCTTAACACCACCCCTCAAACTAAATACTTTTGAACTGATAAATGAAAATAATTCCATTCTAGTATCAGGATTAGAGCAGTGTGGATATGCAGGATAAATGCCTGACCTGAGAATACTGTTATCTAATAATGCTGTGGTCGGGTTTTAGAGTATTATTTAGTGCCTACATCTCTACATATTAAGTAATAGTGTAATTATTACCACACTTCTAGAATCCTGTAACAGGTGGCATTCCCTGAGTGCTCACATTCCAGGCACAAGGGGGAGCAGCACTCTTACTATCTATGAGACCTGTGACAATGCCACACATTAGGGACCACCACATGAAGCCCTTTTAAAGCAAAGGGAGACCAAGCCCTCAAAAGGACACACACTGTACATAAGGCCACTCACTTCCTTTTAGTAAAGATCTACATTTGGACGTGGGCTGAAGTCCATGCACTCATGTCTTCTTGGACCTTCTTGAGAAGCATTAAGACAGTCTAAGCTTTCTTGAGCCAGATTTGGACCTGCTAATTCTTCAGTATCAGTATCTACAGTATCTCCGTTAGGAGCTTTTTATCCTAGGCTAATTCTCCTATTCTAACCTCCATGTCTCTCAGTTTCTTTTTCTCATATTCTTATGTTTAACCCTGTGTGTTTCATTCTGAGTAATTTTCCAAAATGTATCTTCTAATTTACTGATTTTCTATTTAATTTTCTTTATCGATGATTTAACCCTCAATTCTAAAATTCAAACTGTTATGAATCAGCATTTTGACAATTTCTGTAAACTTAGAAACTCATTTCTCTATACTTCCATTAATATTGGACAATACAAAAGAATATGTGCTGCCATTCACAATAGAAAAAATAGTTATGAAATATCTGGTCATTAATTGAATACAGAATGGTTACAGACTTTATGAAACAAATTATAAACTATTGAATGACATTAAAGAAAAACTGAAGAGAAATATATGATATTAATTAACCAAATTAGCACTGTTAATATCTCCTAAATTGCCCCTAAATTATTTATTTTAATCTTTTGGCTTAATTCTTTGATAATATTTAAAATGCACTGACTTCAAGCACATGAGTTATAGATGAATTTTTAAAACCCTGAGGCTTGTTAACTGAGGACTGCTTTCATTTTGTGTCATATGCATGTGGGATATACAAATTGACAACTGAAAGAAAACTCACAGAGGTACAAAAGAGCACAAGTACAAAGGGACTTTCTAGCTAAGTCTTTGTAACACAATAATTTGAGAAGGTAATAATGAATTTTTAATTTGAGACTGAATAATGACAGGGGAGAATACAGTTCACACATTTAGTAAGTCATTAAGTTTTGGTGGAAAACTTACACTCCAGCATGTTACTTTCTTTACAAGTAGAAAATATGCAAAAATCAAAAACTCTTCCTCTGTGGATATTACTCACCAATCACCACTCATTCATTCACTTCTGTCTGCTGCTCAGGCCAGTTTTAATGATTGGGCACATCATGGAGAATAAATGTTCTAGTCAGGCACACTGACACTGTAAAGGGAGTCATTTTGTGCTGTGTGAGAAATCTCTAGCAGTGTCTGTGGCATTGCAGAGGAAAGAGTGATGAACATAGGAGGAAGCAGGCAGATGTCAAAACAATCAAACAACCAAAAAGCTGTCGCCTACAAAGAACATCGACTGTTCCTTTTAAACGTTCTTTCTTCCCTTATCCTCAGGCTGAATCTCACCAGACATGCCTAGTATTCCATAACTATAGCAGAACTGTTCATCCTTCTGTTTTCATTCACTGACTGATAAGTTAGCAATATATAAAAATTCCCTTTGTACTAAAATTTAATGAATAGTTCCCAAGTGGAAAAGTGTTTTTCCCTTCCTCACAAAATGTGAACTAGCTTGTCACATTTTATCAGCCTGTCTTCTAAATAGGAGCTGTGGTAAAGATACATTGGCTAGTGAGGTTACAGGTTTTATGTGTGTGTGTTTCATAATATATTTTGTTGTTCAGTTCAGTTCAGTTTAGTTGCTCAGTCATGTCTAACTCTTTGCGACCCCAAGAATTGCAGCACATCAGGCCTCCCTGTCTATCACCAACTCCCAGAATCCACTCAAACACGTCTGTCGAGTCAGTGATACCATGTAGTCATCTCATTCTCTGTTGCCCCTTTCTCCTCCTGCCCCTAATCCCTCCCAGCATCAGAGTCTTTTCCAGTGAGTCAACTCTTCAAATGAGGTAGCCAAAGTACTGGAGTTTCAGCTTTAGCATCATTCCTTCCAAAGTACACCAAGGGTTGATCTCCTTTAGAATGGACTGGTTGGATCTCCTTGCAGTCCAAGGGACTCTCAAGAGTCTTCTCCAACACCACAGTTCAAAAGCATCAATACTTCAGTGCTCAGGTGTCTTCACAGTCCAACTCTCACATCCAACATGACTATTTGAAAAACCATAGCCTTGACTAGATGGACCTTTGTTGGCAAAGTAATGTCTTTGCTTTTGAATATGCTATCTAGGTTGGTCATAACTTTCCTTCCAAGGAGTAAGCATCCTTTAATTTCATGGCTGCAATCACCATCTGCAGTGATTTTGGAGCCCCAAAAATTAAGTCTGACACGGTTTCCACTGTTTCCCCATCTATTTGCCATGAAGTGATGGGACTGGATGCCATGATCTTAGTTTTCTGAATGTTGAGCTTTAAGCCAACTTTTTCACTCTCCTCTTTCACTTTCATCAAGAGGCTTTTAAGTACCTCTTCACTTTCTGCCGTAAGGGTGGTACCATCTGCATATATGAGGTTATTGATATTTCTCCCAACAATCTTGATTCCAGCTTGTGCTTCTCCAGCCCAGTTAGGGTGACTTTTTTTCTTAGTTCATGGTATAGCTAAAGCTATCTAACAATTATTTTAAAAATCTAAGTATTTTAATTGATTAATAGCTCAAAATTATGATAGAAAAAAATAGAATGCTGGAAAATAAAACAATGAAAACCAATCCAGAAAATGAGCAAAGAAAAATCAAGAGTCAACTGACCCAGGGTCAACACAATAAAGGATAAAAGATTCAATTTTGTATATATATATGATGCAGAATTTAATAATTTACAACACACTCCAGTACTCTTGCCTGGAGAATCCCATGGACAGAGGAGCCTGGTGGGCTGCAGTCCACTGGGTCTCTAGGAGTCGACACAACTGAGCGACTTCACTTTCACTTTTCACTTTCATGCATTGGAGAAGGAAATGGCAACCCACTCCAGTGTTCTTGCCTGGAAAATCCCAGGGATGGGGGAGCCTGGTGGGCTGCCATCTGTGGGGTTGCACAGAGTAGGACACGACTGAAGCGACTTAGCAGTAGCAGCAGTTATAATAATGTTTGACTTACAATTACTTATGTTAAACATTTTCTTTTCCTTATGAAGCTGTAAAAACTCAATTCACCCTTTAAAGAAAATTCCTGTCCAAGTTAACACCTAACATCGTTGGTTGATAATCCTCTGGGGAATGGTGCCCTTGTTGAGGTTGAAATAACAGAGGTAGAGATATTCAGATCAAAAATTCAATGCCAGGCTCTTAGCTCAAAATCCAGACCCTTATTCTAAATATAAGGTATCTAGTCATCATAAATCTATTCATTTGCTCTGGAAATAATGAGGGACTGCTTTGCATCAGGAATAGTTCTAGATGCATGGTGAATTAAATAGACAAAGATCACTGTCCTGGTGGAAGATCCAGGATAGCATGTAGAACAGACAATAAACAATAAATGTAAGGCATGAGTAAAGTATACAGTATGGTGATAAGTGCTAAGAAAAACCAACAGTGGAGGGTATAAGAGATTAGCGATCTTTGGTTTGAGAATGAAGGTTGCAGGGAATAAGTAATTAGAGGATCGCTAGTCATCATAAGTCTGTGTATTCTGTATTTCATACAGTTATATACACTAAAGTGGCCTTAACTGAATGAAGATTAGATGATTACTGTGCATGCATATGTGAATCTCCTCTGGGGAGATGATCTACTGTTTTCATCAGACTCTAGAAGTGATCATGTTCCAAAATCATGTTAACTACTATCCTTTCATGTAAATTACAACTGATACAAATCAGAAAATACAAGTGATTAGAAAGTTGTTTGATTCTTGCTATATATTGTATTTTTAAACTGAAAATTGTATAGCTATCATTAGTTTAACAGCATTTTGTTTTAATATCTAAAGGTTCATTTTTTTTTTTACTGGGAGACATGTGCGTGCTTGCATGCTAAGTCAATTCAGTCATGTCCGACTCCTCACGACCCTGTGGACTGCAGTCCGTTGGGGTCCTCTGTCCGTGGGATTCTTAAGGCAAGAATACTGGAGTGGGTTGCTATGCCCTTCTCCAGGGGCTCTTCCTGACCCAGGGATGGAACCCATGTCTCACTATGTTTCCTGCATTGGCAGGTGGGTTCTTTACCACTAGTGCCAACTAGGAAGCCCATAAAAGTGTGTTATTTGAGAGTTGGTCCCCAGTTTATCAGTCATTATCACTAACAGTAAAAACTATACTATCTGATGAATGCATTTATCAGCATTTCAATGAAAAATCCTCAATTATAGGTAGAAGGTATTGATCAAACAACAGAAAATGCATCTAGTCAGTTCAATACTATTTCAGTGACAAAACATAAAAATATAAAATCCATTTAACAAATTTAAATGCATTTCCTTTAGTCTATGTGTATGATAGAAACAACTTTGAAAATCAAATTCCATTTGTCAATGTCAATTATGATATAGTTTAAGTAAAAGCATATATCAGATTTTATGAAAGGGATGCTGGTCCTTGGTAATCTAAATGATTTATGTATAAAAATAGATTAATAGAATTTTAGTACTCACTGTAATAATGTATTTTTTTGAATTAATGCTTTCATTATAGAAAGATATTATAAAAGTCAGTATAAAAATCATTTTAACTTTGTAAAACTATAATGATTTATTATGTTCCATGAAGCATTCTTTGAACTAGAAATTCTTCACTGATTCTGTCATAAGCACCAGTATTGTTACTGTCTACATTGTTACTGT
>SJYX01023006.1:259219-329171 GCA_006410675.1 Oreotragus oreotragus | reverse complement strand
ACATTGTTACTGTTACTCTTTGATCGTTCATCAAAACATATCTTCTTTTAATAGTTTGTGTAGACATTTAAATCACATATGTATGACTGGCAAATTTTCAAGAGGATATGTTAGACAAGATCAAAAAAGAGCCATTTCCATGGCAAATACATTTACATTTCTAGTCTTTAATCATATGTTCTGTTCTTTAGCTTACTAAAATGAACATACCCCAAACACTTGATGGCCAGGAAATAGATATAATTCACAGACTAATATATATTACAAGAGAAACCAAAAGAACAAAAATAAATATATGAGGTGAGGTATATTATAATTACTTTCTTATAAACCTCACTATCTTGCTTAAACAAGAAACTAACCATGCTATTATTTAGGTAAAATCTAATATGCCAGAGCTTTTTTTTCAACTGTGAAATATACACTCAAAAATTCAGATTTTTTTTTCTTTTAAATCTGTTTGAATGGAACTTGCACAGCTTTCTATTTTTATCTAGCAAAACATTTCCTTCCCATTTACCCATTATTTTCACATAATTTATACACTGGAATTATACCATAACATCATTCCAAGCCTTTATGGCAATTCCACATTAGACAATTTGTTACAATGCTTCTCACATTGAAATAAAGTAAAATTTAGAAAATGATTGTTAAGGGCCTATTATATCCAAAGCACTGTGCTACAACTGAAAAAAAATTAAAACTTTTGTGATTACATTTAAAACATTACATACATCTGTTCAATCCCTGACCTATATTTTCTATGCCATTGGCAGCTATGAACTCTCCATGTTACAAAGCAATGAGCTAGGTAAAAAGCCTTGCAAAGATTTACAGCATCTCCTCCTCCTTATATTACCAATACATTTTTAATACATTCTTTTTTCATNATCCCTGACCTATATTTTCTATGCCATTGGCAGCTATGAACTCTCCATGTTACAAAGCAATGAGCTAGGTAAAAAGCCTTGCAAAGATTTACAGCATCTCCTCCTCCTTATATTACCAATACATTTTTAATACATTCTTTTTTCATTTGTATGTGTGTATGTGTATGTGAATGCATTATGAAAAAGATGGTTCTCTATAACAAGTATTCTCTATCCTATATAGTTTACTAATGATTTAGATTGCATCATATGCAGGCAATAAGGAACAACTGCAGATGTATAATCATGTACCTTATATGATTAAATTTGTATTTCTGACCATCAATATAGAAAACAGAAAGTAAGGAGTTCAAACTAGAGTCAGAACAATTAGGAAGTTAAGGTAAAACTACAAGGGCAGGAATTATATGTGAAGATCATTTCTAAATTTCAAAGTCTTTACAAATGTTAGTTATTATTGTTAGTTGGATTAATGCTTCTGGTAATTAAACCTCCTTGGATTAGGCACAAGGATGAGCTGCATTAGCCAAATTTCTCATCATAACAGGCTTGTCATAATGAGACTCCTTTATGTTATAAGTAAAGGCCAGAGTGCAAAACTAAGCTGCTGGCTGACTGTTTTGCACTACAATGGCCCAGCTGTCTATTTAAATAACTCTTATGATAAAATGAAATCTGTTATTATGTTAACATCCCTTGGTGCTGCAGAAAACTATCTAAAACTGTTCCACAAGGAGTCACTTTTAAGAGCAGGCTTTCCAGGTCAACCAGAATGAATTTTTCTAGATGTAACCTAATTTAAATGCCATATACATCTCCAATTTGCCATTTGCTACATAGGTAATCATAAGCATTCTAATAAGAAAATGTAGGTGTCATTACACTCAGTCAAATTTACTATTAAGTGACTAGCTAATAGACGGGAAATTTTACATCCTTTATCAATGGAGATGTCATTAAAAACAGACCCTGGAGCTATTTTCTGAATTTCATTCTAAAATCAAAGTATATTATCAATATCTGGTTCTGTCTCATTATAATTAGTTTGGTTTTCTGTAGAAGAGCAATGTCTTTAAAGCTTATTGTACGTTAGAATTTAAATCTAATTTTTTAAATGACACGCAGCTTTCAGGTATTTCCTCCCCCCATATATGCCCATCCATTATTGCATTGCCATCTCATATGGCTATTATAGAAATCTCCCACCATTTTGGGAAGTTATGTCTGGGAAATCTTAGAAAAACAGCTATGAATCAAGATGTTAAACAAAAAAGTTACTGATCATAAAAATTTCAGGAAAAAAGCCCTAATGCCCCTGAATTTTATCCTGCAAAAAGTGGCCTCTATTACACACTTATAATATCTACTACTTAGGGGTAACACAAGCCACAAAAAAGGTTGTCTGATATCAGAAATACAACTGAAGTTCCTACTAAAACACTAGATTGAGGCAGACAAAGAATTTCTTAAGGCCCAAAACAATAACTGATCATGAAGCACATAGATTATGTCTGAGTATACACCACATACAAGCCTGCAGGCTATACTTAAGAAAAAAGTGGCCTTCGTCAATGATTAAGGTAGGTAGAGCTATGTGGAAAGATCATTTTGGTGGGGAAATCTGACTCCTCAACACTGCTATAAAAATGATGTGCTTCTGCCACACCAGAGAGCAACATTGAATTCAGAGGAATTTATCCTCAGATGAAAACTTCCCAAAGCAGAGCACATGACTGATAATACCATATAGACTGAATGTAATGAGTTATTTAATTATGTACAGTAAAGCCTTTTGAAGGTGAAGATTAAAAGGGCAACAATATACTTGTCATGATATAGGGCATAAGTTGAAAAAAATCAAAAGTAATTCTATCACACTGAAATCTACGGGGAATGCTGGGCATTTCTATTTTTACTGATAGGTCTTTAACCTGATAATAAGCTCTTTGTAGAGAAAATGCTACACACACACACTAACACACATATTTAAGCCACTTGATGCACCAGACACTGTTGTTCCCATGCTCAGTTGCATTCGACTCTTTGTGGCCCTATGGACTGTAACATGCCAGGCTCCTATGTCCATGGATTTTCCCAGACAAGAATACTGAAGTAGGCTGCCATTTCCTTCTCCAAGGTATCTTTCTTACCCAGGGATTGAACCCAGTCTCCTGAGCCTCCTGCACTGGCAAGCAGATTCTTTTATGATTGAGTCAGCTGGGCGCTATGCTACATCAATTTAGCTAAGTTTATCCTCAAAACAAGCTTAAGAAACAGAAATCATTAGTACCTTTATTATATAAATGAGAAAACTAGCTCAAGGTCACACAGCTATGGTGAACTGAGATTTAATTGCCTAAAGTCTGATAATACTGTCAGGCTTCCTTAAGAAACCTGTTAAAGAGGAAAGTACAGTCTCAATATGGTGTTAGTTGAGCTAAAGCCCATGACATCAAACCTAGATTTCATACCTGACCTAACTGCAGTTTTGACCTTCCCCAAGAATCTAATCTCAGTTGACCATTCTGAAATTTCTGGTCAGGAACAATGATGTAATCTCCCTGTGGGTCCTCTCCAGCCCTCAAAGGAAAAATAGGCAAGCTTCATGGTAGACCCTCACCCTTCCCCCAAAAGACGACGACCTGGTCTAAAACAAATTTTCTTTGTCTTTTCCTAATAACTTCTTTGCTCCACCCTCCTCCTATAAAAACTCTCCATTTTATATAATTCTTCTATTTATCAGATGTGATGTTCCCTATTCATGAACTGTTGAATAAAGCCTATTAAATTTTCAGATTTACTTGGATGAATTTTGTCTTTTAAACATAGGGCCACAAGTGGGTATGTCATTTTGTTGTTGTTGTTAGTTTCAATGTCTTAGGTAGTTAGAATAGGAAAAAGGAGTCCAAAATAGCGGTGGCTAAAAGACAAAGAAGGTAGAAGCCTGCAAAAATGGAACAGAGAAAGGTCTGAGGACTGGAGTGAGACCCTCAGGTGACACAAACAGCCCTTCTGGCTAGCCCAGTTTACACAGGGCAGGCTCAGGAGAAACAGAAAACCCGTAGAATACAAGGAGCCAAGGCTGAGCCCCTCTCTTCTTTTGGGTCGGCTCACCCTCATGTCTTGAGGATGTAGTTTCCTTTGCTTGCCCAATAAAACGGAGCTGTAACCAAGCTATAACGCTGGCTCTCCGTTTCAAATTTTTGCTGTAGAGAGACAGAACCATAGAAGAAATTACACACTCCTTTGACCTATCAGGTGCTATTTCTCGGATTTAACCTACCTGAAACAACCTCAGACCGGCCCCCGCAAGGTAGAGGCCAAGCACAGCGGAAGCCCAACTCAGTGAAAGCTCACATGGTGGAAGCTGAACGAGAAGAAAACCCAGCACAAGGGACATGACAAGTAGCCCAGTATTCTGGAAACTGGGACAGCAAAAACAAACTTGGCAGAAAGTTCATGTGGCTCAGTCTCAGATTCCAGCCTCTGGTTAAGGTAGGAGGTCCTCATCCCAGTGGCTGGAAGGACACATGGCTAACAAAATCCTAATTCCTTTACAATCTCTCATTTCTTGTTTCCTGCAAACCCGTGCAAACAGGCAAGTGGCAGTGGGTGCACCTGAGGGACTCTGGCAGGGGCTACTCCCCAGTGTGTCTCAAAGGCTCTACTATCTGCTTTGCCCTAGGAGCTGTTGCCCAAGTGGGTGAGGGTTCTTCTGTTCTTAATCTTTGTGCCAAGGATCAGGCCAATGAAAACTGCGAGCACAGGTCAGGTATTCAGCAGATTTTCTGTCAGCTTATAAAGGGGATTCCTTGGCACATTTTCCCCACTGCTTTTTCCTCCTGTCCTTCAGCTCCTTTATCTATGCCACCACTTACAAAGTATTGGGCAGGGCATCATCTTTCCATTTCTGAAAGCTGAATTTGAAACTTTTTACCTAAGATTGAGAGTCAAACCCACATAGCAGAGACATTGTGCTTTGCTTAGTCACTCAGTTGTATCCGACTGGGACTTGAATCTAGTCAAAACCCACGGTGCCTTGGTTTCAGGACCTAATGAAGCTCAGGTTCTTGATGTTTCGTTAAAAAAAATTCAATGAGAGACACAGTGAAAGCTAAGAGGCAGATGTGTTCAGATTCAGAGAGAAGCACACTCCAAGAGTGGGGGCCATCACAGAGGATGAGTGAGGTGACCATGGAATGTGGTGTGGTTAGATTTTTATGGCTGGGTGATTTCACATGCTAATCAGTGGAAGGATCATTCCAACAATTGGGGAACCACCCACTCCTTGGTCTTTGGATAGTGCCTTGGAACTGTCCTGGTGCCAGTGGGTGTATCATTTAGCTTGCAGATTGAGAATCAAGATTTAGTTGAAGTTGACTTGTCTGTCATCTTGGACCGATTTGATTTTAATTGGTTTATATTATGCCCTTGGGCTATGTCATTCTTTCAAAAGTTGTGCCCTACCCCCTTCGCTTCTGTTTCATGCTCTTTTCCTGAGCCCTGTGCAGGACCACAGTGTTGCCTCTACAATCTTCTGGAGGGACGACAACCAGAAAGTAGCTGGCCCTTGGGAGGGAAATACTGTATAATGTTAGCCCTGCAGGCTGTTTGGGCCCAAACCCTTACCACCCTTCTCCTAAAGTTACAAGCATATCCCCAGATCAGATCTCCACTCCACTTTTATGAGCATCTGGTCTGTTGCCTCTTACCAATTTGTTCTTAGGCCACTTACTACCTTGTACAACCAGGACCCTGCCCCCTTGTAGGTAATGTTGCTCCACCCCACTTAAAATAAAATAATCTTAATGCCACTTACAGGACCAGATAACCCCTCCTTTGTCATTACTTCTGTTATTACCTAAAGTGAGTCTATGACAATGAGATGTTGGAGAAACCCTAAGCTGCTCTTATGGAGGACTAGGGGAGGGAATCAATGACTTACATTCCCTCAGAGAAATAAGAGGATAAGGCTTATGGCTGTTCCACAAGGTTCCCAGTCTCAGGGCACAGGATTCTATTTCTTTAAATAATGTGATCTATTCCCATCCAAGGTGGACAAACCGACAATGAGGTAAGATTACAACCCCTTAATCCTACCCAGCAATAATCATGCTGGAGACCCTGGGAATGCCCAACTCCAGTCTGGGGGTCCCAGGAGGTCGACCTGCCTTGATCTTCCTAAGGATCTGGTCCTTGGGAGGTTGTCAAGCCTCAACCTGCCCAGGGATCTGCCAGTCCAGGGATCCCAGGAGGTCGACATGCCTCACCTGCCCAGGGACCCAATTCTTGCATGCCTTGACCTGCCCAGGGATTCAGTCTCCAGGAGGTTGTCATGCCTCAGTCTGCCTGGGGATCTGTACCCTGACCCAGGGACACCTGGCTCTCAGGTTACAATAGTACTGGGTAGGATAAGCTTCAGAAATACACACCCCTAAGGAAGTCTACCTATGGAAATAGTAGGAGGCCTATTAGTTGTGGGATTGTGCTTGGTCTCAGCAGACCAACAAGGAGCCCAACAAGAACCCCACTGCCTTTCTGGAAAGTCTAAAAGAGGCCCTCCAAAAGTTTACCAATCTGGACTTAGACTCTTATGAGGGACAGGTGATTTTAAAGGAAAAAGTCCTGTCCCAGTGTGTGTCAGACATCAGGATAAAGTTACAACAGCTAGTGCAGCAGACCCTTCTGCCTCTTTAGATGAGATGGTCCAGACAGCCACCAATNTAAAAGAGGCCCTCCAAAAGTTTACCAATCTGGACTTAGACTCTTATGAGGGACAGGTGATTTTAAAGGAAAAAGTCCTGTCCCAGTGTGTGTCAGACATCAGGATAAAGTTACAACAGCTAGTGCAGCAGACCCTTCTGCCTCTTTAGATGAGATGGTCCAGACAGCCACCAATGCCTTTTATAACAAAGAACAGGAGAGGAAGGCCAAGGCCCAGGAAAGGGAGAAGAGAAAAGAGACAAGGCATGCCCAGATGCTTCCCTCCAGGGAAGCCCTGTGACAAACCCCAATTCCTTAAAGGACAAGGCACGAGGCAAACGCCTAATCTATAGACGGGCAGGACATTGGGCCAAAAAGTGTCCAAACCGTGACAAGTTTCCTAAAAACAGCTTGCTACAAATGCCATCAGTTGGGAGATTGGGTGTCACTGTCCCTGGCACCCAAGAGCCTCAAGGTCAAGCACCATGGTGGTTCAACAGGACTGAAGCAGGCTGCTCCAGTCAGCCCGCCTGTCACAGATAACCATCACAGGGCTAGAGCCACAGGTGCAACTGGATGTGGCAGGTAGGTCTGAGAATTTCTTGGTTGACACAGGGGCTACCCACTCTGTCCTGACCTCCTATTCTGGAGACTTCTTCTCCCAAACCTGTACCATGTTGGGCGCTACAGGAAAACAATTATAAAAAGATTCACCCAAGCAATTCTTTGTTTCTGGGACAGACAAATATTTTCCCACTAGTTTCTGATGGTTCCTGAGTGCCCTACTCCCTTATTGGGAAGAGAAATACCCTCATAACTCAGTCGATAAAATGATCTGCCTGCAGTGCAGGAGACCCAGGCTCGATCCATGGGTCGGGAAGATCTCCTGGAGAAGGAAATGGCAACCCACTCCAATATCCTTGCCTGGAAAATCCCACAGACAGAGGAGCCTGGTGGGCAGCAGCCTGGTAGTTGTGAAGAGCTGGGCACAACTGAGCAACTAACACAAGGCCTTCTCACTAAACTTGAGACCACCCTTGTGATGGGAAGCTTTTCAGCCCCTAGAGCTTCCGGTTACTACTGAGGAACCCATTACACTGTCTCCAATAGGGAGGGATGAAAAACTATAGGAGGACAAAATTAACCCCCAGGTATGGGACCAGGGGACTCCTGGTCGAGCCCACCAAGCTGAAGCGATCATCATTGTCCTCCGAGATCCTCCAGTTGCCCTCCACCACGACTTGAAAACAACTGCAAGCTTTCCTGGGACTAACTGGGTATTGTAGAATCTGGATACCCAACTATGGTCTAATTGCCCAGCCCTTATATGAAAGCTTGAAGGGATGGGATGATTCAATCCCACAAATACGGAGAAATCCTCAAAAGAAGGCAGAGGCTACACTAAGAGAAGCCTTAACTCAAGCACCTAACTTGAGGTTGCCAGACCCAGAAAAAGCTCTCCAACTTTATGTCCACAAAAAAGAAGGAATAGCCTTGGGAGTTTTAACTCAAAGGTTGGGACCTGAGTCCCAGTCTGTACCTTACTTACCCAAGAGGATCTACCCAATTATCTGAGGCTGGCCTCCCTGCCTTCAAAATCTTGCAGCTATTGCAGTCCTCATACAAGATGCTTTAAATTCTCTTTTGTGGGCAAACTATTTTTTACCAGCCACCAAGTGAAACAACTCCCGAATGGGAGAGGCCATTCATGGATGTTTGATCAAATGATCCTCAGATATCAAGTAATGCTGATAGAAAATCCAGGCCTGACCATATCCCATTTTGAGGTTCTTAACCCAGCTAACCACCTGCCTACCCCAAGGGCTCTCTTCCCCTTTCATTCATGCAGTTGTTCAAAGTTTCTAGGCAAGAACCCGATTAGTTGAACTCATAGCCCTATTCAAGCTGGGAAAAGGGAAACAAGCCATACTCCAAGTATGCCTTTCTGGTGCTCATGCACATGCTGCTGTTTAGAAAGAAAGGGGTCACTTGACCACCCAAGAGCCCCCAATCAAATATGGTGACCAAATCCTTAGGCCCCTGGAGGTAGTCCATTAGCCCACTGAGGTTTCAGTCTTCCATTGTAAAGGACACCAAAAAGCAAGAAGAGAAGGGACATGAGGGAACCAAGCAGCTGATCAGGCAGCTAAGAGAGCAGCATTACAGAACAACGATTGACTAGGGGTTACCATCTTAGTTCCACAGACTAATTTGCTAGAAACTCCTTCATATACTGAAGGTGAGACTCTTAATTCTTAGAGTGAGGGCTTTCAAGAAGATCATATGGGATGGTTCCAAAATGAGGGACTCCTTTTCTTCCCGGGAACCTCCAATGGAAGTTGGTTAACTCCTTATATGCCACCACTCATTATAGGGGAGTAGGCCCTCCAAAGATTACTAGAAAGGCCTTTCAGAGGAACAGGCCTCTACACAACTATATGGCAAGTGGTCTCCCTTGTCCATCTTGCCAATTAAATAACCTTGAAGGAGCTCGAAGACCCCAGCTGCCCCAGCCCGTCCAGTGACATGGGATATATCTAGGAGAGGACTGGCAGATGGACTTCACCCAGATGCCAGTTTCTCAAAAGTATAAATATGTACTAGTCATGATAGATACATTCACAGGATGGATTAAAGGTTTTCCCACCCGGACTGAGAAGGCTGAGGAGGTGGTTAAAAAAGAAAAAAACCTGCTTCATGAAATCATTCTGAGATTTGACCTTTCCAGGTCACTACAAAGTGACAGTGGGGTATCATTTACTTCTAAGGTCACTCAAGGGCACTGAAGCATTGGGCATTACTTATTATCTCCATTGTGCCTGGAGGCCTTGGTCTTCAGGAGAAGTAGAAAGAGCCAACCAATTCTTAAAATAAGCAATAAAACAGATAATCCAGGACACTTCCCTGGGATGGAAGGAGGCTTTACCAATAGCTCTCCTCCACTCTCATATTTCCCCTAAGGAACAGTCCTTATAAGATGCTATACGGGAGACCTTCTGTTTATGTCAATGACCTCTTTTTAGATGCAGAGGCTCAGACGCTCCAGTCTTATGCCACGGTCATTGGGCAATTCCAGCAAGATAGACTCTTGGGGGGTGTCAACCAGGACACAAAAGATTCTAAAGAGCCACCACTATATGCTCCAGGGACTCAAGTCCTAATTAAACTCTGGAAAGATGGGTCCCCAAAGGCTCAACTCTAGCCCACATGCAAGGGCCCCTAGCCTGTAATACTTTCTACCCTCACAGTGGCCAAGATACCAGGACATGACTCCTGGATTCACTACTCATGAGTCAAGCCATGGAAGAAAACAGAAGAGGACACTCAATATACCTGTGAGCCCCTAGGAGATCCAGATATCTATTTAGGACTACAAATGAGTGCCATTCTAATGAATACCCCCAAAATTAANCAGGACATGACTCCTGGATTCACTACTCATGAGTCAAGCCATGGAAGAAAACAGAAGAGGACACTCAATATACCTGTGAGCCCCTAGGAGATCCAGATATCTATTTAGGACTACAAATGAGTGCCATTCTAATGAATACCCCCAAAATTAAGGGATAAGACTTCTTAGGATAGCTCTAAAGAGCCAACACAACACAGCTTGGCAGGGGCTGTATTCCAAAACAGACAGGAGATAGATCTCCTGATCTTTGAACAAGGAGAGACTTGAGCCATTTTGAATGAGTCATATTGTTTCTGGGAAAATACCTCCAGCTACATTGAAAAAGTCTCAGAGTCCTCAAGAAAAACATTCAGGTCCTATGGGATCTCAAAAATCAGCTGGAGAGTTCTCAGGAAGGCTACAATCTCTCTTCAGGGGATCCTCCTCCTGGCGAGGGGAAATCTGGAGTTGGCTAATGCCCCTACTAACCCTGTTATCACCATATTGATGCTGTTTATGATTGCTGTTTGTAGTATCAATTGTCTAACCCATTTTGTCTCTGCCCAGGTCAACAAGCTACAACATGCAGTGCCAGGTCAACTATGCTAAGTCACTTCAGTCGTGTCCAACTCTGTGCGACGCCATAGACGGCAGCCCACCAGGTCCCTCCGTCCCTGGGATTCTCCAGGCAAGAACATCAGAGTGGTTTGCCATTTTCTTCTCCAGTGCATGAAAGTGAAAAGTCAAAGCGAAGTCACTCAGTCGTGTCCGACTCTTAGCGACCCCATGGACTGCAGCCCACCAGTCTCCTCCATCCATGGGATTTTCCAGGCAAGAGTACTGGAGTGGGGTGCCACTGCCTTCTCCACAAGGATATATAAAACTACATCTAACCATGGAAAATATCACTTACCCTTAGATGCACACTGAGGCTTGAGACTAGCAAGAGGGGGAGGCCCAATGCCCCTTGCCAACCAAGCACAGCAGGAAGTAGTCAGAGAGACCTTGATGCCCCTACTCCCAAAGAACTGGGCCTCCCATCTCTTGAGGGGGGAATGATAGGTAGTTAGAATAGGAAAAAGGAGTCCGAATTAGCCGTGGCTAAAAGAAAAAGAAGGGATAAGCCCACAAAAATGGAACAAACAAATTAAAATAAATAAGTTTAAATTTAAAAAAAAAAAAAAAAGAAAGAAAGGTCTGAGGACCGGAATGAGAACCTCAGGTGAAACAAACAACCCTCCTGGCTAGCCCAATTTACAAGGGGCAGGCACAGGGGGAGGAGAAAAACCATATAAAAAGAGGAGCCAAGATCGAGCCCCTCTCTTCTTTTGGGTCAGCCCGCCCTCATGTCTCCTTTTCTTGCCAAATAAAACTGAGCTTTAACCAAGCTGTAAAACTGATCTGCTCTTTTAAATGTTTGCTGTGGTGAGACAGAACTGTAAAATTACACACTCTCCTGACAAATCTATCTAAAGAGACTGGAAACGATATTCACTTAAAACACTTGGGAAGAGAATGTATAATCCCGGAAGTTGTGTCAAACTCCTGTACCTAAATACATAGATTGCTAATTAGAGAAATTACATTGGTGAGTGTTCTGATGAATTTTTCCTGGTAGATTCCAAAGGTTTGCCTCAGAAGTGATGCAAGGGTGACCAAGAAGAGTGGAACTGAATTTGCACCCCAGAATAAACACCTTTGACTTAAGCATTATTTTAGGCTTATATTTTTAAGAACCAGTGTACATAGGAGAAACTGATAACCAAGTAGAATTACCCTTTGTAAGAGACATTTACTTTTATAAGGGAAATCTCTGTCTTTAAGACTATCTCCTTCTCTGTACCAGGGAGAGGAAGATAGCTCTTTATCTCCAGAAACTGTCATCAAAGGAGAAGGCAAAGACGTAAATCCGCATAACAAACATACCCTACTTTACTGTATCGTGCCTGATAACATCACATAAGATAACCCCATATGTTTTCTTTTGTCTTTAGCTGGAGATGGTTTTTAAGGCGGTGGCTTGGGCATTTCTGGGGAGTTGTTCCGTTTTCATGGCTATTTCCCAAGAATACAGGATATGATTAAATTTTTTCTTCTATTAATTATTATTATTACTTTTATTACAGCAGTTTCTCAGTCAAGAACATGGAAAAGTAGAGGGGAAATTGTTTTCTCCCCAGACAGTGGCAGAGGAGCAGCCACTGACAAAGCAAGATGACAAAAAACACCCAGTCAGTGTTGCTCCCTGAAATGTAAGTCAAAAACAGGGGCAAACACCCTTTGCTGCAGCAGAAATATTCCCTGCACTATGCTCTATATACTATGATTGAAACAGGGTTAATGTATACTCCCAGTACACATATACACTCCCACTCTTGAAGACAGAGAAGGAGATTTCAGGGTTTTAAGTCACCAGTTACATCCTACAGATTCCTTGTTTGTAGAGAAGGCAGTCTGGCAGAGTGGAAAGAGCTTGTATTTTGAAGAGCAATAGACCTAGATTAAATATGGGTTAAAATCAGAATCCATTGTCTACCAGGTAAAACATATAACTATAATGAGACTCAAAGAAGTTAAGAGCACTGCCTTCAGGGTCAGACTGATCAGGTTCATAATGCAGCTCTGTCCCTTACTTCTGTATTTTCATGTCTGAAAGAGATGCAGGGATCACAGCTGCCCCATAGATTGCTATAAAGATTAGCCAAGCTTTGAGGTACCGAACATATTTCCCTACATGAGCTTACTAAGCATTAGCTACTATTGTTGTCATTACTGGTATTATTACATAAAACCAAACAATTACTTTTAACATATTCTTAAAATAAATTAAGTCATGAAAGCAATTTTAAAGCACCTAGAGCATAGTATTTAATCTTTGGAACATGTCCTTTTCATTAAACAATCATCTAAAATATAGTACTAAAGTTTTTGAATCAAAGCTTTCCAGTCGGGAAAAGCCTTTCTTTTCTTAAAGAAAAGCCTTTTCCTTTCTTAAAGCAAGATAGGTCCTCAAGTCTAGCATTCTCTGTCTAAATACCTCCTTCCCTCATAATGTGATCAGTGGTCCTTTGCCAAGGGCGTCCCTGCTTGAAGGCTAATACTGACGCACTTTAACCTACAAGAGTGTTCCATGAATAGAATCTAGAGATGTAGAAAAACAAAACTCCATCTCTGATACTTGAGGAGTCTGAGATGAGCAAAAAATGCTTCAAACTGTTAATAACATGGAATTCTTCCAACTTCTGTTGTTACACTTTGCATCTACTCAGAATTTCATCCCTGTCCTCTGGTGACAGTTGTGGCACACAAATTGACCCTACTTAACTTACTGTATGATTCCTTGTTCAGTGCTTTGTTAACAATTTTAAATTTATTAGAGTCAACAGTTTGCCTAAATATATTATTCTATACATTATTCTATACATTATTTTCTAAGAATTGTCCTCTTCTGTGGCTTGCCACCTTGCATTTACAGTCTCTAGGACTTGGTTTATTCTTGGTTTGGAATAAAATAGCTTCCCTTTGTTCTGGTTCTTTACTTCCCTTGTGCTATCAGAGATGCTATGACATTGTAATTAAACCTAGCATTTCAAATTTAAAATAATGTGTTTAATTTTTGTGAAAGGTCAGAGCATAGATCCAAGAGTATATACTGTGTAAGAAACAAGGAAAGTGGGTGTGAGATTTGTGCACATATACTCGATTTCCTGATATTCTCATAATGTTTATCCATGGCATTTATAAACTTACACTGATTTATTATCAAATGAAAGTCTCAAACACCCAGTAATCTTAAAAGCAAACATATATTAGAAATAATAAACTTAGAATTGCCTAGTTGAACATCAATAAATCAGACAACGGTGTTTCTACACACATATGCATGGAAATTATGAATCTTCCTTTAAATTTTTTGTCTGCATGACCTTAGAATACAAAAACAAATAAGAAGAATATAGCTTTGTCAAGAACATCATAATAAGCAACAGTGTATAAGTTCATAAGCTTGAATTCTTCCTACTGAAAACCAAATCTAGTTCACTGGCATGCTGTGTTAAGTCAACTCAGCATTTTTTTTACTGGAAATTTTACATTTAATAACTAGATTTTTAATTTTTTAAAAGTCAGAAGATTTAGGCTACTATTCCTGATTGGCAAACAAGGCTGAAAGTGAATACTGCTGTCCCTTTACAGCATATAATTTGCAAATGCCTCTTGGCCCTCTTCTTTCCCAGCTTTCACTCATTTATGTCAGTCATCATCTACTCTGTCTGTATTTATGCTTGAGACCACAGACAGAAAGATGCCAAGAGAAGACGCCAAAACCTGACAGTCCACAGTGTACAAACCTAGTAGACAGAGGTTAGGAATCCTTCAAGAGATTTTATAATACAGGTTATTTCAATATAATAATAGCCATAATGCAAATGAGAATAATTACCCACTTAGCACTTGAACCACTATGACATTATGCAGTCATTAAACATGATGTTTTGAAAAAATGTCATATGCAAATATAAAAATGATTTGGTTAAATGACAAAATTACAGATAGATCACACAGTTGCAGGTAAATGAGTACTGAGTATATTACAGAGATCATTGGAACTAGATGTCCACTATCAAGATACCACTCTCATCAATGAATGGATAATCAGTTAGAATTGTACTGCTAAATGGGCCAGGGAAACCAATTATACGACCAAAACTTATATCTACATATTAATTTCAACTAATTATATTTTCACTGAGATTTTTAAGGAATAAATTAGTGAGACTACTATGCTCCTTTGAATAGAGAGAAGTAAAACAAAAATATTGTGTAAGTATTAGCTGAAGTTTAAGGTCTGGAGGGACTAAAGATCATGCTTATCTTTGAGGTTAATGAGTCTAGCACTAATTGGAGAAGGCAAAGGCAACCCACTCCGGTACTCTTCCCTAGAAAATCCCATGGACGGAGGAGCCTGGTAGGCTGCAATCCATGGGGTGGCTAAGAGTTGGACACGACTGAGCGGCTTCACTTTCACTTTTCACTTTCATGCATTGGAGAAGGAAATGACAACCCACTCCATCATTCTTGCCTGGAGAATCCCAGGGATGGGGGAGCCTGGTGGGCTGCCATGTCTGGGGTCGCGCAGAGTCGGACACAACTGAAGCAACTTAGNTTGGACACGACTGAGCGGCTTCACTTTCACTTTTCACTTTCATGCATTGGAGAAGGAAATGACAACCCACTCCATCATTCTTGCCTGGAGAATCCCAGGGATGGGGGAGCCTGGTGGGCTGCCATGTCTGGGGTCGCGCAGAGTCGGACACAACTGAAGCAACTTAGCAGCAGCAGCACTAGTTACGCAATGGTTTTACTAGCACGATTATTTTTCTGATTTTTTTTTTTTGCATTTTTAAGTAATTGCATTTTTGTTACCATAAAAGTAATTCATTATTAATATAGATGACTAGAGGACTTCCCAGGTGGCTCAGTGGGTAAAGAATCCACCTGCAACACAGGAGATTCAGCATATGAGGGTTTGATTCCTGGGTCAGGAAGATCCCCTGGAGGAGGGCATGGCAACCCACACCAATATTCTTGCCTGGAGAGTCCCATGCACAGAGGAGCCGTGGGGACTACAGATCACAGTGTTGCAAAGAGTTGGACACAACTGAAGTGACTGAGCACACACACATAGATGATTAGAAGATAAAAGCACAAACAAGAAAATACAAATCATTTATAATGTTATTATGAAAATTTTACTAGTAAAAGTTTTGAATCTTTAATTTATAGTCCTGTTCCTGCTAAAACATATGCTATGCTTCTGCTTTATTCACTAATATTCAGATACCTAGACAGTACTTGCAAAAACAAGCAAAATGGAGGCATTCAATAGTTACTGAGTGAACATATGATTTCACAATTAAGTTTCACTGTACTTTAAACTTTGTGTCTGTTAATTCATTTAATATCATATTGGAATCAAGATTGCTAGGGAGAAATATCAATAACCTTAGGTATACAGTTGATACCACCCTTATGGCAGAAAGGAAAGAACTAAAGAGCCTCTTGATGAAAGTGAAAGAAATGAACATATGATTTCACAATTAAGTTTCACTGTACTTTAAACTTTGTGTCTGTTAATTCATTTAATATCATATTGGAATCAAGATTGCTAGGGAGAAATATCAATAACCTTAGGTATACAGTTGATACCACCCTTATGGCAGAAAGGAAAGAACTAAAGAGCCTCTTGATGAAAGTGAAAGAAGAGAGTGAAAAAGTTGGCTTAATACTCAACATTCAGAAAACTAAGATCATGGCATCTGGTCCCATCACTTCATGGCAAATAGATGGGGAAATGGTGGAAACAGTGGCTGACTTTATTTTGAGGGGGGGCTCCAAAATCACTGCAGATTGTGACCGCAGCCATGACATTAAAAGATGCTTGCTCCTTGGAAGAAAAGTTATGACCAACCTATTCAGCATATTAGAAAGCAGAGACATTACTTTGCCAATAAAGGTCCATCTAGTCAAGGCTATGGTTTTTCCAGTGGTCATACATAGATGTGAGAGTTGGACCATAAAGAAAGCTGAGCACTGAAGAATTGATGCTTTTTAACTGTGGTGTTGGGGAAGACTCTTGAGAGTCCCTTGGACTGCAGGGAGATCCAACCAGTCCATCCTAAAGGATATCGGTCCTGAATATTCATTGGAAGGACTGATGTTCTTTAAGCTGAAACTCCAAAACTATGGCCACCTGATGCGAAGAACTGACTCATTTGAAAAGACCCTGATGCCAGGGAAGATTGAAGGTAGAGGAGAAGGGGACGACAGAGGATGAGATGGTTGGATGGCATCACTGACTCAATTAACATGAGTTTGAGTAAACTCCGGGAGTTAGTGATGGACTGGGAGGCCTGGCATGCTGCAGTCCATGGGGTCGCAGAGTCAGACACGACTGAGATTGAACTGACTGATTGAATGTCTTATTTTAAGAATTTTCGTATCTTTAAATGTTCTAACAAGGTACCTTTTAAAATGGCTACTTGATGGGTTATAATTTCTG
The DNA here is from genome assembly GCA_006410675.1 of Oreotragus oreotragus. Classification (NCBI taxonomy): domain Eukaryota; kingdom Metazoa; phylum Chordata; class Mammalia; order Artiodactyla; family Bovidae; genus Oreotragus; species Oreotragus oreotragus. Next base: position 312,124 of record SJYX01023006.1, on the reverse strand, counting down.
CTACCAGAAGCTTAGATCGTCTTCAAACTATTGCTTTCCTTCAAAATGTTTTAGTAAACACCATTACACATAGACTTGATTTGTATATGATTGTTTAATTATGACATATAGAGGACAAAAGGAGAAAATGTAGATCAAAAGAGACTATTTAAGGCTTCTGCTCTGTATACCATACATATATTTCTACCAGCAATAAACTGACTTAAGTTGATCTCTTCAAATTTTATAGAAAAGAAGGTATTTGTTTTGGTTTGTCTTTACTTGATTACTGACATTACTGAGTTTTTTTGTATGTTAATATAGCACTATCTTTAGTTGGAAATGTTGCTTCTCTAAAAATTTAATAGAAAATTAAATATATATACTGAAAATATCAATATATATATCAATATTTGGCTATGGTCTTCCATGGTAGCTCAGACTGTTAAGAATTTGCTTTCAATGTGGGAGACCTAGGTTTGATCCCTGGGTCAGGAAGACTCCCTGAAAAAGGGAATGGCTAACCCCTCCAGTATCTTGCCTAGACAATTCCATTGACAGAGGAGCCTGGAGGTTTTGAGTCTATGGGGTTGCAAAGAGTCAGACACAACTGAGCAACTAACACTTTCACACACATATATAAAAAAAGGAACACATAGCATCTTTTGCTATACAATTATATTAATTATAGTATATTAAGTCACCATGTCTCAGAATATACACACACACATGTATATACATATATATGTATAAAATGTGTGTTAATTGTACATTCACAAACACATATGAATTTTGTCTGATAACACAGACATATTCAATTGATGTAAAATTATTTGAAGAATAAAATTATTAATATTGGTGTATAGATGTGAAGTATAGAATGGTATCTCTTGGTCTATTTACATATCAAAATATATTAATGCCTCATTCAGATATCATTTATTACACTATACTCATTCTCTCTCTCTCACACACACATATACATACACATTTTGAGTTGAATGGCATTATTTGCTTTAGTAATTCTGTATAAGTAACATGACAAATATTAAATACCTTCACAAATACTTAAATGTGTCACCTATCTTGATAGCAGCACTGAAAAAAATAATACATCTGTTGAGCACGCATATGAAGTCATTTCGGTTGTGTCTGATTCTTTGTGACCCTATAGACTGTCACCTGACAGACTCCTCTGTCCATGGGATCCTCCAGGCAAGAATAATGGAGTGGTTTGCCATGACCGCCCCCAGGGGATCTTCCCGACCCAAGTATCAAATCCACGTCTCTTATGTCTCTTTGCATTGACTGTCAAGCTCTTTACCATTAGGGCCACCTGGGAAATCCAATATATCTGTTTTAATATATTTTAACCCTTCAGTTTTGGTAAGCATAATATATCTATGCTATATAGGTAAACTTTGTATTTAATGAGGATAAATATGCAAATATTTATCAGTATGTAATAATTCATATACCTATTTATTTAAGGTTCCTTTTTCCTTTTTTTCATTAGGAGAAAAATTTTTAATTATACCTAAATGCAGGTGGAAAAATCAGTATTAAAGCTCCTGAAATGAAGTTGGAATGGTGACCTTGACTGAGTGCTCAGATGGAAATAGTATAGTCTAAATATCCTCACTGTTCATAGAAGCCCTCTGCTCTGCCACTCCAGGACACAGATCTTGTTGCTGCTGGTCATCTTTGAAAATGAGACTCATGTAACCAGGGGCAGATGTGTCTGTCTGTGACTGCAATAGGATCCATCTGCAGTTTGCACCTGTTGTTTTGCTGAAACCAGAGTGAAGGTGTGAATATAAAAACTCAAAGAGCAATTTAACAGCAAAATTAATCAGTGATTTTTCTCCTCAAGATTTTTTTTTTCCCTTTTCTCCATCAGGTCAAGATGCTGATGGAATAATAACCCACAGTCAGCTTCAGCCAATTATTCAGTCAGTAATTATCACAATTTTTTCACTACAATATAAAAATAAGTTGATAAGATAAAAACAAAATCTGAAAGCCAAAAAAAAAAAATAAATAACCCAGAGAGATAAATTATTATTTAAGGGTAGACTCTGCTTGGACTACTTTGAATCTTGTTGAAATAAGAACTATTTTGCTGTTAACGGAAACACTGCTGTGTGATTACATATGTAGTGTTTCATTTTTTCACAAAACATATTTGGTTTAAATATACTTCTAAAAATAATATTGAGATATTTTGGAGAGTCTTTCAATAGCTGATTATAACTTAATAATCAGATCTGTAGAAGAGTAATTCTCAAACTTTTCTGTGTATATTAACAATCGTTTGTATTGTGGACATGCACATTCAGATAAAATAGGTTTGGGCTGGGGATTGAGATCAGACTTTCTAACAGACTCTCAAATGGTACTGATGTTGCTGGTTCAAGCAGTCTACTTTGACCAGCCAAACTGCAGATTATAGACATGAGATTTCATTACATATGTTGAATAATTCTGAAAAATGTAAATAAGAACCTTATAACAAATATAAACAACTTAAGTATTCAACTATTATAGGTTTCTTGTAGGCTATAGGTTTTTTGTAGTCTTTATCAATTTAAAAAACATTCCCCTCTATTCCTCCTTTATTGAGTTTTAATCACACATGGGTGTTACATTTGTTAAATTTTTGCTGCATTTCCTGGTATTGTCATGTATTTCCCTTGTGGCTCAGCTGGTAAAGAATCTACTTGCAATGTGGGAGACCTGGGTTTGATCCCTGGGTTGGGAAGATCCCGTGGAGAAGGGAAAGGCTACCCACTCCGGTATTCTGGCCTGGACAATTCCGAGGACTATGCAGTCCACGGGGCCGCAGAGAGTTGGATATGACTGAGTGACTTTAACTTTCACTTTTCTCTTTTAGTCCATTGACGTGCTGGATCATATTTATTGATTTTCAAATGTAGGACGAGACTTGCATACTTAAATAAATAAATCCCACTCGGTTGTAGTGGTCGTTCTTCAGTCACGCAGTTGTATCCAGCTCTATGCGATCCAATGGACTGCATCATGCCGGGCTTCCCTGTCCTTCACCATCTCCTGGAGCTTGCTCGAACTCATGTCCATTGAATAGGTGATGCCATTCAACCATGTTGTCCTCTATCATCCCCTTCTCTTTCTGCTTTTAATCTTTCCCGGCATCAGGGTCTTTTCCAATGAGTCAGCTCTTCACATCAGTGGCCAGAGTACTGGAGTTTCAGCTTCAGCATCAGTTCCTCCAAAGAATATTCAGGATTGATTTTCTTTAGAACTGACTGGTATGATCTCCTTGCTGTCCAAGGGACTCTAAGAGTCTTCTCCAACAACACAGTTCAAAAGCATCAATATTTTGGCACTCAGCCTTCTTTACGGTCAAACTCTCACATCCATACATGACTGGAAAAATCATAGCTTTGACTATACAGACCTTTGTTGGCAAAGTAACGTCTCTGCTTTTTAATAATCTGTCTATGTTTGTCATAGCCTTTCTTCTAAGGAGCAAGGGGCTTTTAATTTCATGGCTGCAGTCACCATCTGCAGTGATTTTGGAGCCCCCCCCCTCCAAAATAAAGTCTCACACTGTTTTCATTGTTTCCCCATCTATTTGCCATGAAGTGATGAAACTGGATTTCATGATCTTCAATTTTTGATTGTTGAGTTTTAAGCCAGTTTTTCACTCTTCTCTTTCACCATTGTCAAGAGGCTCTTTAGTTCCTCTTCACTTTCTGCCATAAGGGTGGTATCATCTGCATACCTGAGGTTATGGATGCCTCTCCTGGCAATCTTGATATGTGCTTCATCCAGCCCAGCATTTAGCATGATATACTCTGCATAGAAGTTAAACAAGCAGGGTTACAATATACAGCCTTGACATACTCCTTTCCCAATTTGGAACCACTACATTGTTCCATGTCTGGTTCTAACTGTTGCTTTTTGACCTGCATACAGTTTTCACAGGAGGCAGGTATGGTGGTCTGCTACTCCCATCTCTAAGAATTTTCCAGAATTTGTTGTGATCAACACAAAGGCTTTAGCATAATCAGTGAAGGAGTAGATTTTTGAGGTTGTGGTACATAATTCTTTTTATATCTTTTTAGATTCAATATGCTAATATTTTGTTGAGAATATTTGCTTCTATGTTCATAGAGATACTGTTCTGTGTGTTTTCTTGTATTTTGTTTGTCTTGCTTTGGTGTTAGGTATACCGTATTGATAAAAAAAATTAGGGAGGCCATTTATTTCTGATGCATCCTTGCCCTTACTGTGAGGTACTTTATGTTGATAGCAGGAACTTCAAAATTTTTCTCTCGATTTTTTTTTTAAGCTCAGGAACTACAAATTATCTCTTTCACTTATCTCTATTATTTCCAATTAATTTAGCAACAATACTCAAATTTGGAAAACTCAGCAGTGGCCATAGGCCTGGAAAAGATCAGTTTTCATTCCAATTCCAAAGAAAGGCAATGGCAAAGAATGCTCAAACTACCACACAATTCCACTCATCTCTCATGCTAGTAAAGTAATGCTCAAAATTCTCCAAGCCAGGCTTCAACAATACATGAAATGTGAACTTCCAGATGTTCAAGCTGCTTTTAGAAAAGGCAGAGGAACCAGAGATCAAATTGCCACATCCGCTGGATCATTGAAAAAGCAAGAGAGTTCCAGAAAAACATTTATTTCTGCTTTATTGACTATGCCAAAGCCTTTGACTGTCTGGATCACAATAAACTGTGGAAAATTCTGAAAGAGATGGGAATACCAGACCACCTGACCTGCCTCTTGAGAAACCTGTATGCAGGTCAGGAAGCAACAGTTAGAACTGGACATGGAACAATAGACTGGTTCCAAATAGGAAAAGGAGTACATCAAAGCTGTATATTGTCACCCTGCTTATTTAAATTCTATGCAGAGTACATCATGAGAAACGCTGGAATGGAAGAAGCACAAGCTGGAATCAAGATTGTCGGGAGAAATATCAGTAACCTCAGATATGCAGATGACACCATCCTTATGGCAGAAAGTGAAGAGGAACGAAAAAGCCTCTTGAGGAAAGTGAAAGAGGAGAATGAAAAAGTTGGCTTAAAGCTCAACATTCAGAAAATTAAGATCATGGCATCCAGCCCGATCACTTCATGGCAAATAGATGGGGAAACAGTGGCTAATTTTATTTTTCTGGGCTCCAAAATCACTGCAGATAGTGATTGCAGCCATGAAATTAAAAGATGCTTACTCGTTGGAAGTAAAGTTATGACCAACCTAGACAGCTTATTAAAAAGCAGAGACATTACTTTGCCAAGAAATGTCCATCTAGTCAAGGCTATTATTTTTCCAGTGGTCATGTATGCATGTGAGAGTTAGAGTATACAGAAAGCTGAACGCCGAAGAATTGATGCTTTTGAACTGTGGTATTGGAGAAGACTCTTGAGAGTCCTTTGGACTGCAAGGAGATCCAATCAGTCCATCCTAAAGAAAATCAGTCCTGGGTGTTCATTGGAAGGACTGATGTTGAAGCTGATACTCCAAAACTTTTGTCACCTGATGCAAAGAGCTGACTCTTTGGAAAAGACCCTGATGCTGGGAAAGATTGAGGGCAGGAGGAGAAGGGGATGACAGAGGATGAGATGGTTGGATGGCATCACTGACTTGATGGACATGGGTTTGGGTGAACTCTGGGAGTTGGTGATGGGACAAGGAGGCCTGGTGTGCTGCAGTTCATGGGGTCACACAGAAACGGACACGACTGAGCGACTGAACTTAACTGAACTCAAATCTTAAAACTATTAGAATCCCACTATTATCTTTTTCTGTCGAACCACATTGTTCTTTAAAAATTTTCTATGCTAAGTGTGGTTCACTGACTAGTAACATACCAAATGAGAGCTTGTTAGAATCTCAAGTCTCACTCCAGATCAAGGAAAATACACCATGTATTTTAGGAAAATCGTCAGGTGTTTATGAAAGTTTGAGAAGCAGTGCTATCAATTGCAACACTGATTATTATGAAATATAACCCTCTGCTTGACCTAGAGTTAGAAACATGGCTATAATCAGTAGGAGGTTTGGAGAAGGATGACTATCCAAATCTTAGCCCTCTGCTTCTGAGATGGCTCTCTTGAATGGGTAACAACAATTCTCACTTTCCTCATCTGTGAAATTGCAATAATAATACCATGTTGTAATAAAAAGATTGTGATGAAAATATATAGTACTCAGCACAGTATGGCATGTTATAATCAATTGTTGATAAAACATTGCTATTATTTTCAGAGAAAAAGAAATTAGAGGAATGATAGATTGTATTGTCTGAGATTCAAAGTGGTTAGGTATAGAACTTTGTGAATCAAAGCTGACCTGCTAACCATTTTGATTTATTCTAATACCACATAACTGTGCCATGATATAGTAATTTTCAGCAGTTCAATTAATTTTATACTTTCAAGGATTCTTAGTTTTCCCCTGGCATCATGCTCAGCATAATAATTTTTCTTTTATTATTTTCTCTGAGAAACATTTTTAGGTAACGGAGAAAAAAAATGAGCCTTCTTTTACAATATATCAAAGCAGTATAAAAGACTGTTTAAAATATATTTCTTTGCAAAACATATTAAATGGGTCAGTATTTACATAATATTTTAAAAAGTCATTACAGCCTATTGTGCAGATTTTAAACTGACATTGGATAGGTAAATTATGTTAAGGCAGTTTTCAAAAACTGGATTTTTTATTCAATAGACCATAGCATCTCTTTGATGTGCTATTCTGTAATTCATTAAATTATTTTTCAGCATATGCAGAGCTATCATGATGCTAATGGATATTCATATTTAAATTATGAACTAAAGCTATCTTACACCTATATAAGTCAATTTTTCATATAAAAAACTTGGGACTGAAAGAGCTATAGAGCAGAACACAGTATTTGAACACATTTTTACAGTGTTGTGATTTCTAGATCATCTCTGTATTCGTTAAGCACGTCTGCTGTGCCAGTTATCAATTTATCGCCTCTCAGTTCTAAATGTACTCTTCAAAGTGATAAACAACAGAATTTGTTTAAGCATTTCTCCTTTAAAGTGAATACAATGTTAAACTTTCTTAGTAGAGGGCAATGGGGGGATATTGCAGGAGGTGGAGGCTTTCTGCGGTTTGTCCCACAAGCAAGGAGGGTCAGCAGTGTGGGAATGAGGACATCTGCTTAGGAACTACCCAGCAGCGACGAGCCCAGGATGTGGTATTTGACCTTGTAGCCTGGCCTATCAATTTCTGCAGACAGCTTGGACCCTTCTGACAAGCCCTGAGTAGCCTGCATGTTACCATCTGTGTCCCAAAGGGTCACACACCAAGTAGTCAATCCTTCTTCAAAGAGCAAGCTCTTAGAACCTTTAGTTCATATTGGCATCTGGGCTACCACTGTACGCCTAAGCATCAGCTACCAATCACCTGCTCCTTCCATGCATTGTGGAAGGTAGCCTGTTATTTGCACAGCAGCTCCAGACCAGTTTCAGAATGGCCAAACCAGCAGTCACCTCTGTCATCCAGAGTCCAAACTACATCTTCTCCCGGAAGGACTTGGAAGTCTTATCCTTCCTGAGGTACTCGCTCTCCACCTTAGAAAATTTCTATATATTTTATAGCTACTCTCATCAATAACTCTTTGTGTTAAACAAGCCCTCTTTAACCTACTGTATGGTTGCTGTCTCCTGACTGGATTTAGACCACTAACGTGGCTTTCTCTAATTAGAAGTAAAAATTGTTCTAGAGCTCATTTTGTTTACAATAAGGGCTACTACTTAATGTGAACTACCTATGAGTCAGGCTTTTTACAACACTGTCTCAGTTAATCCTCTCTCTCTCTATCTCACACACACACACACACACACACACACACACACACACAAAACATACAAGTGGGTACTTTGTTATATAAATGAAGGAACTAAGGTTTACACTTAAAGTAGCTTATTCAGGATCAAGACTGACTAGAACTTTAAAACCAGTCTTCTCTTAGTACTATGACTGTGTCTACAATACCAACTCTATAACTAACAATCTTTCCTTATAAATATCCCCAAATATAGCTCCAATGTCCAAGAGTACTTCACCTTTCTTAGGGAAATGGCCAATAAACATATTTTACATAGCCTTATTACCAAGATAGAAATAATCAGAATGGATAAATTGCTCAGAATGGATAAATGGAAAAGAGAGACTTCTTATAACTTGTCTAAAAATTAATTCAGATCCCTTGCATTAATTATAAACCTATAACTGGAGATATAGTTATGAGAGAATGGTGAACTGCCAGAAGAGGTTTAGTGAGAAAGGCATATTGGAATGTAGGTAATTAGAATAAAGTGGGTAAAAGTATCACAAATAACATATACACAGCTTTGAAAATAAATAGGAGAGTCTTAGGCATGGAGTGAAAACAAACAGGTAGGGAAAGGTCAGTAAAGGTCAAATCCTAAAGACCAAGTAGATACTTAGCTTAAGGAGGAATCTAATAATCTAAGAGGCCTGTGAAAATGTAAATAGACACAAGAAAACATGACATCTTGGAGACAAGATAAGTATTTCTGAAAAACCAGAACAGAACTTGTGAGGGGTAGGGTAGGGTAGAACCAGTGGTAAGATATTTTAATGTAGAGAGCACCTCCTAAGACTTGTTAGAATGCTTCGTTTTGTTTTGTTTAACTTTGAAAGGAGTTTCACCACTTAGACTATCTTAGAAGTAAGATTCTCTCTTCAGGTTGGTGATTAGATTGGAAAAAGGCAAGATTGGAAGCAGAACAAAAAAATCTTTACTAAAAAAAAAAAAAAAAAGCCATTATCCTTTCTCCTTTGTGAGGGGCACTGCCCTATGCCTTTAATATGTATCCTTTTTATCATTACACCAAACTCAAGTTGAGATTTAGCAAAATTAGGGAATTACCAAAACAGAGATGTTTTGGACTCCATATCTATAGAGTCAGAAAACTCATGTAACGGCACTGTCTTATTATGAGCTGCATTAAAAATTAACTGTGCCAAGTAACCTAGGTAAGACATGAGTAAGGTAACAGCAGGAACTTCAGAAGACGCAACAGGTAGACGATATATTAAGAAAGGGAAAACAACTAAATTCGATGTGCAGGGGGTAGGATGAAAAAGATAAACATCTCCATATTTGGTAACTGCACTGCCAATGAGGAAATAAATGTGAAGAAGAAGCAAAAGGAGGTGAGATAATTTCTCTTGAATATGTTTCATGTGGGATGAACACTGGATATTCAAATGTTAACATCAAGTAGGCAGTGACTCCATACTTCTGAAACTTGGGAGAGTAGTTTAGGTGGGAAATAGATTTTGAAGTCATAATTTCCTACATTGTACTAGAAGGCATAGCTATAAATGGAACCACTTAAAAAAGATAAGTCTAGAAAGTTGGATAAACCCTAGGCAACACTGCCCTTAAAGGCACAAACGAAGGAAAGGAAATCTCTGAAAGGAACATAGAGTATATAAAATAACTTTTTCCAAAGGACAGGAAAAAGTGAGAGAAATACTATCCTAAAGGAAAAAAGAAAAGACTGTGAGCAGTGAAATCCTACTAGAAAGATGATAGAAAATGTGTGTTCAACTTTAGCAGCACAGAGGTTACTGCAGAAAGGTGGGAGTAAATTTCCCTTTATAGCAAGGTGAATGAACAAGTAGTGAGAAGGTTTAAACTTTGAGCAAAGCAACACTTGCAAAATTCTTGAGTATGAAAAGAAAGGTGACAGCTGTAAAGATATGTAGGACCAAGAAAATAGTTTGGGTTGTTTTCTATAAGATGAAAAAGGCTTCAGAATGTTGAAATTGAGACACTTTGAGAACTACAGTAAAGATATAGGAGTAAGGAAACATATGATAAAGCAAAATTTTCAAGACAAAAGGTACAGGCAGGTTTCAAATAGCACTAGTTGAAGTCAAAGAACTCAGTCTTGAGGATTATTCATATCAACTTTGACATATACTGATCAAACAACATAGTTGAGTTTCATGATTCAAGTATGATCAGTATGCTGTCTACTGAGCATACTGTCTATGGAGGTAGACAATATTTGTTTCCAATATGTAGGGTTAGTTTCATTAACTATATATGGTTTTCCTTGGCTTTAAAGTCCTTCTAGTAGAATATTCCAGTTGTTTGTGAGCCATAAATGAACTCAGCTTTTGAAATTTCTGACTTCCTACTCATTGTGGTGTTCTCTAGTTATTCTAGGTAGCAGAAGTGCTGAATATACAAAGTTTATACTATCACAGTAAAATATCAAACTTGCAGAGAAAGGATATACATATTTCAGAACATAAGTGATGTGGATAACTACACTCAATTACACTATAAGCTATTGGAAAGAAAGATCTATGTCAAATCACTATTAACAAATCTATTCTTTTACAATGGATGTATAGTTAATTAAGATAGTTTGATAGCCAAATTCATCCTTAGCTAGTGTGTGGAGAGGTTTGGCTTCTATAACATCCTTTATGTAACAGCTGTATCTATCATAACTTATTTCTTCCAATTTTAAACTAAACAAAATATTAAGCCCTCTCCCATGGCAGAGTGCTCCAACTATCATAATACTCCTCTATCTTTTTATAATCCTTATTTTCATTCAGCCAACTCTTTCCCATTCTGTTTTCAAATTTGACCTTTCAACATAAATCTGCATGCTCTGACCTAACTTACACTGGGATAACTCTTTTTCACAATTTTGACAAAATTAAAGTGGGCTCCTGGCTTTAGGAAAAAATATATATGTTAGCTCTTCATTTTCTTGTATTTTTTGAGATCCAAGTGGTGACATAGTGCTTTATTGTTAGCTACATCAGCAGCTAGCTTTGCCAAATAAGGTTGCTAGCTCTTCTAAATGCAAATTAAAATAGAAAAAAAGGAGCAAAGCATTAGCAGGCAGCGAAAGGCAGCAAAAGGATATGGTACTCAGCCAACAAGGTAATAGCCTTTATTGCAATCCAGTGGCCCAGAGATGGAGACTTATCATGACAACACTGTTAAACTTAAGATCCAGTTCCCCTTGTGTTGGTGTTACTGGAGGGCAGGGGTTGAGATGGAGGGGGAGATAAAGAACCTCTCACTAAACTGGTTATCAACGTCCCTCCTTCATTAACAATAACAGAGGGGCTCTTAAAACCCGTGAGGGTAGGTGCTGCCCAGACTGTAAGAATAGGCAGGAGGTGTGTAATGCTCATTTCTTCTAACCATGTACACATTTGGCAACAGGAAGGAATCTGCAGTGCCCTCCTCATTCCCAAAGAACAATATGCCTATATATTATTGAACAGTGGAGATTAGCAGAACATCTCATCTATTTTTAGAGTTTTACTTCATGTTCATAAAAACATTCCCATTTTTCTCTCCCTGAAGAGTGCCTCTTGAACTGAAACTGCCAGTAACTTCCCACATCCCTCATCCTATTTCATTACAGAAACACTCATAAAGACACAATTTTCTCCTATTAATAAATATGTTTGATGTTACATAGAAGTTCTGTGTAATACAGGCAGAACAATGGAGTCAGACTCTGGGATAAATTATTACGAAAACTTGAAGCAGTGAGCCTGCCTCTGGATGCTTTCTTGCAGATGTAATGTGGATGTGCAGTGTGAAAGAAGGCTGAGCAATAACGACTGTGAGTAATGATCATAAATCCCAAAGAGGCATCACCCTCTCTTAAGACATTTTTTAACTTCTTCAAAAAGATGACTATAAGGTGAAATCTGCTTTTAGAAGCATTAAATATGTTTAAAGTACATTTAAAATTTGAAGTTGAGCATGCCTGGACTGGAGTGACCCATTGATGCAGGGGACTCAGTTGGCAGTCCCATGGACTGTGATGGTGCTGTGAAAACACTGCTCATGTTGCTGCTGGTGTTTCGGATGGGCCCTAATCATTTCCTTTATTTGGATTTTCTTTTATCTTTATAATATATTCCTAGTAAAAGTTTCTAAAATCTTCTAGCCATAAAATATCTCAATACATGGAATCTGTATGGAAAGTATTCAAAGATAAATAATGATTTAATGCAACTTATTTACAGGATAGGGAACAAACAAAAAGAACTATTTTTTTTTTTCTTTTTTCCAAAATAGATGCTTGGGTCTGCTCTATTCAACCGTTTTTATCTGCTTAGCACTCATTGAAAACAAAATTCAGAGTACTGACTGCCAAGATAAACAGCTTTATTGCATGTTTCATATTTTTTTTCACACAAGATACGTATAAATCAAGTAGAAATTTCAGAACTAGACACATTGTGTGGAAAATGTTAAGCTGGATATGTCTCCACCAGTACTGTCTACATGAGCTCTTAGGTTAACATACACAAGATTAACATTTCTTTCTTTTGCTTCTTATCAATTTGTGTCATTTACATACTGCACAAATAAAACACTAGTATATCTCAAAGGAAAAAAAAAGAAGTACTAACATATTTATCAACCAAAACTCCTAGAAATTTATCACTGAAATTTCCAACAATGTTGATCCTTCCATGAATCTTATGCAAGTTCAATGAGTACTTCCAAATCTACTGTCATGTAAAGTTTGGATGTTACTGGGATCCCAGAAAAAAAGTTCATGCTGCCCATTCTAAGTATTAGTAAAATATATTTATAGTGTTCAAATAGCAAGGATACAGTGAGGCAATTTTTAAGAATCACTCGACAATAGTATTCATTTGACAAGCTTGCTAAAGGATACATTCTCCCTGGGCATCTAAGAACAGGGGTCTTTATTACTTCCAGCAGCTCCACCAATTATGGAATTGCTATGACACCTCAAAGGAAAAGATTCTAAAAGCCCAGGTAGAAAGTCACTGGCATATAGTCCCAAGTCTTGCAGACTTCATGCCACAGAGATAAGTGACATATGCCTTCTTTTATAGAAACTCAGACAGAGAGATCCAATCAATACAGTGAGTAGGATTAGGAGACCTAAATATCTCTACAAAGGGGAAAAGCCTTATAAATACTATCATCGCTTGCATAAACGTTTCCTTTTGCAATTTACTAACTTACTTTCACATAACACATCTAATATAAAGTTATGCAATGGGCAAAACATTATTTTTCTATTCTTTAATTGTTGTCACTTCTCTGTGCACTTACTGCTCTAACAAGACCTGAATATTATTATGGAAAAAATTTTTCCCAATGTACTGAGCAGATGTCATGCTCTTTGGAGGCACGGAGTATATATCAAGTTTCTTTTCATAACTGTAACACACACACACACACACATATATATATATATATAAAATATAAAGTTCATGTGGGTTACAAGTCAATCCCACATGAACTTGGAAGGAAGAAACAGATATCTAGATATCTGAAAACAGTTAGAAAAATGCATGAGGTCTGGTATTTCTACTAGGTTTCAAAACCTGGGTTCCAAAGCCCAGATCTTTCAGCCAAGTAATCTTAAAGTGAGATGACTTTGCCTGACTTTTCTACATTCATATAAGCCTGTGATGAATATCTAAATGCTGTCTTGCTTCTGATCTGTACATCAGAAAATTGGACTAAATAGCTAATAGTTACAGTTTCAGAGTTAGCAAATATATCAACCCTCTAGGCTTGGCCCAAAGTAGACACTGCTGATCAATCACAGGGTACTGTCCTGCTGAGCTAGAACTGGCTTTATAAGCCTTTCCAATAGCACTGCAGGTTTACTAATCAATTGGAATTGACATGACAGATTAAAACTATTTGCCTTCTCAGGTTGAGACTTTTCTAAATATAACAGATACAACAATCATTTGGGCACAGCTCATTCAGCGCTTTTCAAAAGAAATGTTCAAAAACTATCTTGGCAGCTACTCTTTTCTGTTTCGTATGTGGCCGTTTGAGGCGATGAATAACTCTCGGTGATCTGATTCCTCCCTTATCTTAACAGTGCCGGAAAACTTTATCTCAGCCATCTTGAATAGTCTTCTGAGCACAGCCTTCTCAGGTCCTCACAGCTGAGCTATTTTCAGCAATGGTTGGAAGGACAAAGCGTCCGTCTATTTTTCTGTCCTTATTTTTCCCCTCCTTCTTAAATTCCTTTAGTTTCTTCCATCCTCCAAAATGTGTATCACTTCATCATTTCTCTACCAGATTGTGTCTCCTTTCTCCAATAACTGCCCCTCTACACTGTATAGATATGCTTCATGTTTTCCTTAGCCTAAAGTAAGCAAGCAAAAACATCAACTTTTCACAAATTCTACTTCCTCTTAACTAACATCTTGTGACTCTCTTTCCTTTTTTTCCCTTCATCACACTTCTTTGAAGACTGAGGTGCTTTCACCACACTCTTCCTAATCCCCTGCATATGTGCATGCTTAGTTGCTCAGTCGTGTCTGACTCTCGAGACCCTTTGGACTGTAGCCTACCAGGTTCCTCTGTCCACAGCATTTTCCAGGCAAGAATACTGGAGTGGGTTGCCATTTCCTCCTCCATGCATCTTTCTGATCCATGGGTTGAACTCGCATCTCCTGCATCTCTTGTGTTGGCAAGCAGATTCTTTACCACTGAGCCACCTGGAAAGCCCTTCCTAATTCCTTGTAAGGGTTTAAAACCCTCAGAAGTTGCCATGTGCTTTCCTCCGCCTTGGCTCCTCCGAAACATTCTTTTTAAAAAAATTATTTTAATTGGAGGAAAATTGCTTTACAATGTTGTGTTGTTTTCTGCCATACAACAAAGCAAGTCAGCCATAATTTAATCTCCTCCCTCTTGAGATCCCCTCTCCTCCCTCCAAAGCATTCTGTTCCTTGGCTTCTCTGGCCCTCAAAAAATTACATCTCTTCTTTGCTTGTTTTCTTCCTTAACATTTAATATACCTCCTATGATCTTAGCCTTGAGTCTCTTCTCTTTCCTTTTTCTACTTATCCTTCTCTTTGGAAAACACAGCTTTGAAATTTTCAGCTCCCATCTCTTTGAGTATGACTTTTATTAACAAATTAATATGAACACCCCAGGCCTCTTCCCAAGAGGCTAGATTCATGTTTTTCAAATCCTTTAACATTAAGTAGTGACTCCCTTTTTGCAATTACTTTCAACTTCAAAAGACGTTTTAGCCTGAATTTTCATCTGAGCATGTCCTGCATATCAAATTTAGTTGCTGTTTTTCAAGATGTTTTCTGGGCCCATTCTTCCAGTTGTCATTGCCATCTTCACTGAGGCCTTTATCAGCCACAAACAGAAAACCTAAAATAGTTATATCCTAACTCCATGTTCCAGGTTCTGCAGTCTCCTTCCATAAAGCCACCTTGCGCAAAGCCCTGAGGTTTGTCATCTTAACCACTGTTTTGAGACCATATGGCCCTCATTGTAAACCATCATGGTTTCACTCATTTTTCGAATGGGGACTGGGTTCCTTATCTGACAGAGTCAGCCCATTTTTAAAGCTTGTGGTCAGATCAAGCAGGTTGCTTACTGATTTCAAAATTCATCTTGATCTTGTTTTCTTATGAATTTGTGCCTTTGTTTTTTGCTATTTTTCAATATCTTGAATAATTTCTTCTACTTCTATATTCTACCTTGTAAAATACTAAAATTCTTCTCAACTTTTAATACCCAAATCAAACAACCTCAGCATTCACCTTGAAGGGGAAATGTGGTGGGTCTAGGTGAGGTGATGACCAAGGAAAAATAAGGAGACAGTCGGGGGACATCTTACCAGGTGCATAAGATCAATGTCTAGTCAAGACATGTGGATGGTGACTAAACCATGGGATTGCTTAGGGAGAGACATGAAAAGCAGAAAAGACACTGAGTATGATCTGGAGGAAAGCCAAGAATTACTTCCAGGATAGAAGAGAAAGAACATATAAAGAACAGCAAGAAGCTACAGTCAAATATACAGGGAAAGTCAGGAGAATGTGTTATAACACATCAGAAGAAGAAAGTGTCTTAAGAAGATGATATATTTATCATCTAATACTGCTGAGAAACAAAACCTGATGAAAACCTGCAAAGATAATTGCATTTAGTAGCATGGAAGTTGCTAGGTACTTTGATGAACGCTGCTTTGGTGGAAATGGTGGGGTTCAAGCTAGATAAGAGTGCTGACTAGTGATGATGAAATGAGAATTGGAAACAGTGAAATATGCACAATGTTGTTGACAAGTTTGTTGCTGCTTAAGGGAATGAAAAGTGAAAGTGTTAGTCACTGAGTCATGTCCGACTCTTTGCAGCCCCATGGACTGTAGCCTGCCAGGCTCCCCTGTCCATGGGGATTCTCTAGGCAAGAATATTGGAGTGGGTTGCCGTTTCCTTCTCCAGAGCATTTTCCTGCCCCAAGGACTGATCCCAGGTCTTTTGCATTGCTGGAAGATTCTTTACCATCTAAGCCAACAGGGAAGCCCACGAAGGTGAATGAGGGATCAGGTAAGGGTTTTAGTTTTTTTCTCCAAGAGAGGCTTTAGAGAGCTGGAGATTAAGGTTAAGTCACTCAGTCGTGTCCGACTCTTTGCGACCCCATGGACTGTAGCCCACCAGGCTCTTCCGTCCATGGGATTCTCCAGGCAAGAATACTGGAGTGGATTGCCATTTCATTCTCCAGGGGATCTTCCCGACCCAGGGATCGAACCCAGGTCTCCCGTATTAGAGGCAGATGCTTTAACCTCTGAGCCACCAGGGAAGCCTAGGTATAGATTGGGTAAGACTAAAATTGGGGGGAATAGGAGAAATGGCAAACTAAGAACAATATTTAAGTGAAAGTTCAAAGTCAAGGTGAAGGGTGAACTAGTTTAGTGGGTATGGAACTTTTTAACAAACATCACCTCAAGGAAACTATCCTCTTGAAAAACATTGATATTACAGCAAATCAGCTGGGCATCAGACAAGGATACAGGGTAATAGGCCAAATGGCAATTTATGTCTTTAATCATGGCAATGTAGAAAATAAAAATATTTATCCCCAGTAGTGGGAAAAACAAGTCTTAGTTAATTAAATTATATTTTATCATTGGACAAGATGTTTTATTTTTCTAAACCGTATTGTTTACCAATCTCTTCCTTTCTGCCAATTGACCATTTATATTACTCTATGCACACATGCTAAGTCACTTCAGTCATATCCAACTCTTTGAGATGCTATGGATTGTAGCCCTCCAGGCTCCTCTGCCCATGGGATTCTCAGGCAAGAATACTGGAGGGTCATTGGCATGCCCTCCTCCAGGGGATCTTCCTGACTCAGGAATTGAACCTGTGGTTTTTACATCTCCTGCACTAGCAAGCGGGTTCTTTTACCACTACCACTGGGAAGTCTACAACTCCATATCCTTAAATCACCAATATTTTCATTACTGTGATTGTTTTGTAACTGTTAGAGTTCAGATTCCTGAGACCTAACACAGAGTTTAAAAGCCCAGTTTATTTACTCTGTCCAACATGTTTCAGTAGGATTGAGTCAGCACTGGCGAATACAGTCAGACATGGGATCTTTTAGCTGTTTCAGAACTCTGATGGTGCTGTTTTAGGATCAGTTGCTACATATAAACTGGATAAACTAGTGGGGAAAAAAGGAATTTTAGAGCTGGAATTTTTTATAGCTCTGTCGGTAAGTAACAATGTAGCCTAAGGATACTTATGAAGTTTCCTTTCCTCTAAAATTTGGTCATCAAAATGTAAAACAATTATTTCAAGGAGAAAAGATAGTTATTTGTCTATTGTCTACTGAACAGTAGTGTCAAAAATAATCACTACTGTTAAACAACTCTTAAATCCATAATAATGACTTGGAAGCCCAGAAAAGCAAATCAAATTTAAGTCACACAACTGATAAGGTGAAGTGTATTTGGACTTGTCTTTACTTAATCTTTGCTCAGTGTTCTTTCCACTCTAAAACCTCTCCACCTAAATTCACAGATGGGTTGCAGTGGGGTTACAGATAGGACAGACAGGCTATGGAGGCCATGGAAGTGGACATGAAAGTTGTTTCACCTGTAGACTCTATTTGAAGAACAGTAGAATAAAAAGCGGAGAAGGCAATGGTGGAGAAGTACTGGAGAACCCACTCCAGTACTCTTGCTTGGAAAACTCCATGGACGGAGGAGCCTGGGAGACTGTAGTCCATGGGGTCGTGAAGAGTAGGGCACGACTGAGGGACTTTACTTTCACTTTCACTTTCCTGCATTGGAGAAGGAAATGGCAACCCGCTCCAGTGTTCTTGCCTGGAGGATCCCAGGGACGGGGGAGCCTGGTGGGCTAGCCGCTGCCCATCGGGTCGCACAGAGTCAGACATGACTGAAGCGACTTAGCAGCAGCAGCTGCAGCAAAATAAAAAGCAGTTAATCGTAAGAGGACAGAACTAATTATAATGCTTCATTGCTGACTTGTTTGGAAAGACAGGACTATGACGGGAATTGATAGAAGGAAGACTTTTTTTTTTTTCTTTTTCCAGCTCTGTAAATTACGCGGTTTTGCCTTTCTGACTCAATAGCAGCCATAGATGATGGGTAAATGAAGGAGCATGTCCATGTTCCAAAAGGACTATTTTCCAAACAGGCAGCAGCCCTGATAAGGCTGCCCAGTTCATAGCCCATCCATTTTTGCTTTAGACTAGAAAGTTCAAAATGAGAAAACATTCATGATGATTCTAGTGTCCCTCTCCCCAGTGAGTGAGACACCTGAATTTTTCATGAAGCAAAACCCCTTCCATGTAACTCAAAAATCTGCATGTGTTAGTGTAGTGCTTCAGTGTGGGTAGTGTGCTGACAGCAAAGACTGTTTTTATAATGAAGCTTGCAAAGCAGACTAAAAGGTAAAGCTCTGCCTGATTTTATATCCTGCTGTTTCTCAGCACCCAGCACAGTGCCTAGCAAGTCATAGGGTTTTACAAATTTCTAATAAAGGAAGCCATTCACACGCATGCAAATTCAGACTTGAGAATTATGAGGAAGAGCTCACTTCAAATGACTTCAAATATGAAGTCTATATTTACACTTTAAGCTGAACTATTTGATTAAAATTTAAAAAACCAAAATGGAAAAAAGAGAGAAATGGAGAGGATGAAGAGATGAAGAGAGAGAGAGGGAAAAGGAGCAGGGAGAGAAAGGGAGGAAAGAAGAATGGAAAAAAGGTAAATTTTCTTTAAAAATTCACATGGATTCATGTGTGTTTGAGACTCACTGATGAGAGCCACATTTTTATGATTCTCAAGTATTTTGCATATGATATATAATTTGTAGTAATTCAGTTCTGTAAGGTAGGGACCATAATTTCTATTGTAGAGAAAAGATTTTCAGAGGTAAAATAAAATGACTTGATAAAGATTAATTATCTAACAAGTGCCTATATAGATACAACTTCAAACATTCTTACTACAAATCCATTTGACTGTCCATGAAATTGATGTTGGGTGGAAGAAGATAGGGGAATCAATGGGAGAAACAAGTTGAAGGATATAAACTTGTCAACATTAAGTATTTATTAATTCAATATAAATTTTAGGATAATTTAGGAACACTGTTAGACTTAGAGCTTTCCATGATCCAAGAAATATTAAATTCCCTTTTATAGAAGCCATGCCAAAGCTTGTTGTACACTTTTAGTCAATTCCTCTGCCTGATTTGTATTCAATTTATTTGATATGTTAATAACGTTATTGGTTGCTATGATGGAGAGCTAGAGATAAATGAAATCAGTTTGAATCAGTTTGATAGGTCTTTTCCTCTAAAAACTAAGTACTGTTTTGCAGTGGTAGAATTTCACAACATACACAGCTTTTCTAAGTAAGATAGGTCTGGAGGGCAAGGTCTCTGTTAATGAAGTGAAAGGCAAAATCCATTTAATCAAATAACACATAAACTGCTCTGCATAGTTGTTAAATAACTGAACCTCTCCTATTTCTTTCAATTCAGACTATAGGGAACAGAGGGAGAGGGAGAGGGAGAGGGAGAGGGAGAGGTTTTTAAGAGCGATTACAGGGGAAAGGATATGTTGGAGAAGGGAGACACTGCAAAATCCACTTTAAAATGTGATAAAAAGAGTGCATTAATTCATTCTAAAAAGTCAGAAAACAAACTTACTATGATATTATAAAGTAGAAATAGTAACACATTAGAAGACTACATTACCCTAACAGATGACAGCATAGACTGTCACGTAGCCTCTAACAGGGATTCCCCAGCTGATTTCACCAGCTACCATGCTTCTCAATAGTTTCCCTAGTACTTAATTACTAGTAAGCCCCCATGACGTCATGTGAAAAAGGCATTCACCGACTTTATTTCTTTATTTTTCATCTTTATGGAGCTTCTCCTTGATTTCTTTAATAACCTCAAATTCTTTACCCGGCATGTGTGATAAAGTCTAAGTCTGTGGCCAAGCCTGACCAGTCACATCCTAGCTTTACTCTTGCAATATCTTATTTCATATGCAACAGGCAGTCCAAACTCAGCATTTCCAAAACTACCATCATCTCTCAGCTTTCACTTTTCAATTCCTCACTTTTGTTGACTATTCCTGATTTCTCCTCACATATCCTCAGATGAATTCTGATCATCTCTCAAGATCGACATGTCTTTGCCTTTTCTGCATGCCATTCATTGGTCTTCAGGGTCTGAACACAGCTACCACAGGAAGTTCCTAAAACACAGTCTGAATCTTACTTCTCTTGGCAAAAAAATGTTATTAGTTCAAAGATATTTTAGTTTAAAAGTTTTAAAAGCATAAAGTAAAAATTACTGTCTTAATTAAGAGATACCGAATGAAACAAAAGTCCCCAACTCTAACTACTTCTTTAGCAATCTTCACTAGAGGTAAGTTCTACTAATAATTTCGTTTCCAGATTTTCCTGGAATTGTATAAGAGCTTTATGAGCTCTAAGAAATTTACATACACTTTAAATATTACAATAATTGTATATTTATAAAATAAAGTTGATTAAAATCACTGTATACTTACATTTTGATGGATATATTTAGAGATATATTTTACTATTAACATATCTGTAGGTGCATGCATATTTAATTTTATTAACAATATTTGTTTATTTAACTCTTTTCAATTATATATCAGTAATTATAAATAACTTTAAATATTACAATAATTGTATATTTATAAAATAAAGTTGATTAAAATCACTGTATACTTACATTTTGATGGATATATTTAGAGATATATTTTACTATTAACATATCTGTAGGTGCATGCATATTTAATTTTATTAACAATATTTGTTTATTTAACTCTTTTCAATTATATATCAGTAATTATAAATCTAGAGAGCATATTAAAAAGCAGAGACATTACTTTGCAAACAAAGGTCTATATAGTCAAAGCTATGGTTTTTCCTTTAGTCATGTATGGATGTGAGAGTCTGAGCACAAAGAAGGCTGAATGCAAAAGAACTGATGCTTTTGAAATGTGGTGTTGGAGAAGACTCTTGACAGCCCCTTGGACTGCAAGGATACCAAACCAGTCAATCCTCAAGGAAGTCAGCCCTAAATATTCATTGGAAGGACTGATGCTGATACTGAAGCTCCAATACTTTGGCCCCCTGATGCAAGGAGCTGACTCTTTGGAAAAGACCATGATGCTGGGAAAGACTGGAGGCAGAAGGAGAAGGGGACGACAGAGGATGAGATGGTTGGATGAGTCAGCATCACCGACTCAATGGACATGAATCTGAGGAAACTCTGGGAGCTGGTGATAGACAGGGAGGCCTGTCATGCTACAGTCCATAGGGTCTCAGAGTTGGACATGACTGAGTGAATGAATTGAACTGAATGTCTATAGCTGCGTGATTAAAAGTACAAAATGCTTTACCTTTTTAAGTTTCAAGACCTTCTAATCCTGAGAGATGGACAACTCCACTGATGCGACAGACGGGAGGTGACGTGAGGAGACAGATGGGAGAGCCGACTCCAGTGAGGTACCACCGCTCGTGCCCTATGTCCGTCCCCTTCCCTATGTCAACCGACAGAGTGTAAAGGAGGGAGGAAATGCTTTGAGGGGAAAGGAATGGGATGATTCTCCTCCTAAATGAAAAGTGTTGGATGGATGACGCTTTGAGAGAATGACTCAAATCAATTTGGAGGTACCCAGGGAAAAGACAGCATTCCAGTTCTCAGTGGATATCTTAGTAGGCAGTGCTCTTGCCTTGTCATGTAGTAAAAAAGCAAGGAATGTGAGAAAGAGTGAGACTTGACAAAGTGAAGGATACTCAAGAAGGTGGCAGTGAAGGCTGCTGCCTGATTTTGGCTTCTATTTTCTGGGGAGCAAGAAAGATTACTTTTATGTGTGCCCCTGGAACTGAGAATTACTCCAAGAGGAGTCTAGGACTGGGACTGGAGGCCGTGGTCCTTCTGGGAGACCCAAGCATCAGGGGTGATGCACCAGCAGGTCAGCCAGCAGCTGTGCTTACTCTTGCAGGTCTATTGTTACAGGTTACAAATTCTGAAGAGACCTGAAGAGAGGTGAGCTCCTGTTTATATGGACTGGTTTGAGGTTGCCACTCATTGACATTTAAGTCATAGAAAATTTGCTGGGCATTCATTTTGGATAGCAAAAGAGAAGAATTCATCCTTACCACAGTCACCTAAAAAGATGTTTGCTCTTTTCCTGATTTTATTCACTTAACAGAGGAGAAGGCAGGGAAAACATGATTTCTAAGATGTAGCCCAAGTTCCACTTCTCCCAAACTTTCCACTTTAAATCACTGAAGCTATAGCACTAGGCTGCAGAGAGGAAGTAAAAATAAGGAGAGGAGAAAGGAGAGGAGAAAAAATAAGAAATAACCTGGAAATTCTAAAATGCACTGAGATTAGTCTCAAACACTCAAATAATAAACTTATATTAATCCAAAGCAGCTAGCAATGTATAAAATCAGAGCAAAATGCTTCCAAAAGCAAACAAGGAAGTCAGTACATAAAACCTGGGAGGAAGATAGGGNGGAAATTCTAAAATGCACTGAGATTAGTCTCAAACACTCAAATAATAAACTTATATTAATCCAAAGCAGCTAGCAATGTATAAAATCAGAGCAAAATGCTTCCAAAAGCAAACAAGGAAGTCAGTACATAAAACCTGGGAGGAAGATAGGGACTGAAAAATCAAGCTACTTCCCTATCATTTCAAATAGTAGAGATTTTTCAATAAAGTGATTTCACAATATTCACAGGTTCATTTTACTACACTTATTTGTATATATGTCTACTGTTTCCAGTCAGACTGTAGACATTTTAAAGTCAGGAATTAAACTTAATACAACTTTTTCTCCTTAGAAACTAAAATATATATAAAGTGCTCAATATGTATTTGTTGATTTAAAATAAAGAATTAAATGTGAATAATTAGAAAATAAGTCATTAAAGAGAGTGAAATACAATAGTAGAAATAGATGTAATGTTTATACATTAATTTTGTTTTATATGTGTTGAGTGAAGGGGCAGCTGACTATAAAGAAGCATATTTGACTCTGTCATGATTTTGAAGCAACTAAAGATTAAGATTGTAATCACAGGGGCAGGAGGTTAACTCCTTGTCCTCTTACTTCTTAGCTGTGTGGCCTTTGAGAAGTTGTCTCATTCATTAAAAAAATAAAAAGAGTAAGGTTTAGGCTATAATCCTTTATTATCCCACTCCAGTGTTCTTGCCTGGAGAATCCCAGGGGCGGCAGAGCCAGATGGGCTGCCGTCTATGGGGTCGCACAGAGTCGGACACGACTGGAGCGACTTAGCAGCAGGAGCAGCAGCAGCATCCTCCAAGTAATAAAATTCTACAAATCCATGAAAATGAAAGGAGTGACCACAATCATAAGCTGTAAAAACTATATCAAGGGTTCCATTTGGAATGCACCAACTGTATATTGACAAATGGCAAAATTTAATCTTTCAAATGTTACGTTTAACTCATATGGGATATTATAAGTAAGATGCAAATGTTTTTCTTGGCTCGTTGGATTATTCATTCAGCATTCCTTTTTTTCAAATAATTGTTTGTTTTCTAATTTTTAAAAAACATAGTCTGCATGATTCAGCAGGTTTCAGGCTTATGTTAGGGAATAACTTGCAAATCAAGGAGAGAAGACTCATCCTGATCCCAGCACAGTTGTAAACAAGCCAGGTAACTTAAGCAAAGGAGTGAGTTTTCATCTGTGTGTTTGAAGTGCATTTCTGTCTTCTGTTGATGACACTAGACATAGCAAAGCATAAAAACAATCATCTAAAATTAGCAGGGAGCATCATCGTACAATAGAAAAATAATCAGAGATTCATTTACATCATAAAAACAAACAGCCAGATTCAACCATCTGCTGGGGCAGTTAAAGCAAACTTTTAATTATTGGAAGATGTAAATAATTGGGAAAGATAAATCATTACACCTCAATAACAGTACAATAATGACATATTAATCCTCTGCTAGAAGTTCATCAAAATGATATAACAACTAAAGTTTAAAATGGAAATATAGTTTGTTTTAATAGTGAATTGAATTCCTTTCAACATGCCAAATCAATCATTTCAAAACAAAAGATACTAGGAAGAAAATAATGTTATGATACTGAGTTAACGCTTTCCTCACTTTTTGTTTCAACCTCTTATTATTAGAACTCTCCAACCATTATGTGTGTTGTAAACCCCCACCTCAGACATTTCACCAGGAGGCTAAAAGGATGCCTGATACACTACACCAACAACGAGACATTTATATGGATAGAGATATAGATAAAGACATACATGTGGCCCTATGAGAGACTGGAAGGTTGTGAAAGAATTCCCAGGATATGTGATTTTGTGCAAGACATTGATGGATGAGAAGGAATTGTTAAGTTTCATGGAAAGAAAGCATTCTGTAGAGGGAATGCCAGAGTCAAGGAACAGAAAGAGTCCTTGGGGAACACGGCCAGCTGGGAAGGCATGGGAGAAAAGATGAAACCAGAAGGAAAGGTTATCGTCAGTGGATGAGGAAATTCAATATAACATTTATTGAGGCATTTTAACTTTATTCTAAAGATAGCGGTTGTGCGTGTATGCTCAGTTATGTTTGACTATTTGAGACCCCATGGACTGTAGCCAACCAGGCTCCCCTGTCCACAGGATTTTCCAGGCAAGAAACTGGAGTGGGTTGCCTTTTCCCTCTCCAGGGGACCTTCCTGACCTGGGAATCAAAACCATGTTCCCTGTGTCTCCTACTAAATGGATTCTTTACCACTGAGTCACCTGGGGAATCCCTAAAGATAGTAAGAAGTTACCAAAGATCACATGAAAATGTAGTTGTAAGGGAGGAAAAATGTCTTTCTACCTTCTGAGGTGCTGTGGGTGAATTTAAGAGGTAAAATGACATAAAACATATTAACAGGGATAAAAATTTCCCAAATTTTATCTAATATTTGTGTGTCCGTGTGGAGTCTTCAAAAGGAATATGAAGACCCCAAAAAGTTGTTAGGCCCAAACAACTTTCTAAATATAACAGGATAAATTATGGGACTGTGATAAGACAGAACAGCTTGGTTAGGGGGACAATAAATTATGGGATGGTGACTAGAAAATATATGGAGGAAATAATACAAATGAGGATTATTTTAACGGGTTGTTTGTTCGTGTTTTGACTTCCAGTCTTAGTGATAAGAATGCCCTTTTCTTCCTGGTAGAAGAAATGCAACTTTCCCATGGAAAGTTTTATGACCAGCCTTTAATTAGAAAGGGGGAGGTCACAGAGCCCTTCCTGAGTCTATAATTTCTTAGGTGCCTTCAGCTCAAAATATTCAGTATGCCAAAACAGTGCATTTTTGTATAGTATGCTCTGAATTCCTTTAGAGTTCAAACTACTCCCAAGCAGTATTTCAAAACAGCACCTATATTAATTCCTTTCATTGCCTTTGCAAATGCAACTTTCCCATGGAAAGTTTTATGACCAGCCTTTAATTAGAAAGGGGGAGGTCACAGAGCCCTTCCTGAGTCTATAATTTCTTAGGTGCCTTCAGCTCAAAATATTCAGTATGCCAAAACAGTGCATTTTTGTATAGTATGCTCTGAATTCCTTTAGAGTTCAAACTACTCCCAAGCAGTATTTCAAAACAGCACCTATATTAATTCCTTTCATTGCCTTTGCATATAGAATAAAGAAATAAGGTTCAAAGAGATTAAGTTCATTATTACTTATTTACAGCTATTGAAAGTAAGGAGTATCTGCCCCATTCCCTGAACCCAGTCTAGTTCATATGATCTCATCATCCACATTCTTAGAAGAAAGCATGTAAATAAAAATGTTTCCTGAAGGTTGTAGGTTGTCTTATGATAGTTATAGGATAAGGCTCAATGAACTTAGAACAGGAAGAAATCTCTTTCACCAATCCCAGAGACATTTTTAGCTAAGACAATCTAAAACTGCAATTTAGAAAATTTATTTTATCTAAGAATATTCTCAGAATTTGTACTGTTTTTCCAGTGCAAATCATTACCATAAATAGAGTATATGTACACACAACACTTCACATCCAAATAACCATGTACAAACACATGCTAAGCCAGAATTGAAGTCTACAAGGTTAAGTTCTCCCCTTCATCTAACTACCACTGAGGAAGAAAATATATTATCTGAATATGAAACCTTATGAAATAGAGTATAATCAGATCTTAATATTTTTATGTAACTTTTAATTATTTAAAGAATGCTCAGTATTAACAGTCAGCAATATGTTCATCTTGACAAAAGCATCTTAAATTATATGGGAAAAATATAGATAACAAAAGTAAGATGATAGTCCCTATCAAATTTATATGTATGAAAACTCTGTTCACATACAGATGTATCAGAAACCCAGGCTGATTCTACTGAAAATCTTGTGACTCTTTAAAATACTTGAAAACACCTATTATGATATCTGATAAATAATAGCTATCAATAAAAGCATNACAGAGAGAAGGCAAAACTACTTGATTTTTGAAATATTCCCAAGACTATTAAGCTTGTTTGACACCTTAATATACCTTTTATCTTCTCATAAAAATTAGCTAAGGAGGAGGGGTTATAAATTTCAATGCTAGTAATACCTGGGCAACTCAGGGATTAAGCAATAGATGAGAACAACAGTAATAAAAAAAACACTAATTGTGATCATTTATTATATCAGATGAGTCTCTGTGTGTATTTGTTATGACTATAAAAACAATCAACTTGCAAATTATTTAAATTCATGCAATTACCTGTATCATAAAAGGAAGGAAATAAATGTTTGGTTATATCTTTTTCAGGTAAAAATTATGTTTTATAATGCAATCACCACAAATATGAACATAATAAACTGACATATTTCACAGCAGGAGTTTCTTTCTAGTCAAAAGATATAATCTAAAAAGCTGTCAATTCTAAAGGCTCAAAAATCATGGTATCTGATTTAAGAGTGGATTGCTGGCATAGTGCATATATACCCTCATTTGAATGAATGTAGAGTTACATGTTAACTTCCAACTGTGTTAATGGGAACTAAGTACCTATTTCCACAGAGTGGGGATTACAGTTTACTTTCATGTTGAGTACTTGTGCTACTTTGAATGTTAGCTACATTGTGGGATAACCAGTAAGAGAGGTAAGATTGTGCAAAGCTGTAGGATGAAAGAGATTTAAAATATAATAAGGAAATACAAATCACAAATAAATAGATGGATTAAATGGCATTTGATGTTTAACAATATATTGAGCAAATGATATTTAATGTCTGAACAACAGAACACATTCTTACTAGATTTTTAAAGGATGGATTAAACAGACTACTGTTTATCTCTCTTCCACTAAGGATGATATCTATAGCATTCAAATTAGAATAAAGTTGTGTGTTTTTCCTTCAACTCATGAGATCATCCATAGAAAATCACAGTTTTGATATATTTGGATAATTTATGCTTTCAAATGATAGTGAGGGTCTGCTATATGTTAGTTATATTTCTTTCAGCCATTTGCCAGTAGAAGATTTTGCCCAAATCTCAGCTTAGGGTGTCTCAGGATAGACCATTTTTCCTCCACTGAGTGCTCCCCAGTGTAGTTATAAGGTCCTGTGCTTTGCATGGAAAGAGCTCCTGTTTGGGCACTTACATGTTTCATTTGGGCCAAGAGTGACTATTGACTCNTTGCCAGTAGAAGATTTTGCCCAAATCTCAGCTTAGGGTGTCTCAGGATAGACCATTTTTCCTCCACTGAGTGCTCCCCAGTGTAGTTATAAGGTCCTGTGCTTTGCATGGAAAGAGCTCCTGTTTGGGCACTTACATGTTTCATTTGGGCCAAGAGTGACTATTGACTCCAATTCTTTGGATGAGGAACTGATTGGTTATATTCTAATAGTGAACAGCAGACATTCTCATCTTTGGAGCCATTGTTAATTGTTTTACAGAGCACTAATGCAGGGTGTCTCTGTAAGGCCTTGGCCTTGTTGCCACTCCTCCTTCTCATCTGCTGTTATTTCCACCTGCACCCTAACATGGACCCTGCCTCTGGCTCTCGTTTACTTCAGCAAGCATGAAACTCAGAAATCACTGTAAATAGCAAACATTTCCTTGCTCCTTGAACTACTACTCCCAAACCATATCAAATTTACCTCAAGTCTTGTCAAGTTTTCCTTCTAAATATATACCAGGCACTTCTCTAAATCTATATCACAATATTCAAGTCAAAGTATCATCATCTTTCACCATGAAAAATTCTCATTTTCTCCCCTTACTCATTTTGGGTTCCCTTTACAGAAGGAGGAGTGATGTCTCTATGATTTTACTACTCTCTGATTCTTCACTGTCCAGCCACAGGGCATTTTTCACATGTTCTTCCCAGCAGAAACCCTTCTATCTGCTCCTTATTCATTCATATGCTATGCATTTGTTTAGTCTCTGCTTCAGCTTCCCATGTAAAAAATTTTTTATATATGATGTTTATTTAGCAGAAGCTTTCAAAGATATTATAGGATTCTCACATTTTGTAAATTTTAACTTATTGATTAAAGTTTGTAGGAGACATTCTGGTTCATTTTCAACATCTGTGTAATTTATGTATATACTTTAGGCCAATCATAATTCCTTTCCTCTATCCCAATGATGGATATAAGTATGTATGTATGAGTATGTGTTTGTGTGTATATGTGTGTGCATATACATATATATATACACACACACACACACATATACACACACACACACACACACACATACACACACACACACACACACACACATATAAACCTGGTCTTCCCTGGTGGCTTCAGTGGTAAACAACCCACCTGCCAGTGCAGGAATATGAGTTCAGTTCCTGGGTTGAGTAGATCCCCTGGAGAAGGAAATGGCAACCCACTCCAGTATTCTTGCCTGGGAAATACTATGGACAGAGGAGACTGGGGGGCTACAGTCCATGGCGTTTCAAGAGAGTTGCATATAACTTAGCAACGAAAGAACAACAACATCTGGTCTATGAAATGCAAGATAAAAACTAAACGGACAGAGGACTTCTGAGAGTCTTAGACTTCTGAGAGTCTTCACTGTCTGTAGACAAAATGAGAGACAGTCTTTTCCTCTAGACACTTTGGGTTTACGTGCAGCCTCTGAAAGTACATTAGCTAGTATCCAGTTTGAAGACGAAGCCAACACCAAGGGTGGCAGAGTAACATCACTGACACATTTTATCATTCAACCTCAAACCCTTTCCTACACCCATACTAACAATTTTATGAGCGAATACTTTCCTAGTTATTAAACCACTTAGGGATATACAGGTAAAAGCACCTAGCTGGTCTTATATTGTAAGGTTCATGACAGCAGACCTCACAACTGCTTTTATTCACCACTTTAATACTAGCATCTAGCCTAGTGCCTAGAATATTATTTGCACTAGTTGAATTTTAATGGGTAAATGAACACTAACATTTTTTTCGGAAACAATTCACCGAAATACTGACTTTTTTTCCTTCTAGCTGCCTAGTTTTATTATTTATGTGGCTAGTTCCTTCTGTTTTTCAAAAGGCATAGTTTTACCGTGGTCATTTCCCTATGAGTAGGCTATATTTATCTCTGCCCCTCTGAAGTATCATACTTTATATTAGGTAAAATTCTTTTGCCATTATCTGGACAGACAGATAGATATATCATGTCTCTTATTCAACAAAGATTAGTATTTTATAAATGAAATTATGGATGAGAATTACTGTGAAGCCTTTGAAAAAATATATATACCTCTGCAGCATCCCTCTAAATTCTTGGTTAGGAGAGCTGTTGTGATTTATACACAGGCATGCTTACTTTTTCAGTGCTCCTTGAAGTAATTCTGATATGATATTAGATCCATTGTTCTATATACTAAACTTTGGTAAACTGAACTTAAATTTGCATTAAAACTTAAATGAAACTATTGTATTAACTACTCATTCTAAACATTACGGCTTGAAGAAAGGACACCATTGCTTCTTCAAGAATCAAAAGGTTGCAGAGAAAACATAAACAGGCTTTGTTCTGTAGAGTGTGAGGAAGCAATTATGGATTAATGAGAGGAGTTTCCAAGAAGTTAAATTTTATTCCACTATATGGAAAAAAAGACATTCCCGTCATTTGCTTCCTCTTTTCTTGATAACTCAACCTTGATACCTTCTTAGAAATCTGTCCCAGAACTCTCAGTCCATAAGGCATGAGGATGAAAATCAAACCTGCACCAAAGGCAGATGTGTGCTTGTTGAAATAAACCAGAGTACTCCATTTCTTTCTCCAGAATGATGGGCTTAGTGACATTCATATGATCTGAATATAGTCGATAATATTTGAGACAAATCTTGCCAGGAATGCTCAAACAGTGGTTGGCACTCTTTCCTGCAGTTTTTGAAGTGAAGAAAATGTGAGAGCCTAAGGCAAGAACAACTATTTTATGAATTTAAAGAAGAAAGCCTCTCTGTAAGCAATGAAGCAGAACTGGGAGACCATGCGAAAGGAAAAAGGGCCCAGTGACATTGTTTTTGATCTCTATATTCTGCCATGCCTGAAGCCTTTGCACTTTTCATTTAGTTGGGGCAATAAATCACCATTTTATTTAAGACAGTTTAGATCAGATTTTCTGTTACTTGGAGCAGAGTTATAACTTGCCATAACTGTTACAATAAGGGAGAACATTTTAAATTATTAAGCATATTCATAAAGAAGGTAGATCCTTAGTAGGTATCAAGTTATCAATCCTTAGTAGGTATCATTATTAAAAAATTCATATTCTAACATTAGGCAATTACTTTAAAGGGATGATTTAAAAAGGACCATGCATCAGAATGGGGATTGGTCTTGATGACATTTATAATGCTCGGAAGCCAAGGGGTGATGCCAGGCAGCAGAAAGTCAAAAACAAGGAAGAAAAGAATCTTAAGGGGGTGTCATTTGGCTCTGGGTCACTTATCTGATTCTGCTGTGGCTAAGAGGCTGTTGTAAATAACAGATACTCAAGGCAAGCACATTATATACCAGCCAATGCTGGCACTAAGTGATCTGAATTGACTGATCTGGTCTGAGTCAACTTTAGAACAAATCCAACTGGCTTGCTATCAAGATTGCTCTACAGGCCTATAGGGTGTGATGCTTTACACGGACAATGCTGGATCAGCAGAAATTACTAATGATTTTGGAAGCTAACAAGTTCTGTGAGGTAATAATGAAAACTATAGCTTTAAATAGCCTGGTGGATAAATGCAATGGGGCAGAAGGGAATTGCAATGGGCTCCCTAAACTGTTCTGTTGATGTTACTGAGTAAATATAGCTCCTTGAGTTGTTCTTGTTTCATCAAAATCATGATACTCTTGAGTGTTGGCAAGGAAATATCAGGTAATGAGAATTCAGTGAACATGCCTTTCATCAGCTGAAAATCTTTAATTGTAATTGCAGCATGTAATGGTGTAATTAGTTGTCTAAGTGACAGGATAGGCTCAAATCTTTTCTAGTGTTCTGCAAAAAAAGACCATTATGTTTCCATAAAACCTTTCTTCAAATGAAATGAAGGGCAGGTAAAAGTGGGAAGGCATTGATTTTTAACCCCATGAACTGAGCAGCCTCACAAATAGAAATGGGAAGAGGTTATATGAAAGTAAACAAAATAGATTGCTACTAGATAAACTTGGCTTTTAAAGGAGCAGTGGCTGTGCACTGCAGGAGTGGCTGAGAGGAGATACCCCACACTGAAGATAAGAGAAACCCAAGTAAGACAGTAGGCACTAAGAGAGGGCATCAGAGGGCAGACACACTGAAACCACGATCATAGAAAACTAGCCAATCTGATCATGTGGACCACAGCCTTGTCTAACTCAGTGAAACTAATCCATGCTGTGTAGGGCTACCCAAGATGGACAGGTCACGCTGGAGAGGTCTGACAGAATGTGGTCCACTGGAGAAGGGAATGGCAAACCACTTCAGTATTCTTGCATTCAGAACCCCATGAACAGTATGAAAAGGCAAAAAGGTCACTGAGGATGAACTCCCCAAGTCAGTAGGTGCCCAATATGCTACTGGAGATCAGTGGAGAAATAACTCCAGAAAGGATGAAGGGATGGAGCCAAAGGAGAAACAACACCCCGTTGTGGATGGGACTGGTGAGGGAAGCAAGGTGTGAACAGCAACACTGCATAGGAACCTGGAGGGTTAGGTCCATGAATAAAGGCAAATCGAAAGTAGTCAAATAGGAGATGGCAAGAGTGAATGTGGACATTCTAGGAATCAGTGAACTTAAATGGGCTAGAATTGGTGAATTTAACTCAGATGACCATGATATCTACTACTATGGGCAGGAATCCCTTAGAAGAAATGGAGTAGCCATCATAGTCAACAAAAGTGTCCAAAATGCAGTACTTGGATGCAATCTCTGAATCAGCAGAGTGATCTCTGTTCATTTCCAAGGCAAATCATTCAATATCACAATAATCCAAATCTATGCCCTGACCAGTAACACTGAAGAAGCTGAAGTTGAACAGCTCTATGAAGACATACAAGACCTTTTAGAACTAACACCAAATAAAGATGTCCTTTTCACTATAGGGAACCGTAATGCAAAAGGAGAAAGTCAAGATATATCTGGAGTAACAGGCTAATTTGGCTTTGGAGTACAGAAGGAAGCAGATCAAAGGCCAATAGAGTTTTGCCAAGAGAACACACTGGTCATAGCAAACACCCTCTTCCAACAACACAAGAGAAGACTCTACACATGGACATCACCAGACGGCCAACACAGAAATCAGACTGATTTTATTATTGTAGCCAAAGATGGAGAAGCTCTATACAGTCAGCAAAAACAAGACCAGGAGCTGACTGTGGCTCATATCATGAACTCTTCATGAGCTCTTCATTGCCAGATACAGACTTAAATTGAAGAAAGTGGGGAAAACCACTAGACCATTCAGATATGACATAAATCAAATCCTTTATGATTATACAGTGGAAGTGAGAAATAGATTTAAGGGACTAGATCTGATAGAGAGCTGATGAACTATGAATGGACATTCATGACTTTGTAGAGAGGGATCAAGTACATCCCCAAGAAAAAGAAATGCAAAACACAAAAAAAGAGAAGTGAAAAGCAAAGGAGAAAAGGAAAGATATAAGCATCTGAATGCAGAGTTCCAAAGAATAGCAAGGAGAGATAAGAAAGCCTTCCTCAAATCAGAATTGAAAAAGACACATGTACCCCAATGTTCATCGCAGTGCTGTTTATAGTAGCCAGGACATGGAAGCAACCTGGATGTCCATCAGCAGATGAATGGATAAGAAAGCNAGCTGAGAGCCAAAGAATTGATGCTTTTAAACTGTGGTGTTGGAGAAGACTCTTGAGAGTCCCTTGGACTTGCAAGAGATCCAACCAGTCCATCCGAAAGGAAATATATCAGTCTTGGGTGTTCATTGGAAGGACTGATTTTGAAGCTGAAACTTCAGTACTCTGGCCACCTGATGTGAAGTGCTGACTCATTTGAAAAGACCCTGATACTAAGAAAGATTGAGGGCAAGGATAGAAGGGGACGACAGAGGATGAGATGGCTGGATGGCATCACTGACTTGATGGACATGAGTTGGAGTAAACTCTGGGAGCTAGTGATGGACAGGGAGACCTGGCCTGCTGCGGTTCACCGGGTCACAAAGAGTCGGACACGACTGAGCAACTGAACTGAACTGAGCAGGAAATGAAAGTGGCATGCTTTAGAGACACTGAAATATGTTTACATACATAAACACATATACATATACACACATATTATTTACTTTCTGTATCCTAGACACAACTTTGCAAGATAGGTCTTTCCCCCATTTTACACATGAGGTAACTGGGGCTCACAGAGATGGACCAATGTACTTAGGGTTATACAGCTAGTGTGATGCACAAGCATGCTGTATTGCTATAGGACAAAATCTGGGGCTTTGAGACTTCAAAGTCCATTAGCTTGTCCCTAGAATGAGCTACCTTTGACTCTTCAGATTCTTAGAATACAAGTTTTCATATTTCTGTATATATAAGAATTATAGTAAAGTTTATTAAAATGTGAGTTTCCACATAAGAGAGACTTGCATTGGAATGCTATGGAAGAAGCCAAGATACTTTCAATTTTAAAATAATTCCTCAGGGAATTTTGAGGTAGGCATTCTTCAGAGCACCTGGTCTGGAATGTCTTTTGCAGAAATCTGTGTGAGAGAGGCCTGGAGACTCTTATACAGGGACATCCTTTTCTGAGGATCATAAGAGTATCTTGATGACAAAGAGCAACATGTAAGAATCACAGACTTATATTTAATCAGAACTAGCCACTTCAAAGNCTCAGAGCACCTGGTCTGGAATGTCTTTTGCAGAAATCTGTGTGAGAGAGGCCTGGAGACTCTTATACAGGGACATCCTTTTCTGAGGATCGTAAGAGTATCTTGATGACAAAGAGCAACATGTAAGAATCACAGACTTATATTTAATCAGAACTAGCCACTTCAAAGTCTCTAGACTGCAGAGTTAAACTAAAAAAAAACAAAAACAAAAACAAACAGACATGGGGTCTCAGTCACTAAAATAAAATTGGATTTGTAACACCAGGACTGTTAGGAAAACAGCTTTTTCCTCTGTATCTATTACAGCGTAGATGATTCTTGAATGAGCAGGCTGAATACTAGAAAATGTTTTTCTTCATAAAGCAAACAGTGCTCTAGCAACTGTAATTGGTGGTTGGGATAGTGGACCTTCCCTTTGTGTTCTCTCCTTACAAAATTAATCCTATCCTCTCTTTTAGACATATGAGCAAAAATAGAAAGGAGAATAAAACTAACAAAATATATTTTTCTAAACTGAAAGGCTTGAAAAGCTCTACTTGCTTTGTTTATCAAAATGGCATCATTGGAGCACAGCCAAATCCAAATCAGAAGCTATATGAATGATTGTTCTTAGATAATAGTTTCCTTTAGTAAAATATAAAGCTTCTTTTCCCAAAACTCTTATCATGAGTTTCCAAACACAACAAATCCTAGTTTTCTAAAATAGATGTTTCATTTTGGAATCAGTTTTGCCTTAATTTTACCCCTGTCTGCTCAAGAATTATATCAGAGAAACTCATATGCCTTTCAATATGATAGTGTAAATTCTACTGTCTACTTAGTAATTCTATCAAAGTCATTCATCTTAACAGGAGGATGTATGTATCACAAAGGTTTGGTTTTCAAACTGCTTGTCCTTCAATGTTTTTTTTCTCTTTTTTTCCTAAATAAATGTAAGCATTCTGTTTTGTTCAAGAAATACAAATGAGTTATTGGAAATTTTATTCATAAAATATTTACATAGAACTATTTGGTATGGCAGAAAGTATGTATTGTTTTAGCCATAGTTAACTCTCCTGATATTTTGGATTTACCTTGTGTAGGAGAGGGGAATGTTTCAAGCAGTGAAGAATGGATGAAACTGGGAAGGAAAAAGGAGGTTAGGGAACAGCAAAGCTTTTTTTTGCTTTGTCTGGGCTTTTCTGTTACTTGATTTAACACAGCAGAAATAAAATATCCAGGACGCTCATTCATGATACTAGTGCAGTCTCTGCTGCTATGCTTCAGTTGTTCTACTCGGAGAATTATAATTTCAAATTATTTAGTCTGAATAAAAACTCAAAAGCCAGTTAAAACAACATTCTCTATCTTGCATTTCAGCTGTGGAGTAATGAAAATGAAAAATATAGCTTTCTGTAAAGTTGGCTTTGAATCTTGACTCTTTCACTGTGAAAGTTTGGGTGAGTTATTTAACTTCACTGAAACCTTAGCCTTTCTCTTCTCAAGGGGATCTTCCCAAACCAGGGATTGAACCCAGGCCTCCCACATTGCAGGCAGACTCTTTACCAGCTAAGTCACAAGGGAAGCCCAAGAATACTGGAGTGGGTAGCCTATCCATTCTGCAAGGGATCTTCCCGACCCAGGAATCAACTGGGATCTCCTGCACTGCAGGTGGCTTCTCTACCAACTGAGCTATCAGGGAAGCCCCAACCTAGAAGAAATAGACAAATTTTTAGAAAGGCACAATCTCGCAAGACTGAACCAGGAAAAACAGAAAATATGAACAGATCAATTGCCAGCAATGAAATGGAATCTGTAATTTAAAAACTTACAACAAACAAAAGTCTAGGACCAGATGGTTTCACAGATGGATTCTGTGAAAACATTTAGAAAAGAGTTATTAATAACACCTATCCTTTTGAAACTATTCCAAAAAGTTGCAGAGAAAACTACACTTCCAAACTCATTCTATGATACTAGCTTCACCCTCATACCAAAATCAAACCACAAAAAAAGAAAAAAAAAATAGAAAACTACAGGCCAGTATTAGCTTCCCTGATAGCTCAGTTGGTAAAGAATCTGCCCGCAATGCAGGAGACCTGGGTTCGATTCCGGGGTCGGGAAGCCCCTGGAGAAGGAACTGGCAACCCTCTCCAATATTCTTGCCTAGAGAACCCCCATGGACAGAGGAGGCTGGCAGGCTACAGTCCATGGGGTCGTAAGAGTTGGACACGACTTAGTCACTAAACCACCAACCACCATCACCACAGGCCAATATTACTGATGAACAATCAATGAGGATGCAAAATCCTCAACAAAATACCAGCCAACTGAATCCAACAATAGTTAAGAAAATAAAACACCATAAGCAAATGGAATTTATCCCAGGGGTGCAAGGATTTTTCAATATCCAAATGCCAATTAATGTGATATACCACATGACCAAATTGAAAGAGGAAAACCATATGATTATCTCAGTAGATGTAGACAAAGTTCTTTTAATAAAATTCAACATGCATTTATAAAAATTTCTCCAGAAAGTTGTCATAGAGCTAACATATCTCAACGTAATAAAGGTCATTTAAGACAAACTCGGGCTTCCCGGGTGGCATTAGGGGTAAAAATCCCATCTGCCAATGCAGGAGACATAAGGGACTCGGGGTCAATCCTTGAGTCAGGAAGATCCCTTGGAGGAGGACCTGGCAACCCACTCCAGTATTCTTGCCTGGAAAATCCCATGGACAGAGGAGATTGGTGGAGTACGATCCATAAGGTCACAAAGAGTCAGACACCACTGAAGCAACTTAACACAGCACAGTACAAGGCAAACTCACAGCTAACATCATACTTAAAAGTGAAAAGCTGAAAACATTTCCTCTAAGAGCAGGAATAAGATAAGGATACCCACACTTGCCTCTTTATTCAACATAGTTTTGAAAAACCTAGCAATAGCAATCGGAGAAAATAAGGAGTATAACGAAACCAAATTGGAAAGGAAAGAGTAAAACTGTCATTGCTTGCATATGACATGATACTAGACATAGAAAATTCTTAAGATGTCACCAGAAGACTACCAGAGCTCATCGTGAATTTGGTACAGTTCCAGAATACAAAGCTGATATACAGAGATCACTTACACTTCTATACATTAGCAAGAGAAATTAAGGAAACATTCCCATTTATTATCTAGCCATAAAATATAAAATACACAGAACTAAACCAACCTAAGGAGGCAAAAAGATCTGTACTCCAAAAACTTTAAGACATCAGTGAAAGAAATGGAAGGCAACACAAACAGATGGAAAGATATATAGTATTCTTGGATTGGAAGAATCAATATTGTTAAAATGATCATACCACACAAGGTGATCTACAAATTAAATTCAATCTCTATCAAAATACATTGTTCACAGAGATAGAAAAATAAATTTAAAATTTGCATCGAAACACACAAGACCCGAATAACCAAAACAACTTGAGCAAGAAGAATGGAGCTGAAGGCACCATTCACCTTGACTTCAGACTAAACTACCAAGCTATAGCAATCAAAACACTATGGTGCTGGCACAAAACCAAACATACAGATTAATGGAATAAGACAGAAAACCCAGATATAAACCTATGCACTTACAGTTAACCTACAACCTGTCTCTTATACACATCTAGATGTTACAGTTGGGACTTGACTTCAATATTGCTTGAATTTATTAATGAGGTCAATTTTATGTTCTTTATAAAGCAAACCTAAAATACAAAGATATATCTGCTATATTTTCTTTTTCCACATTTCTAAACTTTTCTTGAAACAAAAAATTCAAACTAAACAAATAGTCCGAACCCTCAAATGGGCTGTTGGCAGAAAATAGAAAAATGAAATCCATCAGAGAGGCGTTAGCTAAAATAGCTACCAAAGAAGCAAAGTTCAGGTAACAGTGAAGACTAGCAGCAGCAAGCAGGTTCACAAAGGAAGCAAACATCACAGGGAGTGTCTGCATTCCTGACCAGCCAAATGATGGGGCCTAGGTGATAAGGTCTGAATTTCCAAGTCCAAAGAATGAGCCGGGGGAATTGAGCAAGAGTCTAAAAGGCAGTAAACAAGCCAAGACTGAAATGTTATTCAGGGCCTAAAAATAAGTAAATTGAAACTATATACCCTATAGTAATGTATCAAGAATTGTCAAGAAGATTCATTTCATATGTTTTGATCCATGTTATATATTAATAGACTACACCCTGTCTCTTATACACATCTAGATGTGTATAAGAGACAGACATGTAAGAGAATGAAATTAGAACATTCCCTAATAACATATAAAAAAAAAAACTCAAAATGAATTAAAGATCTAAATGGAAAACCAGATACTGTAACACTCCTAGACAATAACATAGGCAGAATGCTCTTTGTCATAAATCATAGTAACATGTTTTTGGATGTTTCCTAATGCAAAATAAAAGCAAAAATTAACAGATGAGACCTAATTAAATTTAAAAGCTTTTGCACAGCAAAGGAAAACATCAACAGAATGAAGCGACAATCTATTGAATGGGAGAAAATATTTGCAAATCATATGACAGATAAAAGATTAATATTTAACATATAAAAATAGCTTATGCAAATCAACATTACATTTAAAAATGGGCAGAAGAATAGACATTTTTCCAAAGAGGGCATACAAATAGCCAACAGGCACATGAAGAAAATGCTCAACATTGCTAATCATTAGGTAAACGAAAATCCAAACCACCACATACCCATCAGAATGGCTCTCTTTACAAAGAAAATGAATTAAAAATCTTGGCAAGGATGTGGAGAAAAAGAAAACAAATGGATTATTAGTGGGAATGTAAACTGATGCAGCCACTGTGGAAGACAGTATGAAGGTTTCCCAAAGAAACTAAAAATGGAACTATCATACAACCCAGCAATGCCACTCCTGGGTATAGATCTGAAAATAACTAATTTGAAAAGATGCTTCCATCTCAATGTTCATATTTTATCATTGTAAAGATATAGAAATTTTATTTATCTGCTTGAAAAAACTCAACTAGTTAAAATGTTTCTTATTTAACTTTTCAGTACTTTGTCTTTAGAATCAAAGCTATATTATATTCTAGGGTTTGGGGCATATTCAAAAGGTGCTACAATAAGGATAAACTCTAGAATCAGACTCAGGTGGATTTCTCCATCTCTTGCTTTTTTTTTTTGGTTTTTTGAATGATATGTTCTTTCTTTTTTATTATTTCATTTTCCCCTCTATTTTTTTGGAAGTTATAATCTTCACGTCTACTCTTTTAGTGTTATTCCTTGCTTTTATCATTCATGTTTATGCTTCTCTTTAACAATACAAATAAAATAAAGTATTTCAATGCCAACAACTTCCATCAAATTTACATGCAAGTTTTGTGCAGCATTTTCATCTATACTGTTTCCCTCTCCATAGATGAGACATTGTTATTGCTGCTGGTAGAAGTAGTTTTTGTGTTAGTTTAGAATATACTTCATGTTTATTTATATTTAGAGACATAATCACAATTAAATTTATTTATCACAGCTTTCTATTTTATATCTTCCATCTAGGATAACATTTATTCTGCCAAAATTACTTATTTAGAATTTCATTTACCAAGGGTCTATTGGTGGTAAGCTTAAATTTTATCTTATTTTTTATCTTTTAATATCTTTATTGTGCCTCTGGCTACTGCATATAATTTTATTGATAATTATCATAATTTTACATAATTTTACTGGGTACTATTAGGGCCTAGAATTCTATCTTAGATTTTGGTTCATGTACATGTGTGTGAATGAGTGTGTGTGTGTGTTTATGTTGCTCAGTAAATTTAAGACACAATTCTACTGTCTTCCAATTTCCATTGTCAGAAAA
This sequence comes from Oreotragus oreotragus, assembly GCA_006410675.1. Taxonomy (NCBI): domain Eukaryota; kingdom Metazoa; phylum Chordata; class Mammalia; order Artiodactyla; family Bovidae; genus Oreotragus; species Oreotragus oreotragus. Next base: position 271,501 of record SJYX01023006.1, on the reverse strand, counting down.
TTTAGAATAATCATTGAATAAAATAGCCATCAGTCATTTGAAGGAAATCTGCCTGTTTCTTCTGCCAATAATTAAGATCTCTTTTTGTTTTTCTGCTGATTTATATGCATGTCTGGATGCAACTTCTATTTATATGATTCTGCTTTGCTATTTTTAAGCCTGGGTTAAATATGCAGTTTTCCAAATAATATTTATGCTTACTTGTCCCAGTTTCATATGTATACTCCCTCCCTTTAAATTATTTTTTCCATATAATATGAAAATGGGCCAAAAATCAAATTTAGCTTGTAATCATAAATTCTCATTGGAAACCTGTCTTTCCCTTTATCTGATGCCAAGATCAGGATATGTTAAGCTTTCTCCCAGGAACTGTGTGAGCAATGGTTTTACTTCTTATTCACCCTCATTGTGTCAGAATCTTGGCTTAGTTTAGCACATTTCCTGTTAACCTCCATATCATGAGAATGCCCTATATTTTAAATCTTTTCTGCCATCCCCCAAGAAATCAAAACTGGAAGCTCAGATTATGGGCTCCTGAAACTCTCTGACAACCACTTCAGTTCTCAAGGGCACTTACAGCCATGGTGTGTCCTCTGCATATTCTTTCACTTCAGAACAAAATTTACTTTGCAATGAAACTGTAATATATATACTCAAGCCCTGACTCCCTCACCCTCTTGTGAGATTTGGATTTTTGTTTTTCTGACAGTTATTATATTGATTCTGAAAGAATTGTTTTACATATATAGTTAATAAATATATGTATATATATTTAATAATATAGTAGTTTGGGTAAGTCACTGAGGTGTTTAAGAGGCAGAAAATATTTTAGAGATTACCCAGATCTAACAACATCTGGGTAATGCAGAGATTTGCCTGGTTATGTGTGGTGACAGTTGGGACTTGACTTCAATATTGCTTGAATTTATTAATGAGGTCAATTTTATGTTCTTTATAAAGCAAACCTAAAATACAAAGATATATCTGCTATATTTTCTTTTTCCACATTTCTAAACTTTCCTTGAAACAAAAAATTCAAACTAAACAAATAGTCCGAACCCTCAAATGGGCTGTTGGCAGAAAATAGAAAAATGAAATCCATCAGAGAGGCGTTAGCTAAAATAGCTACCAAAGAAGCAAAGTTCAGGTAACAGTGAAGACTAGCAGCAGCAAGCAGGTTCACAAAGGAAGCAAACATCACAGGGAGTGTCTGCATTCCTGACCAGCCAAATGATGGGGCCTAGGTGATAAGGTCTGAATTTCCAAGTCCAAAGAATGAGCCGGGGGAATTGAGCAAGAGTCTAAAAGGCAGTAAACAAGCCAAGACTGAAATGTTATTCAGGGCCTAAAAATAAGTAAATTGAAACTATATACCCTATAGTAATGTATCAAGAATTGTCAAGAAGATTCATTTCATATGTTTTGATCCATGTTATATATTAATAGACTACACCAGAATCCCAAATTTGCTTATTTCCATTGTATAAGTAAAACTACTTCTAGAACACAGCAATTCATTCTCATGCTACATATTCACTGTGAGGCAAACAAAAAAGAATATGCAGTACATCTAAAAATTAGCAAAGTCTGGAGAAGAATGTTAATGGCAGCAAAGATAATAAAGTGCTTAAATTCGATAGCACTCATTTACCCATAAATATATGGAAAAGAAACTTAGTGTTTAACTGATTGCATGATCTTAATGTGGGCAAGAGTTTGATAAGCAAAAATCAAACAATTGATAGATCAGTCTACATTCAAAATAAGCAAAGGAAAAAATCAAGATGTATTAACATATTCATTCTAGTTTAGTGAGACTAAATCATGTTACAACCATAGATAACTAAAATATTGCTCACATTAACTGTCATTGTATATGAAATTCTTAAAAGCAGAGGTACTATTATATATTACTTACATAAAATTACAATGCATTTACCTGATTATTCTATCAGTATTATTGTCAAAATATAACATTCCAGATTTAAGATTGGCTTGAAAACCTAATAAATGATTTTGCATTTTATTCTGTAACTTATATGTCTTTATTTTTTTCTATCTTTTAAAGTAAAACTGGTAAGTTCAGAGTATATGTATTAGAGTTTAGATATGTGGTAGTATATTGTGTTTCCTTTAGGAAAAGACAAAGTAAAGTATGGAGGATTGAAAAGTGTGCCTATTTTACATTTCTGATTAGCACTGTGAGATTTATTACATTCACATGGTTCTAAAGAACTATCTCCTACACCTAGTAGTTGATTAGCTGAACCATCCATATGTCACCACATTGCTCTGAATTAGTTCTGGAAGTTAAGTGTTAAAACACTTGTTAGTTTGACTCTACTCCATTCGGGATAACATAATATTATTTTTCTTTTTTAATCAAAAATATTAACGTGCGTGAGTGTTAAGTCTCTTCAGTCATGTCCGACTCTTTGCAGCACTATAGACTGAAGCCCACCAGGCTCCTCTGTCTATGGGATTCTCTAGAAAAGAATACTGGAGTGGGTTGCTATGCTTCCCTCCAGGGGATCTTCCTGAGCCAGGGATTGAATCCACATCTCCTGTGGCTCCTGCATTATAGGCAGATTCTTTACTGCTGGCTGGGGAAGCCCGCATATTCACAACTTTCATCAAAATGTTTTGTAGTTTTGATGTAACATTCAGTACATTCATGCAGTACATTCAACTAAGAAAATCAAAGAAATGCAAATCAAAATAAGATGCAACTTTTCGGCCAAAATATTAGGAAAATAGCAGCAGAGTTGCTCATAAAGAACCTTCTAAGTGTTAATCTTCCTGATGAGCATGTTCTGGGGTACCTCCTCTTCATAAACTTTCTGTAGAAAACTGACCTCATACATTCATATGAAATTTATGTATCAGTTTTATATCTCTGAATGAGAATTTGCTTCTAAAATTTAAACTCACAGTCCCAGATGAAAGATAACCAGTAGGTCTCAGATATACCTCAACATTCAACTTGCTCCACAAGAAATTTCCTCTTTATTCACAAATTCTTGATTTCTCCCTTTCCATAACTATCTATAGCAAATTTAGTTCTATCATCTGTATTTTCTTTACCTACCATCTTTGTTGTTGCCAACAGGTTTTTAAAAAACTTTTTATTTTTTATTGGTGCATAGCCAATTCACAATGTTATGGTGGCTTCTGAAGGACAGCAAAGGACTCAATCATACATATACATGTATCCATTCTCCCCCAAATTCCCCTCCCATCCAAGCTGCCATATAACATTGAACAGTTTCCTGTGCTATACAGTGGCATCTTGTTGGTTATCCGGTTTAAATATACAGCAGTATGTACGTGTCCCAAGCTTTTCTATCACTTCGCCCTTCTTCTCCCCGCTCCTTCTGCCAACCTGATTTGTTGCTCCAATTCTTTTGCTTCCTCCTCATCTATTTTCACATAACAATAAACATGAGCTACCTAAAGAACGATATTTGTCCTGCTGATTTTGATATTTAATCATATTGTTATTTTTCTTTTGGATGAAGAGAATTCTTTTTTTATCTAACAAGCTGGGTCTTGAATGGTAAATACTAATTTTCCCAGCAGAGAATGAGGAACAACTTTCCAAAATATAGTATCATACCCTGGAGAAGCACATTATACTCAAATATTGAAGATACATTTCATGTATCATTAGAAGATACAGAATATGTTTGAAGCAGTGATTTCTTGGTAAGCAGGTCTTATGTACAAATCGTTGACTCTGCCTGGAATTAGAATTGGAAAGACTAGTAGTCCTTGTTGGAGAAGGAAATGGCAACCCACTCCAGTGTTCTTGCCTGGAGAGTCCCAGGGATGGGGGAGCCTGGTGGGCTGCCATCTATGGGGTCACACAGAGTCGGACACGACTGAAGTGACTTAGCAGCAGCAGCAGGAGTCCTTGTTGTGCTATATGTCAACTGAATGAGTATCGCAATGCTGTCTAACAACCCTAAAACATTTGCAGCCTCATTTGTAGATTGTAAATACTAATGTGTAACCTGTGAAATAATCTAATATATAGTGATATACAAAAAACTGTCAAAATAAAGAGAATGTAAGAAAATATATAGTTCCATTTAAGACAGCATCAAAAATAATAAATTACCTAGGACAAACAGTTAACCATGGAGGTGAAAAGACTTGCATGCTGAAAACTATAAAAATAGTGATGAAGGAAACTGAAAATAATATAAAGAAATGGAAAGCTATCCTAAGCTCTTGGACTGGAAGAATTAATTTTGTTAAAATGTCCATACCATTCAAAGCGGTCTGCAGACTTGATATCATCCCTGTCAAAATACTCATGACCTTTCTCATAGAACTAGAGCAAACAACCTTACAATTTTTCTGGAACTGCAGTGGCACTAGTGGTAAAGCAACCACCTGCCAATGCAGGAGAAGTGAGAACCGGGTTCGATCCCTGTGTGGGGAAGATCCCTTGGGGAAGGGTATGGCAACCCCCTCCAATATTCTTGACTGGGGAATCCTTTGGCAGAGGAGCCTGATAAGCTACAGGAATAGGGTCACAAAGATTCGGACATGACTGAGGCAACTTAGCATGCACAAAAGACCCAAATTTTGTCAAAGTGATCTTGAGAAAAAAAGAACACTACAAGTAGAAGTATCATACCAGACTTCACACTACTCTACAAAGCTATAGCAGTCAAAACTAGATGGTACTGGCACAAAAACAGACACACAGATCTGAACCTGTGTGAGGTGCAGAAACAAATGTATGCTTATATGCTCAATTAATCTCAAAAAAAAAAGGGAAGGTAGGAGAAAAGATACAGTTGATACTGGGAAAACTAAGTGGTGGCTACATGTAGAATAATGAAATCAGAACATTTCCTCATACCACATAAAAAAATTAACATGGATTAAAAACCTAAATGTAAGTCCGGAAACCATAAAACTCCTAGGAGAGAACATAGGAAGAACATGAACAGTCTTTCATATAAATCATAGCGGTATGCTTTTGGATCTGTCTCGTAAGGCAAAAGAAATAAAGGCAACTAGGTTGTTTCCATGTCCTGGCTATTATAAACAGTGCTGCGATGAACATTGGGGTACATGTGTCTCTTTCAATTCTGGTTTCCTCGGTGTGTATGCCCAGCAGTGGGATTGCTGGGTCATAAGGCAGTTCTATTTGTAATTTCTTAAGGAATCTCCATACTGTTCATAGTGGCTGTACTAGTTTGCATTCCCACCAACAGTGTAAGAGGGTTCCCTTTTCTCCACACCCTCTCCAGCATTTATTGCTTGCAGACTTTTGGATCGCAGCCATTCTGACTGGTGTGAAGTGGATCTCATTGTGGTCTTGATTTGCATTTCTCTGATAATGAGTGACGTTGAGCATCTTTTCATGTGTTTGTTAGCCATCCGTATGTCTTCTTTGGAGAAATGTCTATTTAGTTTGACTTTTGGACTCTGAGGGAGAGGGAGAGGGAAGGGGAGAGGGTGGGATGATTTGGGAGAATAGCATTGAAATATGTGTACTATCATGTAGGAAATGAATCGCCAGTCTGTGTTCGATGCAGGATGCAGGATGGTTGGGGCTGGTGTATGGGGATGATCTGGAGGGATGATGGGGGGTGGGAGTAAAAAAAAAAAAAAAAAAAAAAAAAAGAAAGAAAGAAAGGCAAAAATAAACAAGTGAGACCTAATTAAATCCACAAGAAATGGAAACCAATGATGAAACAAAAATAAAACCTACTGAATGGAAGAAAATGCATGTATGATATGACCAAAAAAGGGTTAATACCCAAAGTATTAACCTGGCTTCCCTGGTGACTCAGTGGTAAAGAATCTGCCTACCAACGCAGGAGATGCAAGTTCAATCCCTGGGTCCAGAAGACTCACTGGAGAAGGAAATCGCAACCCACTCCAGTATGCTTGCCTGGGAAATTCCAAGGACAGAGGGACTGAAGGGCTACAGTCCACGGGGTCACAAAACCGTCAGACACAACTTTAACGACTGAAGACAACAAACATCCAAAATGTATAAATAGCTCATACCACTCAATGTTTTTTTTTTAAAAGCCAGATTAAAATTGGATAGAATGTCCCAATAGACACTTTTCTAAAGATGAAACAAAGATGACTGACACGTGAAAGATGTTCTACATCACTAATCATCAGGGAAATGCAAATCAAAATCACAGTGAGATATCGCCTTATACTTGTCAGAATGGCTATCATCAAAAATAACACAAATAAGAAATGTCGGCAAGAATATAGAGAAAATGGAATATTCATACACTGTTGGTTGGAATGTAAATTTGTGTACTTAGTATGGAAAACAGTATGGAGGTTCCCAAAATACAAAAAAATAGAACTAGCATATGATCCAGCAGCTCCGCTCTTAGGTATATGATGAACCTACTAATTTGAAAAGATACCTGTACCACAGTGTTCACAGCAGTATTATTTACAATAGCGAAGATAAGGAAGGAAACCAAATACTCATCAACATATGAATGGATAGAATAGATATGGATATTTACACAATGAAATATTATTTATCTACAAAAGTGAATTTCTGCCATCTACAGCAACATGGATGGACCTAGAGATCATTATGCTTACTGAAAAAAGTCAGGCACAGAAAGATAAATGCAGTTATGTTATCACTAACATAAGGAATCTAATAAGTAAATAAGTAATAAGTAAAACAGTAATAAGTAATAAGTAAAACAGATCAATATATTGATACAGAACAAGACAGGAACAGATTCACAGATAAAGAAAACAAGCGAGTTGTTATCAGTGGGGAGAAGAAAGACAGAGATATAATATAGCAGGATGGTATTAATAGTTAAAAACCACTATGCGCAAAATAGATAAGCAACAGAAATATTGTACAGCACAGGGAAATACACCATTATTTTGTAATACATCTAAATGAGGTGTACTCTTTAAATACATTGAAGATTATGTTGTACTGCTGAAACTAATTTTGTAAATCTACTTCAATAAAAATTTTTTAAAACCTCATATCTTTATTTATACATATACATAGACAAAACCAGCCTCAAGTTTCTATCATAATTGGGCATTCCAATAGGCTTATCTGTTTTCATATTTAGAAACTATACTGAACATCATGAGAAAATTATTATTCAAATACCATCTTATAAATCAGTAGCAGGAAGAAGCAATCCAAATAAAAGCCTTGAAATGGTTTGCTTATAGACACCCAGACCAGCACTGAAAATTAGTGTTTCAGATGTTGACAGTATTTTACTCTTTGATACACTTCAGGGTCTCCTTCCCCTAAAGGTATTCAGTTTTGATAGATGATTAACAAAGGACACATGGTATCTGAAGTAATAAAGACAAATTAGACTCTTCTTCTTGCTCCTTTAGAAAAGTCTTGAAATCTCTTATTATTTTCAATAGAAGATTTATTTAAATGGTGCCTTTGGTAATTTCCACCACATAGGAACTTTTTTCTTTTGCTTTGATGTAGTGAAGATATTACAGACCTCACTTAGAACATGATGAAAGGAGGGTTAAGGTTACAAAACTGAAATCTTACAAGGCCACTCTCTTAGATCAAAGACTTCAGCTGGAAATAATGGACTGGGTTCTGATAACTCATTCTTACAAAGTATACTCTTTTTGTTCAACCCTAGGCTACATTATAATGCTTCTTCAATATCATGTAACGGGCAGGTGATCATAGCGAAAGACTTGAATAAAACTATTGTCTCTTAATATTTTTAGTGAGTACGAATTTATAGAAATACTGAAGTATGGCATGCATAATTTCATGAGCAGTAACAAGCTTTATACTCTTGTTTAATCCTTGAATAAGTAATGATTTCAGTATGAGAAATATGTAAATTATATTTATACCATGTCTAAGTATATACTTGCAAATATCAATAAATTATACATACACACATTAAGCATAAGCAGTTCATGACAACACTACATTTAACTGGTAATTACTTATCGATTAAAACACTTTTAAGAATACATACGTGAACCGTGAACTTCCAGATGTTCAAGCTGGTTTTAGAAAAGGCAGAGGAACCAGAGATCAAATTGCCAACATCCGCTGGATCATGGAAAAAGCAAGAGAGTTCCAGAGAAACATCTATTTCTGCTTTATTGACTATGCCAAAGCCTTTGACTGTGTGGATCACAATCAACTGTGGAAAATTCTGAAAGAGATGGGAATACCAGACCACCTGACCTGCCTCTTGAGAAACCTGAATGCAGGTCAGGAAGCAACAGTTAGAACTGCACACGGAACAGACTGGTTCCAAATAGGAAAAGGAGTACGTCGAGGCTGTATATTGTCACCCTCCTTATCTACCTTATATGCAGAATACATCATGAGAAACCCTGGGCTGGAAGAAGCACAAGCTTGAATCAAGATTGCCGGGAGAAATATCAATAACCTCAGATATGCAGATGACACCACCATTATGGTAGAAAGTAAAGAGGAACTAAAAAAGCCTCTTGATTAAAGTGAAAGAGGAGAGCGAAAAAGTTGGCTTAAAGCTCAACATTCAGAAAACGAAGATCATGGCATCTGGTCCCATCACTTCATGGCAAATAGATAGGGAAACAGTGGAAACAGTATCAGACTTTATCTTTTTGGGCTCCAAAATCACTGCAGATGGTGACTGCAGCCATGAAATTAAAAGATGCTTACTCTTTGGAAGAAAAGTTATGACCAACCTAGATAGCATATTCAAAAGCAGAGACATTACTTTACCAGCAAAAGTCCATTTATACAAGGCTATGGTTTTTCCAGTACTCATGTATGTATGTGAGAGTTGGACTGTGAAGAAGGCTGAGCACCAAAGAATTGATGCTTTTGAACTGTGGTGTTGGAGAAGACTCTTGAGAGTCCCTTGGACTGTAAGGAGATCCAACCAGTCCATTCTGAAGGAGATCAGCCCTGGGATTTCTTTGGAAGGAATGATGCTAAAGCTGAAACTCCAGTACTTTGGCCACCTCATGCGAAGAGTTGACTCATTGGAAAAGACTTTGATGCTGGGAGGGATTGGGGGCAGGAGGAGAAGGGGACAACTGAGGATGAGATGGCTGGATGGCATCACAGACTCGGTGGACGTGAGTCTGAGTGAACTCTGGGAGATGGTGATGGACAGGGAGGCCTGGCATGCTGCAATTCATGGGGTTGCAAAGAGTCAGACACGACTGAGTGACTGAACTGAACTGAAGAACACATAAAAATGGCACCTGAGCATTCCAAGTAAATTGTGCAAAATCATTTCAATAAAGAAAATAAATACTATTCATAGAAAGTTATTAATATTAAAGTTTGGAGATCTACTTCTTGTCTTCTGCTGCTGCTGCTGCTAAGTCGCTTCAGTCGTGTCCCTTTCTGTGCTGTCGCATAGAAGGCAGCCCACCAGGTTCCCCCATCCCTGGGATTCTCTAGGCAAGAACACTGGAGTGGGTTGCCATTTCCTTCTCCAGTGCATGAAAGTGAAAAGTGAAAGTCTACAGTAGGTTAAAATAATATGATTTTGAGATTGGTTAGAAGCAGCTACCACGTCAAAAGCAATACAGTGTCAACTGAGGTCGACACATGCATGTAGCATGCACATATACACCTCAGACTTGCTTGACAAGTTTATGTGCTGTGCTGTGCTTAGGTGTTCATGCGTGTCCTACTCTTTGCAACCCCATGTACTGTAGTTCCCCAGGCTACTCTGTCCATGAGAGTCTCCAGGCAAGAATACTGGAGTGGGTTACCATGCCCTCCTCCAGGGGATCTTCCCAACCCAGGGATCGAACCCAGGTCTCCCGCATTGCAGGTGCATTCTTTACTATCTGAGCCAGCAGGGAAGCCCTGACAAGTTATGAGTGATTTACCCTCTTTAAGAAATACTGAAAGCATCCCTATAATGGAGCCTCACATAAAAGTTGGTCGTAAAAATGACTTTAAGAAACTTTTAAGTGATTTCATCCAGTTGGCATTATTACAAGGGTATGTGCAAGTTACATTTAAGAATAACCCTTTTCCACAAAGTGAACTATTTTTTGAACTGAAGATTGCATGTAAATTATAGTTATCTGGAAAGGCTGTATAGGTCCCCTTGAGATAGGGATGATATTTATTCTAAACGTAATTGTCTATAAGTGGGGATCATAAAAATCATTCTATATTACCATAAAATTTTATGATCAAAATAATCAGAGGACAAGCCATAGTGGGAGAAATTATTTGCAAAGGACACGTTTCATAAAAGATTGTTCTCCGAAACATAAAAAATTCTCTTTAAAATTAATAATAAAATGTACAACCCAATTAAAAAATGACCAATACATCTGAATCAATGCTGCATGAAAAAAGACACAGATTGAAAACAGGCACGTGAAAAGATGTTCAATATATGTTGTTAGGAAATTCCAATTAAAACAATGAAATGCCACTACAGACATAGTAGAATGGTAAAAATGCAAAATGTTAAAAACACCAAATGTTGGCTAGAGTATAGAGCAACAGGAATTCTCATTCACTGTTGGTGAAAATGAAAAATGGTATAGCCACTTTGGAAGACAATTTGCCAGTTTCTTACAAAGCTAAATACAGTCTTATTGTAAGATCCAATAACCGAACACCTTGATATTTACTTAATTCAGTTCAGTTCGGTTGCTTAGTCATGTCTGACTGCAACCCCATGGACTGCCTCACGCCAGGCCTCCCTGTCCATCACCAATGCTCAGAGCTTGTTCAAACTCATGTCCATCGAAAAGGTGATGCCATCCAACCATCTCATCCTCTGTTGTCCCCTTCTCCTCCTGCCATCAATCTTTCCCAGCAATTTTCCCCCCAGATATTTACCTAAATTATATGAAAAACTATGTCCATATAAAAACGTGGGCACAGCAATTAAAAGCAACTTCATTTACAATTGCCAAAACTAAGAAGCAACCAAGACCTTCATCAGTAAGTGAACAGGTAAAATAACTGTGGTATATTCATAGAATAGAATATTTTTCAACACCAAAAATAAATAGCTATTAAGCCATGAAATGACTGGCAGGAATCTTAAAAACAAATTATTAAATGAAGGAAGACAAATTGACAAGGCTACCTAATATATTATTCCAACTACATAACACTCTGGAAAAGCCCGAACTTTAGAGAGGGTGAAAATATCAGTAAGGAATAAACAGGTAGAACACAGAAAAAAATTTATAGCTGTGAAACTATTCTATATACATTAATGGTGGATATATGTCATTAAACATTTGTCAAAAGCCACGGAATGTACAGTTTACGGTGAACTATTGAGTTAGGATGGTAATGGTCTGTCAATGTAGGTTTACCACTTGTAACAAATGTAGCACTCTTGTGAAAGAGATGTACTACTTTGGCATTTAGGCTTTTCCATAACATCTTAGGGAAAAACCTGAATGACCTTTTTGGCCAATCCAATAGATAGTAGGAGACCTTGTGGGTTTAGAGGGGCAGAGCACATGTAGAAACTATCTGTACTGTCCTCTCATTTTGCAGAGAATATAAATATTCTTTAAAAATACAATCTATTATATTACAAAAAAACTTAAATGAGAAAATTATATCAAGAATTTAGCACCATGTTTGTCTGGTGCCTAGTGTGTACTTATAGCAATTGCTTTGACTCATCAATAATGTTGAATCCCAAATACCTAGAAGAGAGTCTGACATATAATAAATAGGTGCTTGGAAAATAATTTAGCTAAATGAATGAATAAAACATCTATTCTTCCAACTATGTAAAAAGAAAGAAAATGAAATAAAGTCTATCATCATTATAATACAAACTGGTAAATTATCGATGATTTCAAATGTGTGCTGTCCAGAAAATAATCAAAGTAACACATCGCTGATAACTGCATTCTTTTCTTTTAATAGGCAGATATTTTTTCCTCCTAACAATACAAGGTAAAAGACATAGAAAGCATACATTCACTTGTGACCACAGGCTTGCACCACTGCAACAAACCAAGGAAAGGGAATCATCTTCCCTGTGGCAGTGGTGGCTGCAATATGCTTTAAAGTAAAGCAAACTACAAATCTTTCACAAAGCACTTAATTAGGCAGTGCAGCATGATATGGTAGGACACTTATCTATTCTTGACCTAAAGAGAAGATGGGACCTGAAAGCCCTTCCATATTTAATCTAGGCAAGAAGAACTCATTTTTACTTTTATGCTTAATTTCATTTGGAACCTTGCCAAATTATTTGCTTCCAGAATACTTCCAGCCAGAAATGTTTTTTTTTTTTTTTTTTT
>SJYX01023006.1:226616-246052 GCA_006410675.1 Oreotragus oreotragus | reverse complement strand
GGTATTTGTACCTATTTGTTTTTACTATTATTATTTTTAAGCTGTTAATCAGTTCATCTGATTCTTTCTTCTTAGATCTCTATTGTTTTATAGATTCATGACACCAGTGTCAATAATGGGTCTTTCAAATTGCCTTTACCTTCTCTTGCACTGCCAGCTCAATATTTTTAACAAGAGCCTTCTTTGGGAGGCAATATCTCTTTGGGGACTAACTCTCAATTTAAGTCTTAAATGACATTTTGATTCACATATTTCTTTTAAATTAACTCTTGATTAGCTGTTGTAATGAAAAATAATAGTGAAACAGCAAATTAATAGCCATTTTGTCTTCCCTGTTTGCTCCAATGACAACAAAGAGTAATTCTAACTTCCCGTCACTGAAATGGACAAGGAACACAGCCAAGAGAGATTCTACCAGTACAACAGAAACACCCCCTGCTCCTGATTATGGATTATGTAGTTGCTTCTGGACTACATAAGGAAATCTGTTTTCTATTCCTAATGAGTTGATGTTATAAAGAGAAGACCCAGAAGATCAAAGTGGGCATCTAATAGCGTTCTTAAAATCATAAGTGAGTGCTTTAAAATAACAGATGAGTAGCTAGCATTTTTACAATACCATTTTCAACAAACTTTGAAAATTGATGTCAATCTAATGTGTTTGGAGTAATAAAAAAATTGAGTTTTATTCTAAAAATGAGTTTTTTAAACTTATAAAAACATGATCTTTATCAAATTGTCTGAAAATAAATTGTTTTAACATTTCAAATATATAAACTAATGTATTTATTGTTTGCTTTTGAGAATAAAACTCTAAAATTTCATAGGAATTTGGTCAATTTCAACATTACAATATTCTCCTTTATATGAGAATTATCCATTGAAAATATTGAACCAGAAAATAACTTGATAAGACACTATAAAACCAGAGTAGCTGAGAGAAAAGAGACTCACTGTCACCACAAATATGCTCACATGAAACATCCAAACTAAAGGAGACTATGATTAGGGAGTTTTTATGAAATTTGATGGGAAGAATAAAAATTGCCACAGTACATTATACTATCAAGACGTGTCAGGGATACATTTGTGAAGATGAGCAAATCTTTCCTGTAATTGCTGTAAAAACTGATCACTGTAGGGGAAAGAAGAAGATACTGATATTAAGAAGCATAGAGAATAAAGCAAGAAGAATATTGTTTATTTCGATATATGTAGATGAAAGAAAGCAGAAATAATTTTACATGTTTCCGTAATATAACCGCAATATAATTTATCGAGAATAGTTGTAACAAATACAAAAAGATATGATCATTAGTAAGTTTCACCATCTGGAAAAAGACTACTTATCAGTAAAGTGAAAAACATTGGTAGATTGTTTACAAAGAACAAGAAATAAAATATCATATAGGTAAACTGTTAAAATGAAAGTATTAGCTGCATTTAGATATTGGTTCTTTGTGCCTACTGGTATTTTAAGAACTTTTTGAAATATTAACAAATTTAATAATTCAAAGTATCTTATAAAGAATACACTATTATTACTCTTATTTTACATATGGTTACTAGAAACAGAGAAGTAACTTGTCTGATATCACATAAGTAATGAATGGCAGAGATAAAATTCCTTAACCCATTTACTCCTGGAGCTCAAGGATCTGAATCATTATACTTAGCTAAACAAAATAAGGCCTCACAAAATGAAACCAAAAATATACTTTAAAACTTTGCCTATCAATCTCCCTCTCAGACTTCAGTTTAGTCTCTATAGAGATACTGAGAGAAAAAAATTTTTAATAATTCAATTTCACTAATGACAAAACAGGTATCAAAAGATTTAGCAATCCTAAAGAGCTAGTAAATGTTGTCTGCAAGCTTGCCTGGTGGCTCAGCAGTAAAGAATCCAGCTCCAAAGCAGGAGACCTGGGTTCAGTCCCTGGTGGGGCAGATTCTCTAGAGAAGGAAATGATAAACCACTCCAGTATTCTTGCTTGGGAAACCTCATGGACAGAGGAGCCTGGTGGGTTACAGTCGACAGGGTTGCAAACAGTTGGACATGACTGAGCAAACACATGCACGCCTCTGAAGTAAACAGGTTTACAAAATATAGATTTAGAAATAAGCAAGCAACAACAAATGCCTCAAACTACTGCCAGATAGCAGCAGGTATAGCACCCACACAAAAAAACCCAATCCGTGGAGTGGATGATGCCATCCTCTGTCATTCCCTTATCTGCCTGCCCTCAATCTTTCCCAGCATCAGTATCTTTTCCAGTGAGTCGGCTCTTTGCATCAGGTTACCAGAGCATTGGAGCTTCAGTTTCAGCATCATTCCTTCCAGTGAATATTCAGCGTTGATTTCCTTTAGGATTGACTGGTTTGATTACCTTGCAGTCCAAGGGGCTCTCAAAAGTCTTCTCCAACATCACAGTTCAAAAGCATCATTACTTTGGTGCTCAGCCTTCTTTATGATCCAACTCTCACATCCATACATGACAGTGGAAAATCCATAGCTTTGACTAGACAGACTTTGCTGGCAAAGTAATGTCTCTCTTTTTTCATATGCTGTCTAGGTTGGTCATAGCTTTTCTTTCAAGGAGCAAGCGTCTTTTAATTTCATGGCTGCAATCACCATTTACAGTGATTTTGGAACCCAAGAAAATAGTCTGTTACTGTTTCTATTGTTTCCCCCTCTATTTTCCATGAAGTGATGGGACCAGATGTCATGATTTTCATTTTTTATTTTTTAATGTTGAGCTTTAAGCCAACTTTTTCATTCTCCTTTTTACTTTCATCAAGAGGCTCTTCAGTTATTCTTCACTTTCTGCCATAAGGGTGGTATCATCTGTATATCTGAGGTTATTGATATTTCTCCCGGCAATCTTGATTCCTGCTTGTGCTTCATCCAGCCCAGCATTTCATGTGTTGTACTCTGCATGTAAGTTAAATNTTTTTTACTTTCATCAAGAGGCTCTTCAGTTATTCTTCACTTTCTGCCATAAGGGTGGTATCATCTGTATATCTGAGGTTATTGATATTTCTCCCGGCAATCTTGATTCCTGCTTGTGCTTCATCCAGCCCAGCATTTCATGTGTTGTACTCTGCATGTAAGTTAAATAAGCAGGGTGACAATATACAGCCTTAATGAACTCCTTTCCCAATCTGGAACCAGTCTGTTGTTCTATACCCAGTTCTAACTGCTGCTTCTTGACCAGCATACAGATTTCTCAGGAGGCAGGTCAGGTTGTCTGGTATTTCCATCTCTTGAAGAATTTTCCACAGCTTGCAGTGATCCACATAGTTAAAGGCTTTGGCATAGTCAATAAAACAGAAATAGATGTTTTTCTGGAATTCTGTTGGTTTTTCTATGATCTAACAGACGTTGGCAACTTGATCTCTGGTTCCTCTGCTTTTTCTAAATCCAGTTTGAACACTGGGCATTTCTCTGTTCATGTATTATTGAAGCCTCACTTAGAGAATTTGGGGCATTACTCTGCTAGCGTGTGAGACTGAGTGCAATGGTGTGGTAGTGTGAACATTCTTTGGCATTGCCCTTTTTGCGATTGAGAGAAAAATGACCTTTTCCAGTCCTGTGGCCAGTGTTGAATTTTCCAAATTTGCTGGCGTACTGAGTGCAGCACTTCAACAGCATCATCTTTTAGGACTTGAAATAACTCACCTGCAATTTCATCACCTCCACTAGTTTTGTGCGTAATGATGTTTCCTAAGGCCCAACTGACTTCAGACTCAAGGTTGTCTGGCTCTGGTGCTTGATCACACCATCATAGTTTCTGGGTCATTAAGATTAAGATATCTAATAAAAATCATGGCAAGCATCATAGTTAATGGGAAAATGCTAGAGGCATGATTTGCCAACGATGGTGGTTATTCAGGTTCACATCTCTCCATATGTCTTCTAAAAAAACTTACAGAACAATAAGCAGGAAAATAATCCCCAGACTCCCACAACATAAGTGCTCTCAGCACAACAATACAGTCTCCAATTTTAAAACAACTATATATATATATATATATAGAAAAATTTTCTAGACAGAAAGAGAATGTTACCCTATGTGAAAATACTACACACACACACACACACACACAGAGTTCCTGATAGAGGAGTACTGATACTAGCAAACAAAACTGTTACTCATTTGTTCAGTCATGTTTGACTCTTTGCAATCTCATAAATTGCAGCACTCCAGGCTTCCTTGTCCTTCACCATCTCCAGGAGCATGTTCAAACTCATGCCCATTGAATCGGTGATGATATCCAATCATCTCATTCTCTGTTGTCCCCTTGTCCTCCTGCCTTCAGTCTTTCCCAGCATCAGTGTCTTTTCCAATGAATTGTCTTCAGATCAGGTGGCCAAAGTATTGGATCTTCAGCTTCAGCATCAGTCCTTCCAATGAATATTCAGTATTGATTTCTTGTAGGATTGACTGATTTGATCTTGCAGTCCAAGGGACTCTCAAGAGTCTTCTCCAATGCCACAGTTTGAAAGCATCAGTTCTTTGGTGCTCAGCCTTCTTTATGGTGCGACTCTCACATCCAAGCATAACTACTGGAAAAACCATAGCTTTGACTATACATACCTTTGTCAGAAAATTAATGTCTCTGCTTTTTAACATGCTGTCTAGGTTTGTCAGAACTTTTCTTCCAAGGAGTGCCCAGACCCCTGCAGTGAAAGCACAGAGTCCTAAACACTGGACCACCAGGGAATTTCCAGCAAGCAAATTAAAGAATACATAATATTAGCAGAGAAACTTCAATGCTTATACTGAGACATATAGGCAAAAGGAAGACATATCTTAATTCAGTGGTGAAGAGGAGAAATAAACAAAGGGGAAAACTGATTCCTTAATGAAAAAATGAATTAAAACAAAAATCAAAATGCAAGTATGCCTCATTGTCTCTTTCTCTCTCATCCCTCCTTTCCCTCTGTCCTCTTTATTCTGCCACTACACACACATTTATAAGCACAAATATTTTGCTATATACAAAAGGGGACACTTGATTTAGAAATCTTATAATGTACAGATACATTAATACTATAAAAGACAAAGAGTCTGTGTGTGTATATATATATAAACTTTTGAATATATAATATATACACATACTACCCAAAGAAGAAACAAACTGTAAGAGGCATAATAATAGAGACCATGTGCAACCTGATGGAAGTATATACCAGTTAGGAATTAATCTTACTAAAAAATAATAATTACATCAATCAGTCGTCTATATTTAAGTAATAATTTTCAGAGGAATTCAATAGACAACATCACAGTATGACATTAGCAAATTTCAAATCTGGAACTTTTGTGTAGTAGACACTCAATGTAGACCAGTGCAAACCCGATGAATGTCCTGGAATGTCCATTCTTATAATAACAGAATAGAGGCAAAAAAAAGTGAGGAAAGGAAGTATCATAATTGTGAGGACTGATCTGCCAATTCAATTGACTGTCAGTACAAACTTAAAGACATTTTGATTAAAAACAAAATGAATATGTGAAAAACACTTATTTCTGCTGATCTTTCTAGAAATCCAGAGAGTCTGTCAATAACTTTCAGAATAAATAAAAGCACACAGAAGCAAAAGTGTGCTTACTCAAGTAGAAAAATTGATTAAAGATATGCAAAATCTGTCACAAGAACATCTAAATACATCTCTTGTTTTTGAATAAAAAATAATCTGTTTATTCCTGTTGAGAACAATATTTTAAAAATANGCAAGAACACTGGAGTGGGTTGCCGTTTCCTTCTCCAATGCATGAAAGTGGAAAGTGAAAGTGAAGTCGCACAGTTGTGTTCGACTCTTAGTGACCCCATGAACTGCAGCCTACCAGGCTCCTCCGCCCGTGGGATTTTCCAGGCAAGAGTACTGGAGTAGGGTGTCATTGCCTTCTCTGGTGTTAGTTTCTAGTGTACAGCAAAAGTGATGTATATTTATAATTTTATATACATATTTCTTTTTCATATTATTTTCCATTACAGTTTATTGTTGTTGTTTAATCTCCAAGTCATGTTCAAGTCTTTTGTGACCCATGGACTGAAGCCTACCAGGCTTCTCTGTCTAGGGATTTCCCAGGCAAGAATTCTAGAGTGGGTTGCCATTTTTTTCTCCCAGTAATCTTGATTCCAGCTTGTACTTCATCTAGCCTGGCATTTTGCATGATGTACCTTGCATAGAAGTTAAATAAGCAAGGTGACAATAAACAGCCTTGACATACTCCTTTCCCGATTTGGAAACGGTCTGTTGTTCCGTGTCCAGTTCTAACTGTTGCCTCTTGACCAGCATATAGATTTCTCAGGAGGTAGGTAAGGTGGCCTGGTATTCCCATCTCTTTAAGAATTCTCCACAGTTTGTTGTGATCCACACAGTCAAAGGCTTTGGCATAGTCAATAAAGCAGAAGTTGATGTTTTTCTCTTGCTTTTTTATGATCCAGTGGATGTTGGCAATTTGATCTCTGGTTCCTCTGGCTTTTTTAAATCCAGCTTGAACTTCTGGAAGCTCACGGTTCAAGTATTGCTGAAGCCTGCCTTGGAGAATTTTGAGCATTACTTTGCAAGCATGTGAGATGAGTGCAGTTGTGCAGTAGTTTGAACATTTTTTGGCATTGCCTTTCTTTGGGATTGGAATGAAAACTGACCTTTTCCAGTCGTGTGGCCACTGTTGACTTTTCCAAATTTGCTGGCATATTGAGTACAGCACTTTCACAGCATCATCTTTTAGGATTTGAAATGACTCAACTGGAATTCCATCACCTCCACTAGCTTTGTTCGTAGGGATGCTTCCTAAGGCTCACTTGACTTCACATTCCAGGATGTCTGGCTCTAGGTGAGTGACACAGCATCATGGTTATCTGGATCATGAAGATCTTTTTTGTACAGTTCTTTTATGTATTGTTGCCACTTCTTAGTATCTTCTGCTTCTGTTAGGTCCATACCATTTCTGTCCTTTATTGTGCCCATCTTTGCATGAAATGTTCCCTTGGTATCTCTAATTTTCTTGAAGCAATCTCTAGTCTTTCCCATTCTATTGTTTTACTCTATTTCTTTGCATTGATCACTGAGGAAGGCTTTCTTATCTCTCCTTGCTATTCTTTGGAACTCTGCATTCAAATGGGTATATCTTTCCTTTTCTCCTTTGTATTTCACTTCTCTTTTCTCAGCTATTTGTAAGGCCTCCTCGGACAACCATTTTGTCTTTTTGCATTTCTTTTTCCTGGGTATGGTCTTGATCACTGCCTCCTGTACAATGTCACAAAATTCCATCCATAGTTCTTCAGGCACTCTATCTATCAGATCTAACTCCTTAAATTTGTCACTTACACTATATAATCGTAAGGGATTTGATTTAGGTCATACCTGAATGGTCTAGTGGTTTCCCCTATTTTCTTTAATTTAAGTCTGAGTTTGCAATAAAGAGTTCATGATCTGAGCCACAGTCAGCTCCTGATCTTGTTTTTGCTGACTGCATAGAGTCTGTCTCTTATACACATCTAGATGTGTATAAGAGACAGAATATATACACATACTACCCAAAGAAGAAACAAACTGTAAGAGGCATAATAATAGAGACCATGTGCAACCTGATGGAAGTATATACCAGTTAGGAATTAATCTTACTAAAAAATAATAATTACATCAATCAGTCGTCTATATTTAAGTAATAATTTTCAGAGGAATTCAATAGACAACATCACAGTATGACATTAGCAAATTTCAAATCTGGAACTTTTGTGTAGTAGACACTCAATGTAGACCAGTGCAAACCCGATGAATGTCCTGGAATGTCCATTCTTATAATAACAGAATAGAGGCAAAAAAAAGTGAGGAAAGGAAGTATCATAATTGTGAGGACTGATCTGCCAATTCAATTGACTGTCAGTACAAACTTAAAGACATTTTGATTAAAAACAAAATGAATATGTGAAAAACACTTATTTCTGCTGATCTTTCTAGAAATCCAGAGAGTCTGTCAATAACTTTCAGAATAAATAAAAGCACACAGAAGCAAAAGTGTGCTTACTCAAGTAGAAAAATTGATTAAAGATATGCAAAATCTGTCACAAGAACATCTAAATACATCTCTTGTTTTTGAATAAAAAATAATCTGTTTATTCCTGTTGAGAACAATATTTTAAAAATAATACTTCCCTTTCAAATTTTTCAAGATAAATATGGTATCAGGGAAACAACGAATATTGCTAAGACTTGCTTACATTTGACAGTTATATGTCTCATAATAGCTTCTCAATCTTACAAAGATATTTTATTTCAAGCAATCCTGTCAAGGTAATTTTTCATCTCAACTATTTTTCCACTTAAAATGATAAAAAACCTTTATCTTCTGTAATCTATGAAAGGATAAATAAATTTTCTTATTTGAAAGATTGGAATGTTTCAAAGCTGGGACTTCAAAGTATCTAATTCACATTTTAATATAGTGCTTTGGAAATTCAAATATGAACATAAAAGCTCATTTCTGTATCATTCATACATCAATTCCAAGATTATACAGTTCCAGTTTTCAGAAACTGCTAGAATTGCTAGTATTTAAAAAAGTTATATGTATATGTTATTTTTATATAATATGTAACTGAATCACTTTGTTGTACACCTGAAATTAAACACTGACAATGTCATTTTTCAATTAAAAAAATTACAACACAAATTGTTTTATTCCAATCATGTGAACCTCAGTGAGAAATAATTTTATATTTAGTTCCCAAAGCAGTAAATTCAATAATAATGATAACAACATTTTAGCATGTATTTGTATTAGTGATATGAAGAGGTAGTCCTTTTTTTCTCCAGTTTTATTGATATAAAATTGACATACAGCACTGTGTTAGTTCAAGGTGTACAGCAAAAATGATTTGACTTACATCCGTCATGAAATGATCAAAGTTTAGTGAATATCCATTATCTCATATAGATATAAAGAAATAAATTTTGTTGTGATGAGAACTTTTAAGATCTACTCTTAACAACTTTCACATGTAACATACAGTAGTGTTAATTATATTTATCATGTTGTACATTACATCCCTAGGGCTTTATAACTGATGTTTGCACCTTCTGACCACATTCATAGAATTCCTCCTTCCCCCACAGCCCACCAATTAATCACAAATCTAATTTCTATGAAGTAAAACTGATGTACAATACTCTATCAGTTCCTGTTATACAATACAGTAATTTGNATTTATCATGTTGTACATTACATCCCTAGGGCTTTATAACTGATGTTTGCACCTTCTGACCACATTCATAGAATTCCTCCTTCCCCCACAGCCCACCAATTAATCACAAATCTAATTTCTATGAAGTAAAACTGATGTACAATACTCTATCAGTTCCTGTTATACAATACAGTAATTTGGTATTTCTATATATTTCAAAATGATCACAATAAGTCTAGATACCATTTGTCACCAAACAGAATGTTACATACTTATTGATTATATTCATTATACTGTATATTTAAAACCCATGACTTTTATTTTGCAACTGGAATTTTGACCTCTTAAGCTCCCTCACCTGTTACTCTTCCTTTTTTTTACCCTGTCCCTCTATGGAAACCAAGGATATGCTTTCTGTATTAATAACTCAATTTCTGCTTTGTTATGTTCATTCCTTTGTTTTTTCATATTCAACATATAAGTTAAATAAATCTTAAAATCCATCCTTTCCTGTCTCATTTTACTTAGCTTAATACCCTCTATATCCATCCATGCTGCATGCTAATGGCAGGGTTTCCTTTTATGAATGATTAATATTCCATTGTATATATATACTATACCTTCTTTATTCATTAATTTATTGTTAGTTTTTCCCATAACTTGGCTACTGTAAATAACATTGCAATAAACAAGTCTTTTCAAATTAGCATTTTTTTTAACTACTTTTACTTTATATTTTCCTTTAACAATGAGACTTTTCATTTCATACTTTTCATATTTCTAGTTGTGACCTCTTCTACTTTGAGAATTCCTTTTAACAATTGTTGTAAAGCTGATTTCATGGTTTTGAACTCTTAACCATTGTTTGCCTGTGAAACTTTTGATTTTTCCTTCAAATCTGAATGATTGCCTTGCTATTAAAGCCTAACATTCTGCAGCCCATTTTCCCAGGGGAGGACTCTTGGGCTAGGACTAGGAAAATTTGCCCAACAACAAATTTTGGGAACCACTATTTGATTGAATTAGAATATATATTTCAAAATAAATATATGTTCAGTTCAGTTTAGTCGCTCAGTCGTGTCTGACTCTTTGTGACCCCACGAATCGCAGCATGCCAGGCCTCCCTGTCCATCACCATTTCCCAGAGTTCACTCAGACTCACATCCATTGAGTCGGTGATGCCATCCAGCCATCTCATTCTCTATTGTCCCCTTTTCCTCCTGCCTCCAATCCCTCCCAGCATTAGAGTCTTTTCCAATGAATCAACTCTTCACATGAGGTGGTCAAAGTACTGGAGTTTCAGCTCTAGAATCATTCCTTCCAAAGAACAGCCAGGGTTGATCTCCTTTAGAATGGACTGGTTGGATCTCCTTGCAGTCCAAGGGACTCTCAAGAGTCTTCTCCAACACCACAGTTCAAAAGCATCGATTCTTCGGCACTCAGCCTTCTTCCCAGTCCAACTCTCACATCCACACGTGACCACTGGAAAAACCATAGCCTTGACTAGACGGATCTTTGTTGGCAAAGTAATGTCTCTGCTTTTTAATATGTTATCTAGGTTGGTCATAACTTTTCTTCCAAGGAGTAAGTGTCTTTTAATTTCATGGCTGCAGTCACAATCTGCAGTGATTTTGGAGGCCCCCAAAATAAAGTCTGACACTGTTTCTACTGTTTCCCCATCTATTTCCCATGAAGTGATGAGGCCAAATGCCACGGTCTTCATTTTCTGAATGTTGAGCTTTAAGCCAACTTTTTCACTCTCCTCTTTCACTTTCCTCAAGAGACTTTTTGGTTCCTTTTCACTTTCTGCCATAACAGAGCCAAAAATATAGTCTAATAATAGAAAGAATGATCAAAGCTGATTTTTCCACTTAAATGAATCTGGAATATAGTTAATTTATGTAATAACACATATTTTCAGTGTCATACAGTGAAGCACAATGTTCTTTCTGTAGTGTGATTCTAGGGTGTGGAGTCCTATTTTCTTGATTAACAGATTGTTTGCTTCAACAGCTCTATGTTCTTATATAGAACTGAACCACCATCTCAGCTGAAGATATTAAAATATCTGAACAGGTATGTGCACTTTAGTTTTTTCCCCTGGCATTATTGATGTTCTAGTCGTTTAACAGCCTGGGTAAATACTGTTACCCAGTATTAACTGGATAAATCTGAATTGATAAATCTGAATAGTATCAAAACAGATGGTGCATAAAGATAGGATCTCAACACATAACCCTGCTGGAAGCAATATTATCTAAACCCAGCATGCCCACCACATGTTGACCCTCTTGCCTCCCTGTGTGACCTTTTTTTACACTTTGATATCTCTTTTAATCAGAACATCTGAAAAGAGGCAAACACCATATGAGGTTGGGAAAGATTACTTTCCCTCTCCTTGCATTTTTTATCTCCTTGTGGAAAATTAATCTATTTCATGTTATCCCTGTACAACAAGCAAGTAATTTAAATAATAGAAAAGTGAATGTTGAGTTTAGCAATTCCTTTAATTAAAAGATGATCACCAGAGGGTTGATTTCCTACCTGGCTGTTGACTTACAAACAGAAAATAATTGGCACATAAAAACCAGCATGAGGGACACCACTCAGGACACAGAAGCTATTACAATTAGAAAGTAAAATAGAGTAAAACAGAGTAAAATAATTTACATTTATATAGGGGACTCTCTATTTATGTCTATTTCTAGCTATTAGAATTCTATAGCTTAGAAAAGACATCACCTTGAACTTTCTTTTTTGTCATTATCCATTCTCTTTCTCTGACAATTGATGAGCTTGACAATCTCATTAAACTGCCAAATACATAATTTGCAGAGGTTCTAATTTAGGCTTCCCTGGTGGCTCAGAGATTAAAGCATCTGCCCACAACGTGGGAGACCTGGGTTCGATCCCTGGGTTGGGACGATCCCATGGAGAAGGAAATGGCAACCCGCTCTAGTATTCTTGTCTGGAGAATCCCATGGACGGAGGAGCCTAGTGGGCTACAGTCCACAGGGTCACAAAGAGTCGGACATGACTGAGCGACTTCATTTTCACTTTCACTTTCACTTTCTAACTTGCAAGCCCCTGGGTAAGAGCAAAGAAGTGGTTTAACGCAAACCTGGCAGAGAGCTTAATGAAAAACTTGTTTTATAAGCCAGGTTACTGGCCTGTCACCCTCTTTGAAGTTTGCACTGGCTTGAGGTAAAACTGTGAAATTAAAAGATAGAGACAGGATTAGGTGATCTTTCAAGGCTCCTCTAAACTGCTTCTCTAGTCTTATTGTTGTATTGGATCCTCTTCCCTCTACTCCTAATGATACATCTTTTTTTTCCTAACGACTTTCCCTCGTGGCTCTCTATGTATTCAGAATGGCCACATTTTCTAATGATCACAGTTAACTAATGATTTAGGATCTGTATTTAGGAGATTTTCAAGGTTTATTTCTATAGAACAAGAATAAAATATGTGTTTTAAAGTTTCTGTTATTTCTTTATTTCTGGTGGGGGAAACTGATCAATACAAGTAGATGTGAGAAGGTAAAAGTAAACCTTAAAGAGGATTCGGGCAAAAACAAACAAAAGATGGGGAAATTTTTACTGCCTTCGGAGTTGACCCTTGGAAGTGCTTGGGGAGAGAAAATCTCACTGCCCAGGCACTGTTGCGGAACCCTGGAATATGCTTAGGAACTAAGACACTGTCTGGAAGCCACTTAGCCTTCCTTTGAACAAGAACTTTCCTCTCTCTCTGGCACTCAAAATCTTCTTAGTAAACTACTAAAAATACATAACGTAGGAGATTGTTCAGCATGAATACTGCTGATCAGTTCCAAAACTTTTTACCTAGTCCCACAGTCAGCCCTGGGATTACTTTGGAGGGAATGATGCTGAAGCTGAAACTCCAGTACTTTGGCCACCTCATGCAAAGAATTGACTCACTGGAAAAGACTGATGCTCGGAGGGATTGGGGGCAGGAGGAAAAGGGGATGACCGAGGATGAGATGGCTGGATGGCATCACCAGCTGGATGGCATCACCGACTGGATGGACGCGAGTCTGAGTGAACTCCGGGAGTTGGTGATGGACAGGGAGGCCTGGCGTGCTGTGATTCGTGGGGTCGCAAAGAGTCGGACACGACTTAGCGACTGAACTGATTGACAAAAGCTCCAGACCTCCCAATTTTGTTAAGAGACTGATCTTCATCTCTAGTTAGGTGGTGGTGGGGAAGGTCCCTGGAAGTAACTTTGACAAACAAGATATGGACACCCATTATTGACAGTCTCATTCCTCTGTATAGCCAGATCAACAAATAATTATTGATAGAGTGTAAAGTCGCAACATTTCTTAAGACAAGGGTCTTCAAAGAAATATAATTATCTGAATGGCAATATCTTCCAAGATAAAGTCTTGAGCCCCACTTTGAGAGTAGCTACTCATTTCTGCCATTTCAAGGAAAGCTTTAAAGTGCTAAATTAGGCAATCACTAAAAGTATAAAAGATTTATATTCAACAAGTTAAATGAGCTGTTGTTAATTAAGAGTTTTAACATGAAGTATTAATGAGTCTTAGTTGAAAGGGGGACAGGGAAAATTTTCTAGAAATGCAAGAAAAGACTGATTTTCTTGAAAGCCTACATTATAGGCTATTGGTAACACACAATACCATCAAGTAAACAGCACAGTTTCTGGCATACATCTGAGATCTGGGGACAGATACAAGTCCCTGGTGAAACAGACTAGTGAAAACGAATGACAGTCCAAGAAAATCAAAGTACAAATATCAACAAAATATATGTTAAATTCCATCTTATCAGAGCAATTGAAGAAGTAACATTGTATGTAAAAGACAATATCTCTATTTTACTTTCAGAAAGAATGAAGAGGGCTAATAAGAGCGCCAATGAAAACATTTTCAATGATATGCAAATCTTTAATATATAGATAAAAACTGATTATTCTTTTGCATGTTTTCCTCCTCTAAATATAAGAGCAAGCACTCAGAAAAATAAAATAAAAATGCAGAATATGAACTTCAAGGTAATGAGTTTATTTCTGTGATGCACTTTAGCATAAGATTGTTAATAATCATAGGAATTTACAATAAAAAATGAAAAAGTACATAAAACATAAGATAAGCATGTACTTAATTTTTAGGATAGTGTGAGATAATTATGTAATATATCATCTCATATGCATAAAAATCACAAAACAGATATTATATAAAATTCAGAGGTGATTATTCATTGTAATACATTAATATTTATAATCTCAAAAGCAACTTTCTGAAGATTCTAGATTAACTTGGGTTCTAAGGTACAGACTATTTGAATTCTAAAAGCAATTGTATGACCCCAGCAATCTATGCTGGCAGAAACAAGCATAATCAACATTCATGTTCTTAAAGACAAGAATATGCTCTGAAAATGATAGTAAGAGCTTCTCATTTGTAGCCTAAAGGAGATTCTATAGACTTCTAGCAATCTGTTTTCACAATCCTGCCGGGAATAAGGTCAGATACTCCAATCATAATTGAAGAGACCACTTATTCCACATTCAACAAGGCAGTGTGAACTTATAACATTTGACATGCAGAGTTAACAATAAAAGTCCATGTAACAGTCTATATTATTCAAGGAATCAAATATGAAATTTGGACTGTGCAGAAAGCTGAGTGCTGAAGAATCGATGCTTTTGAACTGTGGTTGTTGGAGAAGACTCTTGAGAGTCCCTTGGACTGCAAGGAGATCCAACCAGTCCATTCTGAAGGAGATCAACCCTGGGATTTCTTTGGGAAGAATGATGTTAAACTTGAAACTCCAGTACTTTGGCCACCTCATGCGAAGAGTTGACTCATTGGAAAAGACTCTGATGCTGGGAGGGATTGGGGACAGGAGGAGAAAGGGATGACCGAGGATGAGATGGCTGGATGGCATCATGGACTCGATGGACGTGAGTCTGAGTGAACTCCGGGAGATGGTGATGGACAGGGAGGCCTGGCGTGCTGCGATTCATGGGGTCGCAAAGAGTCAGACACGACTGAGCGACTGAAATGAACTGAACTGAAGCCACTACATAATCTAACATTACTTGGCTGACTAATTACTGCATACTGTAATAGATGACATTTTATCATTTCCCAGCACTGATTCTGTGCGTTGGGCAGATTTTCATTTGTAAGATATTTGAAGGTACTTTGAACATCAGATGTCAATTTTCTAGATCAGTCTAGTCCTAAATATATCAAATGCCTTATTCTCAGTGCCACTAGCCAAATTTCCCTTTGTCATTCAATGCAACTTCTACAGTGGACTAGTTGCTTACTTTTTAGCCAGCAACTAAAAGTAAAGCAAGTAAAAATGCATAGGATCAGGTAGAGGAAGTCAGTAAGAATTTACTCTTTATTCAGTAAATACATATATGTATATTTTTAACAATAGGTAAATCTCCTAGAAATTGTTTTTGTTAATTAATGTATTAGATCAACAGGGCAGATTTTGCAATATTTTTCAAATTTTGCAAATGGATTATTTGGACTGATTATTTGTTCTACTTTAAGCATTTCAGAAATGTGTAGTCTTTATAGGAGTACAAAATGAGTGATTATCATTATAGAGCCAAAAGTCATGCTACTTAGACTCTAATATTTTCTCCATCATTTATTAAATATTGGTCCTGGGCATATTATTTAAGCTCCTCTTTGTGTATCAGTTTCTTCCGCTCTAAAATAAAAATAGGCTATACCTCAGAGTGTTAAGAATTTTATTTAAGTTGATAACTTGAAATGTATTTTCTTGAAACATAATAAACACTTTAAGTATTGTCACCTATTGATGATAAAAAATCTTTCACCATTTTACAAATTGAAAAAATTAAAGCATAACTTTAGATATATAATCCATTTGTATTTTAATTATCAAGCATTTTTATTATAGTTTTTTATCAACTTATAAGAAAAAATATGAAAATAAAACCATTGTATGGCTCATAAACACACAAGATCCTTAAATGTGTAGTTATATTTATATGGTGTGTGTGTATGTGTGTGTATATATATATACAGCATGTGTGCATGTACATATCTATGTGTATACATATATATGTGTGTGTGTGTATACATATTTACATGTATATATGAACCTATACATGTATATGTGAAAGTGAAATTCACTCAGTTGTGTCCATTTCTTTGCAACCCCATGGACTGTAGCCTGCCAGGCTCCTGTCCATGGAATTCTTCAGGCTAGATTACTGGAGTGGGCAGCCATTCCCTTCTCCAGGGTGTCTTCTCAACCCAGGGGTTCAAACCCAGGTCTTCCACATTGCTGGCAAATTCTTTACTGTTTGAGCCACCAGGGAAGCCCATGTGTATAAATATATATGTATATGTATCAATATATGGAGAGATAGTGTATGGTATACTTGCTTTATAGACTTCACTATTTTAGAAGAATGTTAAAGTAATCCACATGCACATACATACATACAAACACAAACTTAAAAGAAGAAGAGGCTTTCTGAGTTCGAATTTAAGTTCAGAAAAATTTTATTGGATTTATAATTGAAAATAAAGTTATTTTACTTTAGGGAAAACTATTAGTTTCACATTCTGTGATATGGTTGATTTTAAGTGAGTGACTCATCTATCGCTTTAAACATATATTTTGAACTTAATTTTTTTCTCATAATGCTTTGAAATAATGGAAATCACCCAATCACTAGAGCAGACAGAAAGAAAAATTTAAAAAAAGAAAAATATGTAAGATCTATAAGATAATATAAAGCCACAGTAATCAGGTGAGAATAAGAAGAAAAATGTATTCAAATTGTGTGGGAAGAGGTAAAATTGTGACTATGTGTAGATGACATGATACTCTATATGGAAAACCCAGAAGACTCTACCCAAAAACATTAGAAATAATAAATGAACTCAGCAAGGTAGCAGAATACCTGATTAATATATAGAAATCTGTTGAATTTCTGTATATTAATAATGAAAGATCATAAAATATAAGCAAGAAATAAAAACTTATTTAAATTTGCATCAAAAATATCAAGGAATAAACTTAACCAAGGTGATAAGAGATCTGTATGCTGATAGCCATAAAACATTGAAAGAGAAAACATGATGATTCCAAGTCATGGAAAGGTATCCCATGCTCTTGGAATGAAAAAATTAATACTGTCAAAACAACCACACTACTCAAAGCCATCGAGAGACTGAATGCTTCTCCCATCCAAATTTCCTATGCCATTTTTCACTCAACTGCAACACATTCATATGCCACAAAAGACCCAAAATTGTCAAAGCAATCCTGAGAGAAAAGAACAAAGCTGAAGGCGTAACACTTCCAAATTCAGACAACATTATCAAGCTACTATAATTTAAACAACATCACATTGGCACAAAACCAGACATAAAGATCAATGGAACTGTAGAGATCCCAGAACTAAACTCAATCAGCAATAGTCAGTTAAGCTATGATAAAAGAGACAAGAATATACAAGGGAGAAAATGCAATGTCTTCCACAAATGTTGTTGGAAAAGCTGGACAGCCACATGAAAATCAATGAAATTAGTCTATTCCTTCATACCATATACAAAAATAAACTTAAACTGGCTTAAAGATCTAAATATAAGACACAATACCATAAAACTCCTAGAAGAAAACATGAGGAAAACATACACTAACATAAATCATAGTAATATTTTCTTAGACTGGTCTTCTCAAGCAAAAGAACTAAAAGCAAAAATAAACAAATGAGCCCTAATCAAACTTAAAATCTTTTGCAAAGGAAAGAAAATCATCAACAAAATGAAAAAGCAACCTTTGGAATCAGAAAACATATTTATAAATGATACAACTGACAAGAGATTAATATTCAAAATACAAAACTCAATATTAAAACAAACAAAAAATAGCTAAATCAAAATATGGGCAAATGACCTAAATGAAAGATGACATGCAGATCAACCACAAGTATAAGAAAAGTTGCTCAACATTGTTAATTAATAGAGAAATGCAAATCAAAACCAGAATACGGTGTCACCTCACACATGGCGAAAATGGCCATTGTCAAAATTTCCACAATAAATGCTGGAGAGAGTATGGAGATAAGAGAACCCTCCTACACTGTTGGTGAGAATGTAAATTGGTGCAACCATTAAGAAAAACAGTATGGAAATTTCTTTAAAAAATCTAAAAAAGAGATACCATATGATCCACCAACACCACTCTTGGACTCAAACCCAGAAAAATGATAATTCTAATTTGAAAAGATACATGTGCCTCAATGTTCACAGCAGTGCTATTTATAATAGCCAAGACATGGAAACAACCCAGTTGGCCATCAACAGATGATAATTAAGAAGTATATATATATACACACACACATATATGTGTATATATATGTATATACATATACACACACATGTATATACACACACGCACACACAATCAGTATTGCCATTTGCAGCAACATAGACTGACCTAGAAATATCATACTAAATGAATTAAGACAGAGAAAGAAAAATATCATATGACATTACTTATATGTGGTATCTAAAAAATAATACAAATGAAGAATTCATTTATAAAACACAGAATCACAGACATAGAAAATAAATACATGAATACTATAGGAGAAAGAGGGGAAAGGACAAATAAGAGTATAAGATTAATGGATACAAACTACTATATGTAAAATAGATAAGCAAAGGGAACTATATTCAGTAAACAAAAAAACCTATACTTGAAAAATATAAATATTTATATATAACTGAATCACTTTGCTGTATACCTGAAACTAACACAATATTATAAGTCAAATACATTGTAAAAAGAAATGTGTGTACACAGGAAAACTATCTGCATGTAGCATGTATTTATAAGGGTTAAATGATTAGGCATATATACAACTATAAAGAAAGACATTCTTAGAAGTCAAACTTAACTACTATGAGAACACAAACGCAACTTTCAGAAAAAAGCTTCTTAACTGCATGTTGACTTCTAGTATTCCTGTGTGGATCACAATAAACTGTGGAAAATTCTGAAAGAGATGGAATACAAGATCACCTAACCTGCCTCTTGAGAAAATCTGTATGCAGGCCAGGAAGCAACAGTTAGAACTGGACATGGAACAACAGACTGGTTCTAAATAGGAAAAGGAGTACATCAAGGCTGTATGTTGTCACCTTGTTTATTCAATTTATATTCACAGTACATCATGAGAAACGCTAG
>SJYX01023006.1:192868-220230 GCA_006410675.1 Oreotragus oreotragus | reverse complement strand
TTGGAGCTTCAGCTTCAGCATCAGTCCTTCCAATGAACACCCAAGTCTGATTTCCTTTAGGATGGACTGGTTGGATCTCCTTGCAGTCCAAGGGACCCTCAAGAGTCTTCTCCAACACCACAGTTCAAAACCATCAATTCTTCAGTGCTCGGCTTTCTTCACAGTCCAACTCTCACATCCAACATGACTACTGGAAAAACCATAGCCTTGACTAGATGGACCTTTATTGGCAAAGTAATGTCTCTGCTTTTGAATATGCTATCTAGGTTGGTCATAACTTTCCTCCCAAGGAGTAAGCATCTTTTAATTTCATGGCTGCAATCACCATCTGTAGTGATTTTGGAGCCCCCCAAAATAAACTCTGACACTGTTTCCACTGTTTCCCCATCTAGATTATGGATATGCAAAAAAGAAATTAGGAGATGAGCCCCCAAAACATAGAGTAAAAAAAAAAAAAATAGTGTTTTATAATATGATGACAGTTGTATCATATACTACAGTAAGCCATTACAAACCTAAAATACTTGAGTAGAAAAACAGAATTTTATTTAATTTATTTAAAGAATATCACCTGAAAATTCATAGAGTAGATGGGAAGCAGAGAAACTGGAGACAGAGAGAGAACAATTAGATTGGAAATGTGTGGGGAAAATCTGGAGAGTGTGTATAACTCTGATTTGTAATAATGATGATGAGTGTTAATAAAGTTTAAATGAGGCAGAAGCCAAATTTACTATAAAATGAACTTCTTTCTTGTACTTAGTATTTGTAAAAACACTGATAAACAATTGGCATTTGTGCAGTCACTGGTCTTCTGAATTGTAGAAGTGGGGCCAGGGAATAAGAGATATGAAGGAGAGACCATGGAGAGGAAGAGTAAATAGGATTTAGAAGTTAATTATGTACCATAGATACTATGCTGAAGCTGAAATCAGTCAAATAACTCATTTTCAAATGAGATGGATAATAAGGCTTTTAATAAAACTTGATCCACAAGGAAGAGAGTTTTCTGTGGGAAGAACATAGGTTTTGCTTTATACACAGAATTTAGTTGAAAACTTAGGTCTTGTACTGAAGGTAAAGAAAAAGGCTGAGAGAATTCAAGTAATCATTTGAATGAAGAGATATAGTTTAACCAAGACTAAGAGTGAATTGATAATTGAAAGTTACAAACATCTAGTAAGTCATGAAGATGTAATCAAACTAATATTATGCTATATGTGAATTATATACCAACAAAGGAAAATGTGAATTCACTTTGGGAGACAATATATAAATTAGGGGGTAATCTAGAGAGAGACCTTCTGTCATGTTGATACTTATAGAGTTGATAACAAAAGAGGAGTGCAGAAAGAGAATGACAAATCAGAACCCTTCATGTATCACAGCCTTGTTGTGGTGAAGAAAGAAAGAAAGACGTTCAGTCGTGTCCGACTCTTTGTGACCCCATGGACTGTAGCCTACCAGGCTCTTCCGTCCATGGGATTTTCCAGGCAAGCATACTAGAGTGGGTTGCCATTTCCTTCTCCAGGGCATCTTCCCAACCCAGGGATTGAACCTGGGTCTCCCACATTGTAGCCAGACGTGAAGGGACTTGTATAATTCAATGAAGCTATGAGTCATGCCATGCAGGGCCATGCAAGATGACTGGGTCTCAGTGAAGATTTCTGACCAAATGCGACCCACTGGGAGAGTAAACAGCAATCAGCTACAGTATTTTGGCATGAGAACCCCATGAACAGTATGAGACAAAAATAATGATACTGAAAGATGTGTCCCCAGGGTTGGCAGGTATTCAATATGCTACTGGGGAAGAACAGAGAGCAATTATAATGGCTCCAGAAAGAATGAAGTGGCTGGGCCAAAGTGGAAACATCACTCAGTTATGGCTGTGACTGGTGGTGCAAGTAAAGTCTGATTCTGCAAAAAAAAAAAATATATATATATATATATAGGAACCCTGGATGTTGTGTCCAGAATCAAGGTAAATTGGATGTGGTCAAGTAGGAGATAGCAAGATTGAACATCAACCTCTTAGGAATCAGTGAATTAAAATGGATAGGAATGGGAGAATTTAATTTAGATGCCCTTAAACCTAGTACTATGGGCAAGAATCCCTTAGAAGAAATGAAGTAGCCCTTATAGTCAACAAAAGAGACTAAAATACAGTTCCTGGGTGCAATCTCAGAAAAAACGAAAAGCTCTCATTCCATTTCCAAGGCAAACCATTCAACACCACAGTAATCCAAGTCAATGCCTCAATCACTGATGCCAAAGAAGTTGAAGGTGAGCAATTCTGTGAAGACCCCCAACACCTTCTAGACTAATCCCCCACCAGAGATGACCTTTTCATCATAGGGGATTGGAATTCAAAAGAAGTAAGTCAAGAGATACCTGGAATAACAGGCAAGTTTTCTCTTGGAGTATAAAACGAAGCAGGGCAAAAGCTAACAGCGTCTTTTCAAAAAAACATACTGGTTACAGAAAACACCCTTTTCCAACAAGCCAAGAGGCTACTGTACACATAGACATCACCAGATAGTCAATTTCTAAATCAGATTGATTGTGTTCTTTACAGACAGAGATGAAGAAGCACTATACAGTCAGCAAAAACAAGACCTAGAGCTGACCATGGCTCAGATCATCAGCTCCTTATTTCAAAATTCAGGCTTAAATTGAAGAAAGTAGGGAAAACCACTAGACCATTCAGATATGACCTAAATCAAATCCTTATATATATATATATATATATATATAGTAGAGGTGAAGAAGAGATTCAAAGGACTAGACCTTTTGGCGTGCCTGAAGAATTGTGAAAGAAGTTCATAACATTGTAAAGGAGGCAGNGATGGAAAAGATGTGTATAAGAGACAGATTCAGATATGACCTAAATCAAATCCTTATATATATATATATATATATATATAGTAGAGGTGAAGAAGAGATTCAAAGGACTAGACCTTTTGGCGTGCCTGAAGAATTGTGAAAGAAGTTCATAACATTGTAAAGGAGGCAGTGATCAAAGTCATCTCAAAGAAAAAGAAATGTAAAAAGGCAAAGTAGTTATCTGAGGAAGTTTACAAATAGCTAAGGAAAGAAGAAAAGTGAAACACAAGGGAGAAAGGAAAAGATATCCCAACTAAATGCAGAGTTCCAGAGAATAGCAAGGAGATCTAAGAAGGCCTTCTTAAATGAAAAATGCAAAAGGAAAATAATAGAGTGGGAAAGACTAGAGATCTGTTGGAAATACCAAGAAAACACTTCATGTAAGCATGAGCACAATAATGGGGAGAAATGGTAAGGACCTAATAGAAGCAGAAGAGATTAATAAGAGGTGGCAAGATACACAGAACCATAAATAAAATGGCTTAATGACCCAGATAATCACAATGGTATGGTCACCACAATGGTACGACAGGCTGGATGAAGCACAAGTTGGAATCAAGACTGCCAGGAGAAATATTAACAACCTCAGATATGCAGATGATCCTACTCTAATGGCAGAAAGCAAAGAAGAA
The DNA here is from genome assembly GCA_006410675.1 of Oreotragus oreotragus. Taxonomy (NCBI): domain Eukaryota; kingdom Metazoa; phylum Chordata; class Mammalia; order Artiodactyla; family Bovidae; genus Oreotragus; species Oreotragus oreotragus. The sequence goes on along the minus strand of SJYX01023006.1, from coordinate 216,712 downwards.
CTAAAGAGCCTCTTAATGAGGCTGAAAGAGAAAAGTGAAAAGGCTTGCTGCAAACTCAGCTCTAAAACACTGAGACCATCACATCCAGTCCCATCACTTCATGGCAGATAGAAGGAGAACAAGTGGAAGCAGTGACAGATTTTATTTTCTTGGGTGGACGGTGTCCCCAGCCATGGAATTAAAAGACACTTGCTCTTTGGAAGAAAAGCTATGACAAAATTAGTGTATTAAAAAGCAGTGACATAATTTTTCTGACAAAGGTCTGTATATTCAAAGCTATGGCTTTTCCAGTAGTCATGTACAAATGTGAGAGTTGGATCATAAAGAAAGCTAAGTGCAGAAGAATGCTTCCAAATTGTGGTACTGGAGAAGACTCCTGAGAGCCTTCTTGGCTCAAAAAGATCAAACCAGTCAATCTTACAGGAAATCAACCCTGAAGAGTCATTGGAAGGACTGATGCTCATACTCCAATAATTTGGCCACCTGATGCAAAGTGCTGACTCATTGGAAAAGACTCATACTGGGAAAGATTGAAGGCAAAAGGAGAAGAGGGTGGCAGAGGATGAGATGATTAGATAGCATTGCCAACTCAGTGGACCTGAATTTGAGCAAACTTAGAGAGACAGTGGAGGACTAAGGAGCTTGGGGTGCTGCAGTCCATTGAGTTACAAAAAGTTGGACAATGACTTAGTAACTGAACGACAACAAAAGAGGAGTGTGGAAAGAGAATGATCAATCAGAGCTGACCAAAATACGATATTATGGTACCCAAGGAGGCCCAGCATTTCTTAGTGGGCTCTTTCTGCTTCAGATGTTCAATGGATATCAATAAGACTAAGAAAATTTTTACATTTAATGACTAGAGGCTTCTAGTGATTTTCCAAGGAAGTAATATAATTTCATTTGCTGGAGTGGGACTTGGAGAGGAATAGATTCTAGGTGAATAACTAATGGAGAGAAGACAGATAATGGAGTTAGTAAATCTAAACCATTTTTTAAAGAAAATGAGTAATGAAAAAATGGAAGAGAATGAGACATTTCAGAGGGATGTGCTTTCTGAAATAGAAATTCACTTTAAATGTGTCTCTTATAGATCAAGGAATTGGAGAAGGCAGCTTAGTCAAAAATAGTGGCAACTCATTGTTTATTGAGTGATTTCAAAAGAAGGGAAACATCAAGGCATTATTAATTAGTGTAGTTAGTGGCTAGCTTCTTATATGATTTACAAGAAGAAAGTGAGATGGAGGAACAAATAAAAAAATAAAGATTCAGAGTCTCTGACTCCATTTTGGTGCACACCAAGGAGACAATCTAGTACTATTTCCTTTGTGAACAGAATGCATTTTATCATCCAAACTCAAACTTTCATGATACCTTAAATCATTTTGTTGGCTATATAAAACCTTGGTAGCCAATGTGTGAGTCATATACCAGAACATTAGTATCATCTGACAGTTTATTAGAAATGCAGAAACTTAGGTTCCACCCCAGACTTACTGAATTATCAGCTGAACTTTTATAAAGAATACAGGCAATTAACATGTACATTAAAATCATGAGAAACAGGTTTAAAACACAATAAGGCAAATAATATATTACCATTTGCATATGTATAGCTGATGATTTGGCTATCTGTTAATTTATTATATACAGTCTACTTTTTTGGAAGAACATTTGTTGATAAACAAGTCTTTTTTTTTTTTTTTTGGCCAAGAACCAACACAAATTTAATTTGTTCTTAGAAACTGGGAAGATTAAAAACATAATAATACAACCATAAAGAGCTAAAGTTTGAGCAAAAATATATGATATACCATAAAGTGGAATTATAAACATATACAGTGAGCACTTTTCTCTTTTTGAAAAATAAATCCTTGATTAATTTTAGTTGTTTATTAAATGGTTCTCCAAGATGACTGAAATCAGACCAGCTTTGAAAATGTAGGTGTCAATTACTTGCACATTACATTAGCATTTCTCAAACTCAAGTATGGAACATCCACAAATAGCAGATTAGTAGTTATGGTTTAGGCCAACAAAAGGATTGTAGTTTACTTCAGCTTACTAAAAAAAAGGTTGAAAAATCTTATTCCTTTACCTGGGTTTATTCATGGATTAAAAAAACATTTAAATACATTAGACATATTATTTCAAATTATTATTCACTGTTCTATATCTGTGGCTAAGGCAAATCAAAAGAAAATGTTGAAAGAGCATCTCATTTGTGATGCCCCATGGGCTTCCCTGTTAGCTCAGTTGGTAAAGATCCACCTGCAGTGCAGGAGACCCTGGTTTGATTCTTGGGTTTGGAAGATCCCTTGGAGAAGGAAGGGCTACACACTCCAGTATTCTGGCCTGGAGAATTCCACGGACTATATAGTCCATGGGGTCCCAAAGAGTTGGACACAACTGAGTGACTTTCACCTCACTATGCATGGTGAAAGAAAGACAGCCACAAATTATTTGATGATTCTCCAATTAAAGGGTTCAGTGTAATTCCTCTCACTCTGAATGTAGACTAGAACCTGTGACTAACTTGAACAAAACAATGAAGTTAAAGTTATATTATGGGATTTTCAAAGCTATCTCAGAACCACTTCTGCAACTTCTGCCTGAGTCTTTTGGGAGCCTTGATTCATCTGCTGTCTACTTGAGACCACCATGATGGAAAGTTCACAGGCAGGTGCTCTTGTTGACAGTCTCTTCAAAGTCCAGCCTACTGATCATATTCATCAAAGCATTAGACAAAAGTGAAACCGTCTTACATACTCCAGATCAATCATCTTCCAGGTAAATACCATTGCGTAATACCTGTTGATGCCTCACAGAACAGAAGAATATCCAGCCAAGCCCTGTCCAAATTCTTGACCTCAAAACTCAAGGGAGAAAGTAATATGGAAGTTGTTTTAAGCCACTGAGTGTTTGGGTATTGTATTAAATAGTGATATATAAATTAACTCTGATTCCTCAAGTTACATGTTTTTTGTATGCCATCCTTTCACTCTCCTTTTTAATGGGATAAATGTGAGCAATTGTTAATGCTACATAGAGCACTTCACATAGAGCTAGAAATTAATCTTACATACTTGGTTGCATCTTAGGTCAAGTACTATTCAGTAAACATTCACCGAATTGCATATGACAGGTAATATTTCAGAATAGTTTCTTCATTTTTATGCTGGTGAATTCATGCTACTGAATCACTATAAATGCATTAGGATTTGAGAATAATTATGAAATGTAGAATTAGACATTTTCCATTATGATTAGCTTAATTAGATACAGAACTGAGCCAAGGGAGTATGCAGAGGCTGAAATCCAATATTTTGAAATATAATTATATTGAAATAAAAAGTATATTTTTCTACATTAAAATAGTCTCAAATAGCATTAACATAACATACAAAGTATTTTTATATTTTAATCTATAATTGCCAAGAATGAGATAAATGCTACTATCTAAAATAGACACTTAAGGCCTATTCAACACTTGAGGTCTTTGTTCTCTATGGTCTTAATAGCCATAATTAAATATTAATGATAGAATATGATGATTAAATTATCAATTTTCCTTATTAAAAGTATCTTACATTAAAACATAAGAAATATAGTAACTTATAATATTAAAAGTTAATTCAACTATGTAAGCTAGTTTTGTAGGACATACTAATATATAAAATGGTCAAAGGAGTTTTATCTCATATTTTTTGTTATCTGTGCAGAATGACTTTTCAATTTAGTATTTTTATCATCTTGCCACATTCCTGAGAAAGTCTGACTGTAAGATACACAGTTAATATTTACTCAATCATTTTAAAATTTATTCTATTTTTCTGCTAGTGATGTCAGATAAGACAAAGAGAAAGGCAGCCTTGCTTAGTGGAAAGAGTATCCTAGGCTTCAAAGTTCAAGAAGCCATGATTTGCATAGCTCTTGGCCAAACCACTGGATCTCTTTGGGTACCAGTTTTCTGTCTATAAAAGGAGAATATCATCTGCTTGCAAAGTCCTTGTTTTAAGCTAAATAATCTAGACAGGGGCTTTCCTGGTGGTCCAGTGGTTAAGAATCCACCTTGCAATGCGGAGGACACTGGTTCAGTCTCTAGTCCAGGAAGACCCCATATGTCATGAAGCAGTGAAGCCCCCGTGCCGCAACGCTGAACCCCGAGCGTCTAGAGCCTACACTCCACAACAGGGGAGGCCACTCCCAACAAGAAGTGCAAAGCGCAACTAGAGAGTAGCCCACTCAGCACAGCTAGAGAAAGGCCCACACACAGCAGTGAAGACCCAGCACAGACAGAAAAAAGATAAATAAAAATAAACAAGCTAAGCAAAACTAACACAGTTAGTGGCACATGAATCATCAATGTTGTTGTTCTTTAGTCGCTAAGTTGTGTCCAGTTCTTTTATGACCCCATGGACCTTAGCGCTCCAGGCTCCTCTGTCCATGGGCTTTCCCGGTTAAGAATACTGGAGTAGATCATAGGATAGTTTTATTCCTAGTGTTTTAAAAATAATCTTCATACTGTTATCCATAGTGGCTGTATCAATTTGCATTCCCACCAACAGTGCAAGAGGGTTCCCTTTTCTCCACACCCTCTCCAGCACTTGTTTGTAGACTTCTGGTGATGACCATTCTGACCAGTGTGGAATGATACCTCACTGTAGTTTTGATTTACATTTCACTAATAATGAGAGATGCTGAGTATCATTTTATGTGTTTATTAGCCATATTTATATATTTTTTGGAGAAATGTCTGCTTACTTCTGCCCACATTTTGATTGGGTTGTTTGTTCATATATACTCAGGAAACCATAACTTAAAAGATACATGTGCCCCACTGTCCACTGAAGCACTATTTACAGTTGCCAGGACTTGGAAGCAACCTAGATGTCCATCGACAGATGAATGGATAAAGAAGTTGTGGTACACGCACACAATGAAATATTACTCAACCATAAAAAGGAACATTTTGAATCAGTTCTAAATAGACAGATGAATTTACAGCCTATTACATAGAGGGAAGCAAGTCAGACAGAGAAAGACAAATATCTTATGTTAATGCCTATGGATGGAATCTAGGAAGATGGTTCTTATAATCCTGTTTGCAGGGCAGCAAAGGAGATACAGACATTAAGAAGAGGCTATGGTCATGGTAAGGGAGAGGGAGGGTGGGGTTACTTGAAAGAGTAGCACTGAAATCTATACATTACCATAAGTAAAATGGATAGCTGGTGGGAATTTGTTGCATGATGCAGAGCCCAAAGCTGGTGCTCTGTGATAACTTAGAGGGGTGGGATGAGGAGGGAGCCGGGAGGGCAGTTTGTATACCTGTGGCTGATCCATGCTGAGGTTGGGAACCATCACAATATTGTGTTTTTCAATCAAAAATAAAGATAAAAGTAAAAAATAAATGGATAAAACACAACACAGTATATAGCAAGTGCTAATAAAGTCTTACTGTGTTGAAGAATGTCTCTTCGATCATATAATTGCATTTTTTAATCTATTTTTTTTTGCCATTTTCTTTTTCAGGAGCACTAATTGTATGCACTGTTTTAGTTGCTGTAGCTTTTGAGATGTTTAGAGACTGGGAAGCGTGAGTCCCTCAACTTTGTTCTTTATCGAGATTGCTTTGACTCTTCTGGTCCCTTCCATTTCCATAGTAATTTTTGAATCAGCTTATCAATTCTGGCCAAAAAAAACCAAGATTTTGATGGGGATTCAGTTAAATTTGTAGGTAAATTGGGAGAGTATTGTCATTGTAACAAATCAAGTCTTGTTTCATGCACATAGGATACCTATCTATTTATTTATTTTCTTTCATTCATTTCAACAGATATTTGGAGTTTTCAGAGCATAATGTTTTAACTTATTTTATTGTTTGTATTTTTCATTTAATTTTCAGATTACTCATTGCTAGTGTATACAAATAAAAGTGATCTTTGTATCCTGTAACCTTATTGAAATCATATTTTATAGCTTTCTGTGTGTAAATTCCTTAAAATTTTCTATATTCAAGATCATGTCATCTGCAAATAAAGATAGTTTAATTTCTCCTTTTTTGAAAAAAGAATACTGGAGTGCGTTGCCATTTCCTTTGCCAGGGGATCTTCCTGACCCAGGGATAAAACTCACATCTCTTGCATTGGCAGGTGGATTCTTTACCACTGAGCCATCAGGGAATCCCTGAATAACCAATAGCTATTTGTTATTATGAATACTACCACCTCTCTCAGAACTAATTTTATTACCACACAACTCATTTCGCAATAGTCACTAATCTGGGGAAAAACACAGTTGCAGCATTAGGAAACTACAACATACTCTGTCTATAATCTCTTAATGATGACTATGTATGAAATGTTTTGAATACAAAGTCTTTAATAAACAATCTTGATTATTCTGTAATATTTCACTGAAGTGATCAAACCTAGTGCACATCCTAATTTCTCATTAAGTTTTTCTTCCAAAGCATTAACAGACACAAAACAGGTAAAGGTTACATTCAACTATTAATTACAGTATATCATCACACATCAACATATGTTTGCTAATTCTTAAAGACTAAAGTGTGTATCTAAATATTTCAAAAGAAATCTAAACAAAAGATGAAGAACAAGAGAGTGTGACAGGATGCTAGAACTCATGTATTATATAGAACCATGGTGGTTTATTTCCTAAGTTATGTCTGATTCTTGCAACCCCATGGACTGTAGCCTGCCAGGCTTCTCTGTCCATGGGATTCTCTAGGCAAGAAAACTGGAGTGGGTTGCCATTTCCTTCTCCATTTCTCTCTTCCTGACCCAGGAATCGAACTTGGGTCACCTGCATTTCAGGCAGATTCTTTGCTAACTGAGCTACAGGGGAAGAACCATATAGAAGCCCTATATAGAATCATATATTTATAGAACATGGAACCTATATAGAAGTCCTATATAGAATCATAGAAAGAGACAAATTAAAAAATCTGAAAACTCTTATATTCATTCAAAAGACTTTCTGCCCATATCCACTGAAATAGATACTAGCAAAAATAAAACAAATAGCTATGTAAAAGAACCAAAAATGAGAACTGCTGCTCAACACTGATAATCTGTGGTCACAGATAAATTAATATCTAATACTTAATTAAAATGATCAGCTGTCAAAGCAACAATGGCACTGTACATCTAAATATTTTTGAAATATCATAAAGGATTGTGTAAACAGTATTTTCCCACTTTTAAAAATATATATTAGTGTTTTGAAGGCAATATTAAATGTCATGTATATACACATAAAGTATATTCCAAAATCTAGGGATATGGTTATCAAACTAAAATAATTTATTGAATGAAATATTTTACTGCCAGCCCTCACATAAGCTAGAGTCTTTAGGGACCACATACCTATGAAAAATTCTTATCACTCACTATCCAGCTTACACAAGAATCCAATCATCATGTTATCAACAGGACATAATCTAATTTATTTTTAACCCATTTCTAATAGAACCTAATATAGAAGAATAGTTGAGGCTACTTGTTTTGATAGAAAAATAGTCTCTGATGTGCAAAATAATGGGTATAAATAAGTCATTTCTAAATAATGCTGCCATACTCATTTTACTAGCACTGGGAGTACTGCTTATATTATCTAGAATGTGATCTGTAAAATAATTCAAAAATCCACATTTTCTGAACTCATCAAGTGGAAAAAGTGTCACGTGAATAATCAAAAGAAAATTAAGCTTTTCCTTTAACATATGCATTTTTCCTAAAATATGTTAAATGTTTAGCTTCTTTCTATTACCTCCATGTTGTAAAAGTTCATGTTATTTTTGGTGACCTGTTTATAGCGCCCCTACTTCACTGGGCTTCATTCTGCTAAATAAAGGACTATTGAGAACTAGAGTTATTTGTCCACACAGTCAAGGGTTTCACATTGCTATACTTTTACATTGTAATTTCTGCATAGTCACTAAGTCATGTCTGACTCTTTCAAAGCCCCATGAACTGTAGCCTGCCAGGCTCCTCTGCCCAAGGGATTTCCCAGGCAAGAATACTGGAGTGGGTTACCATTTCCTTCTCCAGGAGACCATCTTGACCCAAGGATCAAACTCACATCTGAATTGGAAGGCAATTCTTTATCACTGAGCCAAAAGGGAAACATGCTTTTCTATGTTTTATGCTTATTACAGTTCTTTCTGATTTTCTCTTTCAATGTCAGTTTTTATTTCCTAAGGACACATGCCTACCTCTAAGAATTTTCTCACTTACCTTCTATGTGCCCTGTTCAAATCAGTAATATGAGATAAAAATATGACTAACCTTGGAAGGATTTGCTCAGAACTAAGAATGGGAGACTAAATGGCACACAGAGAAGTTCCTCTGTAAGAATTCAGTACCATTCAGTTCAGTTCAGTTCAGTCGCTCAGTCGTGTCCAGCTCTTTGCAACCCCATGAATCGCAGCACGCCAGGCCTCCCTGTCCATCACCAGTTCCCGGAGTTCACTCAGACTCACGTCCATCGAGTCAGTGATGCCATCCAGCCATCTCATCCTCTGTCATCCCCTTCTCCTTCTGTTCCCAATCCCTCCCAGCATCAGACTCTTTTCCAATGAGACAACTCTTCGCATGAGGTGGCCAAAAGTGTCTGGCATATATAGTGTATGTTTTGGCTACAAAGTTCTACCTATTAATACTTTGAGGTTATTCACTGGGTTTGTCATAGTCAAAGAGGTATAATGGATTTATTGAAAATTATGCTTACAGAAAGTTCTACAATTATTAAGCTCAATTTTACTAATTTTAGGGCATATGCCACTGATACAAAAATAAGTGTTTACTATTTCTTTTCACCTGGAGGTTCTCTTCCTAGTTTCAATTCCCGTCTTATCTACTTTTTTTCTAGTAGAGTTTATTCAGACTGAAAAGAAGGGAAAGAAGACACTTTCACTTGTCAGATGCAAATTCACTTAAAAGTTTTATGGAAACTTTCATAGTACCTGGCTTCCCAGCCATATAATTCTGGATGCCTCTGAAAAGACAACATGACATATTTGCTGCATTCCTATTTAGGTGAAATCTCATGGCAAGTTAAACAAAATACAATTCCTTAAAGCTATAATTTTATTAAAGTGATTTTTTCCTCTATTTTGCCAATCCCAGATCTTTATGGGTTATATATGGGTTATGTTATATAGCATCAACTGTACCATGGACTTCTTGAAAACATTAATCATATGTTTTATATCCATAGTCTCAGTTTCACTAGTAAATGAATATCAAGAGTTGAAGGCCATATAACATGTTTCCTTATTTGGAATAAACTAACATATAAATTTTAAGGTAAGAGTACATGGTCTTGCAAGGATTCAAATACCAAAACAGAGCAATATCAAGAAAAAATGATTAGTCATGAATGCCTTATTTTTGTTTGATATTTAATTTTTTTCTTTAAGTTTTACTGAGAAATTGACATATAACACTATCTAAGGTATACAATGCAATGATCTGATTTACATACATCATGAAATGATTACCACAGTAAGCTTAGTGAAGACCCATCAATTCATAGAGATTTAAAATTAAAGAAACAGAAAAATATATCTCTTTCCCTATGATGAGAACTCTTTGGATTTATTATCTTAAAGAAACTTTAAAATCTCTTATAACTTTCTGGATCCCTACTGTATTTCTATTTATCTTGCAGGTTATATCACTTATTTTGAAGCATTTTCTTCATTATTTATAAAATGTGTATTATAGTTTTTTATAAATTTTATTAAAATATTTATAAAATGTCATCAACATTTACTAAATATTATTGAAACATAATCAACTGCTAGAACTAACTCAATAATCTCTATCTCATATTTGCAATTGCAGGATAATATATATGCACTGTTTCATTGTGGCAAGGGCATACATATAACTAACAAGAAGCCCTGCATTCAGGTAGTAAACACAGATCTGAGCAAAAAACAATAGAACTGATAAATTACTATAAAATAAGAAATGTATAATGAGCTATTTGATTTATAGTATTCATTTCCATTTCATATAAGTACTCTATCTTAATATAGGCTACAAAACCTTGCATCTGTTTTAGTAAGTAGTAATTTCATTTTGGCTCTTCTAAGGGGACAGACAGTATTCGGGTAATGTAGCAGATCGCTTCTATTTAGCAGAGAGTAGATTTAAATGAACTTTAAAGGGTCAAAAATAATAGTATGGTTTGTTCTATGTTATTGTCTCCAGTATGGTTATCACAATTTATATAGCAGCAGCTATTTTACCACATTTTGGAGATTTAGAAACTCTGTCCACATAGGTTGATTTGCCTGTGTTTATATACTTATGGACAGAGAAACCTGGCATGCTGCAGTCCAAGGGGTTGCAGGAGTTGGACACAACTGGGTGACTGAACTTATATATGCATGGATATGCTTACCCTGGAAACTTAATAATTACATCCAATTAATAATAATAGAATATGTTTCTGCTTTGTAAATGGACTTGTATATTTATGAAACTATCTTCTTTTCTGAGTACATTGTAACTCAGTAGAAAGCAATTGTTTTGATCACATTCAGCAAACATAAGCTTTTTGCAAGTAGAAAAGTTTCTTTTACCCTCTTGTGTACTCTTGCCTGGAGAACCCCATGGACAGAGGAGCCTGGTAGGCTGCAGTCCATGGGGTCACTAAGAGTAGGATATGACTGAGCGACTTTACTTTCACTTTTCACTTTCATGCATTGGAGAAGGAAATGGCAACCCACTCCAGTGTTCTTGCCTGGAGAATCCCAGGGACGGAGGAGCCTGGTGGGCTTCCATCTATGGGGTTGCATAGAGTCGGACATGACTGAAGCGACTTAGCAGCAGCAGCAGCACATGATTATGGATGTTGAGAAGTTCCACTGTCTGCTGTCTGTAAGCTGGAAGCCCAAGAAAACCAGTGGTATACGTCCAGTTCAAACCTGGGGGCCTGAGAACCAGGGGAACCATTGGTATAAGTCCCAGTCTAAGTCTGAAGGTGTGAGAAGCAGAGGAACTAAAGTCTGAAGGAGAATATGGACATCTCAGCTCAAATAGGGAGAGAATTCACCCTTCCTCTGCCCTTTCTGTTCTATTCAGGCCCTTGGTGGGCTGAGTGATGCCCACCTACATTGGTGAGGGTGATCCTCTTTACTCCGTCTACTGACTCAAATGTGGATCTCTTCTGGAAATGCTCTTGGAGACATACTTAGAAATAATGTTTTTTTCCAGCTATCTAGGCACCCCTTAGCCTAGTCATGTTGACACAGAAAATGAACCATCACAGCATGCTACACATTTGTGAGAGAGAGATGTCAGCTTGCCAAGAGAAGGTGCTGGGTGTGTGTAGGGAGCCTTTTCCCACCCTGGTCGTAGTGCTGTGCTCAGTGCCAGGTGTGAATGATCCATTATAGCCCCAACTCAGAACTGTGAGGAGGAGAGATGGGCAAAGGACACTTTCCAAGAGTTCTGGTCTAGGGCTGAACCCCTAGGGAGAGCCGAGGCCTCCTGCAGCCGTCTGCTCCTCCAGGCAGCCCTTCCACGGGGTCTCCCTATACACCAGTAGCTCTTCTTTCATGTCTCACACCCTGGGGAGTTCCTAGAAAACAGAAGGGACCCAGAATCCTGACCTTGCCTTCTGTGGGACAGCATGAGATGTGGGGACCGTGAGCTTGGAGATCCAGCATCTTTGTGATCCGGGGAGAGTCTTTTGCCCTCTCTGGCCTGTTTCCTCCTGTGCAAAGGAAAGCAGTGGGCTTCACTGGTCCCCAGGATTCCCTCACACTGATTTCCCCACTGCGCCCCCTGCCCCCTACCCCTCAACTCTGAGCCCTGCAGCATCTTCTCATCTTGATCCGCTCCTGCCATTTTAGCCTCTGGGCAGAGACTCTGGCCATGGTGCTGAAGGAGGCATAGCTTCTACAGCAGCTTGGAGACGAGCAAGAGGGCAGAGGAAACTACCTGAATTGAGCACCTACTATGTACCAGTCTCTTTGCCATTTCTGTTGCGTGTTTTGTCACCTTGACTGATGGAAGTATCCCCTTGGAGGAAGAGCTCTTCAGGGGGAAACTGAGTTTCAGGGGCTGTGGGTCCCATACCTTCCAGGAAGCAGAAAGCTATTCTCTTGACTTTAGATTTCAAGTAGCCATGGTTCCCAGAGATGGTCCTGGGACAATTAAGGGCAGCTGAGAAAACAGTGACATGCAGAAATGGTTGATAAAGCTGTGAAGGAACGTCTGTTGGCATTGGTTCTGCGCCTGCGGCCAGAGATGAATGATTGAAACGCCAGGCTTGTTAAAGCGAGAGCACGTTTGATTTCTCTGCCCTGCACTGCATGCGATTTCGCTGGAGGGAAGTTAGCAATCAGCTAATTGACATTGAATTAACCATGAAACTCAGCCCGTGCCTTCTCTCTGGAACGCTCTCCAGCAAGACTTTATCAAGGCTTTGAATTATTGATTATTACTTATAGCTCTGATGGGGTGATTTCCTTTTATTTGTTTTCACGTTGAGTGTCCTTCATAAGTGTCCCTGAGAGTGGGAGTCACCCGGACAACAGAGCTTCTTACTGGAGGAGCCCAGGGAGGAGAGTTCTGGACAGTCTACCCTGCCCCAGAGAAATTTGTTAAACTGTGAAGCTTTTGCTTTTTTTGTTGTTATTGCTGTTACTGTTGCGAAGCCTAGCCTAACCTGACTAATAGGGGTTCTGAGGGCTGGTGTCCTTTCTGATGCCTTATGACGCCAAGCTTAGAGTGTGAATGAGCTGTGCTCCCTACCCTTGCTGTCTGAACTCTATCTGTAAAGCCTACTATTGTACATTTATTTCAACTTCTTCAGATACCTGAAGAATCGAAGCATCCAAATCAAATGACTTTCTGGACTCTGCCTGCATATTCCTGCAACAGGGAATTCACTCTCTCCTGTAGCAGTCTTTTGAAAAGTGTTTTGCTCTGACTGTGCCTCTGGGAATTGTCTGTGTAACTTCCCTTGGTCTGAGCTCTGTACCAAGGAGACCCACAGAGTAGTTTTTGTCCCATGACAGTCCTTCAAGAATCTGAAATTCGAGATTGGAGGTTTATCCTCTTCCAGACCAAGAATCTTTTCAACTCTTCCTCAGAATAGACTTCAAATCCCCTTTTCAACTGGGTCTCCTCTCTTTTGGGGGAGTCCCTTCTGTCTGGGAGGCTCTGAAAATACAACGCCTAAAGCTGCAGAATAGCAATCTAGTTAGTTTGAAAGTGGCCTTGCTGAAAGGAACCATCAGCTTCTTCTGGTTGGATATTAGACCTTTAATGGTACAGCCCAACTGGATGCATAATTTCATTCTATGGCAGAGACATTTGCTTCTTACTGAATTCATGTGCTGCCTGTATTTCTAACTTCCTGTGTCCATGCAGGGCCATGTGACCGATCTGGCCAGGGGTCTGTGAACTGAAGTTATATGTGACACTCTGGAGTGAAACATTTAAGAGCCAGTGAATGACATTTCTTCTTCCTGGCCATGGAGACTTGGAAGCCATGTGTACCAGATGGGATTGCTATAGGGCACAGGAAGCCTGGATCCCTGAGTCACTAGTGGAGAGGGAGTGGACATGAAGAGCTCCTGGGCCCACAGTGGACTCTGCATGAGCCGAAATAAACTTGCATGTGTTAAGTCGCTGACATTTCTGCTGTCGTGGTCGCTGTTCCTGTAGCACAGCCTAGCAAACCCGACTAACAGGCCATCATGCTGTGTATTCACAGTGGGCTCCAAGCCCACTCCATCACCAATGTAATGCCTCATGTCAAGCCCATCCCTCCTCAGTCAGCCCTGGTGGTGATTCTTATTATTAACTTTGAGCTCCTTAAGGTTACTGAGCATGTTCTATTCTTTATATCACCCCCAAGGACCAGTCTACCACACAGAGGGCATTAATCTTTGCTGAGTAAGGGAGTAAGAAAAGGAACTTCTGGGTCCATCAAGATAGAGACAGAAAATATCCCCTTTGGAATGAGGAAATGTGGATTCAAATCTCTAGCTCCCTTACTGACCAGCTGTGCCTCCTTGGTTGGTTACATATCCCCTGTGGATTTTAGTTAGATCGAGATAGGAGTCCCGGTCTCTCAGAATCTGAGGATGTAATAGTGTATTTTATAAAAAGTCTGGCACACTGTGTTGAAAATAAATGCCAGATGTCATCATTTTCATCATTATTATCATCATCATCAGTGGGGTCAAGGGATATTGTTGCCCTATCCATCCAGGTGGAGAGTTGAGAGGAGGATCATCCCGAAAGGGATTCAGCCCAAGGTGGCCACGGGGAGGATTTTGCTGATGTGGGATCAAGGAGGCCCTCCTGGATTCAGGGCCAGACATCCCAGATCTAGCCATATTGTAGCATCCCTCCAAGGATGCTCACCCCACCCACCGTGGGCATCCTTCCCCTTCCTCACTGGTATTCGCTCAACAGATATGTTTGGCCTGAGGTGCAGCTTGTCACATCTCTCTGCATAGTTCCTCCCATAACTCTGCTTGGTTCCAGCAGACACCTGGGCAAGAAGATGGGAGAGTGAGGAGCCGTGTCTCTCTGCTGGTTCACACCAGTTCAGTGTGAGGGGAGGGAGGGTGACCTCTGCACAGATGCCACACTAGAGATGAGTCGGACATGACTGAAGCGACTTAGCAGCAGCAGCAGCAGTAAAATAATATAGCTCTCTAGTGTCACTACGATGAATGCCATTTTACTAAGTGTAAAATATCAGAATGAGCTCAATCTGTGTAGCAAATACACTTTAGTGAGTATAGGTTAATGTTTCATTTGATCTTTGTTACAAAGTTGGGTTTCCCTTGTTCAGCTGGTAAAGAATCTGCCTGAAATGCAGGAGACTTGGGTTTGATTTCTGGGTTAGGCAGATTCCCTGGAGAAGGGAGAGGCTACCTACTCCAGTATTTCGGCCTGGAGAATTCCATTGACTGTATAGTCCATTGGGTTGCAAAGAGTCAGACATGATTGAGCGACTTTCACAAAAGTATAAAATATTAGTAGAAGGGCATATCATTCCATTTTGTTTTCCTTAAGGAGAGTAAAACTCAAATAAGGTTAAGTAGTTTGGCTTTAAATAGCTGATCAGTAGCAGGAGGGCAAAAACCCAAAACTCTAAAATTTAAGTCCTTTGCTCCTTCACATACCAAGAGGTAATTAGAGTTAACCCTTGAATAACAAGGGTTTGAACTGTGTTGGTTCACTTACACATGGATTTTTTTTTAATAATAAATATCACATGACCCAGGGTTGTTTGAATCCAAGGAACAGGAACCTCAACAGAGTAACTGCACATATGGAGGGTCAACAATAAATTATATGCAAATTTTCAATAGCACTGAAAAAGGGTCCACATTCCTAACCTCCATTTGTTCAAGGGTCAAACTGTGTAATGGAAAGGGTGATTAAGAAATCTATTAAAAATGTAGACCTATGATAACGTAATTTAATTCTTATAAAGAAAGAAATTTGACAGATTTTATCCCAAGTACTTAATTCCTGACTGTGAATTGTGTAAAAATTCAGTGAATTTAAAGGATTGCTTCTTTATTCTGGATCATTTAAAATATTTTTGTACTGTCAATTCTAATAAGATTTTTTTTTTGGTAGAGTTTTGATTGCTAATTAAAAAGACACACAAAGAGAACTAGAAAAATGTATTTACCAAAAGGAAATTTTGACTGAACCTATTTTATTTTGAAATCCTTCTTTTAAGTTAAACAAGATTATACTAGTTTAATTTGAAAGCATGGAGGGAGTTACCTAAGTCACTATAATGTGTGTGTGTTAGTTAAAAAAAAAAAAAAAACACTTCAATAGGGGATTTCCCTGGTGGTCCAGTGGTTAAGAATCTGCCTTCCAATGCAGGGGACATGAGTTCCAACTCTGGTCAGGGAACTAAGATCCACACACTGCAAGGCAACTCAACCTCCACAACACAACTAGAGAGAAGCCCACGTGCTGCAAAGGAGAGCCGACACAGCCATAAATACATAAAAAAAATCACTTCAATCATTTAAACAAACAAACAAAAGAAATGGGAGAATTTAGGGAAAGACCTGGACCCTAACTTCTCCCTTCAATATCATCCCTTCCTACCCCATCTTCCCAAACTAATCACACCACATTCAACTTCTTATCCTCCCAAAGCAACAGCTATTTCAATCCTTAGAATCCTAAATCACACTCTTCTCAACCTAGCACAGTTGCCTGCCTCAGCTTCCACCATATTCCCATCTTATGCATTCCTGGCACATAAAAAATTATTGAGTAATGAATGAAGAATATATTGTCTCAATGTTAGCAATTTTCAAAATGCAAAGTTACAATTAAATGTACCTGGTAAAATTACTCTTAACTGAAAACTTAGAATGTAACTCTTACTATTAAAAATAATCATATTAAAAATGAAATTCATTCTATTAGAATAGTATTACCCTGATACCAAAATCAGAAAGACATTGCAAGAAAACTACAGACTAGTATTCCCTATGCATAAAGACGCAAAAATCCTAACAATCCAAATATAGAAACAAATAAAAATTATTATATATCATGAACAAGTGAAATTTATCCTAGGAACACAAGGCTGCTTCAACATACAGAAAAATCAATTAATATAATACACCGTACTAAAGAAGGAAGGGAAGGACTTCCCTGGGGGTCCACTGGTTAAGAATCTGCCTTCCAATGTAAGGGACAAGGGTTTGATCCCTTTTCAGGGAACTAAGATACCAAGATCCCACATGCTACAGAGCAACTAAGCGAAACTCAAGAAGCCTGTCCGATACAACCACTGAGCCTGAAGGCTCCAGCGCCAGTGCTCCACAATAAGAGAAGTCCAAGCACCACAACTCTTAAGTTACCCATGTGCTACAATGAAGACTCAATGCAGCCAATACAGAAAAAAAAAAAAAAGGGCGGAGGGCGGGAGGAGGCAGCCAGGAGGGCTTCCCCGGTGTTCCAGTGGTACCGAATCCAACTGCCAAAGCAGGGGAGACGGGCTCGATCCCTGGTCGGGGAACTAACTACGCACCACAACTACTAAGCCTATGTGCTCTGGAGTCCACACACTCCAGTGAAAGATCCTGCATGATGGAACAAAGATGCATCAGCAACTAAGATCTGTACAGCAACTAAGACTAGACACAGCCAAATAAACAAGTTAACTATATATTTATATATATAGGTGTGTGTGTGTGCGCGCCTATGTGGCGTGGACTTCCCTGCTGGTCCAATGGTCTCCCACTGCAGGGGTCCTGGGTTTGATCCCCAGTCAAGGAACTAGATCCTGCATGCAGCAACTAACAGTTCACATGTCACAACTAAAGAGCCCACAGGCTATTACAAAGATTAAGGATCCCGAGTGCCACAACTGAGACCTAGTGGAGCCAAATAAATAAATTTTTTTTTTCTTAAGATTAAAAACCTTTGGGATTTCCCTGGCAGTCCAGAGGTTAAGACTGCATGCTTTCACTGCCAAGGGCCCTGATTTAATACGTGGTTGGCTACTCAGCATGGCCAAATTAAGAAAATAAAGACCTTTATGCTTCAAGGATACCATCAAAAAATTGAAAAAAATCATAGAATGGGAGAAAATATTTGCAAATCATATCTTGTAAGAAACTTAATCCATAATATACAAGGAACTATAGCAATTTAAAAAATCCCTATCTTTAAAAAATACACAAAGACTTTACAACACAGACTCTCCAAAGTAGCTATACAAGTGGCCAAAAAGCACATAAAAGGAGTCTCAACATCTGTCATCAGGGAAATGCAAATCAAAATCATGACACAGCACACAACACTCACCAGGGTGGCTAAAACTTAAAAAAAAGAAAGCAACTGTTGGCAAGGATATGAAGAAATTAGAACTCTCATACATCATTAAAAGGATGATAAAATGGTACAGTCTGTCAGTTCCTCAAAATATTAAACAGTCACCATGTGACCCAGCGACACCACTCATAGGAATACAGCCAACAGGACTGAAAACATATATCCATTTAAAAAAACCTATACACAAGTGTTTGTAACAGCATTGTGCCTGCATGCATGCTAAGTTGCTTTAGTTGTGTCTGACTCTGTGGGACCCTATGGACTGCAGCCTGCCAGGCTCCTCTGTCCATGGGATTCTCCAAGCAAGAACATGAGTGGGTTGCTGTGCCTTCCTCTAGGGGATCTTCCTGACCCAGGGATCAAACCTGTGTCTCTTACATATACCTGCACTGGCAGGCGGGTTCTTTATCACTAGTCCCCCAGCATTACGCCTAACAGCCAAAAAAGGGAAAACAAACAAAATGTCTATCAAATGATGAATGGGTAAACAAAATATGATTATCAATATAATGCAATATTATTTGGCAATAAAACAGAATTAAGTAGTTACAGTATACTACAATATGGATAGATCTGAAAACACGCTAAATGAAAGAAGTCAGACACAAAGGGCTAAAGACTGTATAGTTCCACTTGCATGAAATTCACACCCAGAACAGATAAAATACTTTGTCTCAGTGGTTGACAGGGAATAGGCGAGGGCAAAATGAAGAGTGATTGCTGGCTATGGGTTTCATTTTGGTTGATAAAATGTTCTGGAATTAGATAGTGGTTTTGGTTGCTCAACTCTGTAAATACACTAAAGCCACATTGAGTTGTATCCTTTAAAACGGTGAATTTTACAATATGTGAATTTTATCTTAATTTTTAAATGCAATTACTATGCTTTTTTAATTTATAAGACATATACTCAGAATTTAAATGTTGAAACAAATTATACATAACGTAAAGGATGCTTGATTTTTACAGGTCCATGACGTGAGTCTAAGTGAACTCCGGGAGTTGGTGATGGACAGGGAAGCCTGGCATGCTCCGATTCACGGGGTATCAAAGAGGTGGACACAACTGAGCGACTGAACTGAACTGAAAGGATGTTTGACTTTTACAGGTCCATGCTTTAAACAACAAAAAATACCTTAGAAAAGGAAGAGAGGGAAGGAGGGAGAAAGAGGAGGAAAAAATAGACTATCCAAATTATAGGTCATTTAGGTATCAAATAAACATTTATTATTTGTTCTTCTCCCCTGGGTATAAGAAGTATCGTAAAAATCCCCACAGGAGGACTTTGGAGGTGGTCCAGTGGCTAAGACTCTACTCTGTGCTCCCAATGAAGGGGGCCAGGGCTCAAACCTTGGTCAGGGAACTAGATCCCAAGTGCTACAACTAAGATTCAGTGGAGCCAAAATTAAAAAAAAAAAAAAAAAGCTTTAAAGGATCCCCATAAGGAATTCCCTGGCAGTCCAGTGGTTAAGACTATGCACTTTCATTGCTGAGTGAGTGGGTTCAATTCCTGGTCAGGGGACTAAGCTGACCACAAGCTGCATGGTGTGACCAAAAAGAAAAAAAGGAACCCCAGTGAATCTAGAAGACATATCTGTACACCTATGTTCATATCGGCATTATTCACAACAGCCAAAAGGTGGCTATAAATGGATAAAGAAAACTGATAAATGGATAATGAAAACGTGGTATACTGCAGATTATCTTTAAAAAGGAAGAAAATTCCAACAGCCTACAACATGGGTAAACTCTTGAGGACATCACACTAAGTGAAATAAGGTAATCACAAAAAGATAAACACTGTATAATTCCATTTACAAGAGGTTTCTAGAGCAGTCGAACTCAGAAACAGAAAGCAGAATGGTGGTTGACAGGAGTTGGCAGGAGGGAACGTGCACAGCTGGTTAACAGGAGAGTTTTCTAAGATGGTAAGAGTGCTGGAGAATGGCTGCACAAAATGTAAATACACTTAATACTATCTAACTGTACACTTCAAAATGGTTAGGATGGGGAGGTCCCTGGTAGTCTATGGTTAAGATTCCAGGCTGGCACTGTGGTGGCCCCAGGTTCGATTCCTGGTTGGGGAACTGAGATCCTGCAGCCACACAGTGTGGCAAAAAAAAAAAGCTAAGAAGCTAAATTTTATACTATGACAAGTGAAATAAAGAGTCCCCATTGAAACAGGCGAATACATATACTGCTGGCTGAGAGTGTAAATACATATACTCTTTTAGAGGGCAATTTGGCAGTATTTTCAAAATCATAAACATTTAACTTTGACCCAGAATTCGGACCTGGAGATTTACCCTACAGATTTATTTGCATACATTCACAATGACTTATGTGCACAGTTGTTCCCTTTCAGCAAAAGAATATGTGGAATGAAAATGTTCATACATTCATAAAATAAAATACTATCTAAGTGTATAAACAAATGAGAAAATATTGTTCAAAAATGTAAAGATTTAGACAACAAATTAAGTGAAAAAGAAATATTAACTGTGCATAATCTGCTACCTTTGTCATACAACAAGGTAAGAAGGCCCATAAGAATTGAAATTAAGCAGGCAAGGTGAAGGTGAAGTCGCTCTGTCGTGTCCGACTCTTTGCGACCCCGTGGACTGTAACCTACTAGGCTTCTCCGTCCATGGGATTCTCCAGGCAAAAATACTGGAGTGGATTGCCATTTCCTTCTCCAGGGGATCTTCCCGACCTAGGGATCGAACCCGGGTCTCCCACATTGGAGGCAGGTGCTTTAACCTCTGAGCCACTATAGGGCACTTCATTAGTTACTTTCTATACTATATTTTTCAATCATATACCTAATTCAAAAATCCAAGGTCCATCAGCTTACAAGTTTTAAGTATTACTACTATGTATACTCATGCTTTTTCCTTTAATTAAAACTGCTTATTCCTTACTGGGTGAGCTAGTAACTAGTTGCCCTAGTGGCCCCCAGTGATCCACATTTCAAGGTATTCCCCTCCCCCACTGTATATCTCTTTGGATCTCCTTGTTAAGCTTCTCCTCTTTTGAACCACTCACTCTGGGGAAAGCCTGCTAATCACTGTGAGCAGCCTTATGGAGAAGCCCACAAGGTAAGGAACTGAGGTCTCCTCTTGTGAACAGCCATATGTTATTTATTTTTCCCAATAGCCATANTACTCCCACCATCTTCTTTCATTTTAGCTGAAGATAGTGTTCAAGATGAAGGCTTCAACAATTTTAGTAAGTTCTCAGCTTTCCTGAGTCTCTTCCATGTATTTGAAATTGAGAAAGTGAAGTTGCTCAGTCGTGTCTGACTCTTTGCAACCCCATTTGACTGTAGCCTACCAGGCTCCTCTCTCCAAGGGGTTCTCCAGGCAAGAATACTGGAGTGGATTGCCATTTCCTTCTCCAGGGGATCTTCCCGACCCTGTCTCTTATACACATCTAGATGTGTATAAGAGACAGACTATACACTATGAAGAATAGCAAACAAATGTGTGCCACACTTTACTCCTTGTTTGCTTACGGTGAATGAGATGGAAATTTATCACAAACAATAAAGAAAATACAGATTATGCCAAGTGCAAGATACAGGTCCAGGCCATAAAATAATGATAATTTAAGGCCAAAACAGATTATTTGTGACATTTTCAAGCATTATAGAGAACTAAAATAGGTCTGGCCCTGAAAACATGGTCCATTAAAAAAAAAAAAAAAGAAAGAAAGAAAGAAATACAAAGCATTCCAAATCACTCTCTTGTCTAGATCAGGGAAGATATCAAATTATTTCATTCATACTCTTTTCTTTTAATGATTTCTTTTTAGTGGTAAGCTTCTAAGAAATATATGAGAAATTGGTCCTATATCTACACACTCCACTGGAATTCTACACAAACTACTGCTTGGAAACTTCATCACGTAAGGAGGAAATTCAGTACTTCCTGAGGCCCTGGAACGACTGTAAATGTTAATGCTTGTCTTAGATCTTTTATTGATAGAGCAAGAGGCTGCAAATGCTCGACATTTAAGGATCCACTGTAGGACAAGATGTAGAACTATGAAGGAAACAGCAGCGCCCAGCGGAAGCAGGAGAGGCCCCACCGTGGGCCTGCCAGACTGTCACAGGCCAGCACCCATTCACGTTCTTTTTAACCACAGGGACAGTACAGAACAGAAGAATAAAATAGTGGTACAATAAATCTTCAATATAATTTTGGGAGGTTGCATTAAAATTATAGCAATTTATTTCAATTTTATAGTTTGGGCCTTTGGTGAGGCTTAATTTCCTACCCTTCAGTTTTCTTCTCCAAAGTTGTCTCTCAACAATGTAAGTGCTGGGAAACTCTCTCGAGAAACTTCTAAGAAGCTAAATAATCCTCCTAACTTCTAGCCACTCACAAGCCAAACATTTACTTTACATAAATTTCATATTCAAAATAGAGTGCCTATGACATAGCTTATTCAGATACATAACAATACAATGAGACAAACGTATCTTTAAAAGCAAGTGATCTATTTGAGCAAAAACTTATTATATACAAATTATAATATAAAAATAATGAATAGTGATTTGCCTCACCAGAGCTTCCTATATTTACAGCTAAGATTAAGTTGCATGTTTTTAAAACTCCTAATTGATATAAATGCTTCTCTTACCAAAGGATTACAGTATATTTTGTCTTATAACTATTTTTCAGTGGAGAACCACTGAATTAATACATTTTTACATACCAACTATATAAACTACTTTGATAAATTATTGCAACACTAACTACTAATCTAAAATAAAACTGAAAGTTTCAAGGACTGACTTGTTTTCTGTCCATAATCATACAATTCTGGGCAAGCATAAGACAATTTTGAGAGCTCTTACAATTTGCATGAAACATATTTTGGCATATAAATATAAATATTGGAAATTTTAATGACAATAAGGACACTGTTTCACTAGTTTAAATCACTGAGTGAAGTATCAATTGCTCAGTAATGTAGCTGTCTTAATTAGCTAGTTCTTGGCCAAAGAAATTAAGCTATTTCTTTTTGCAGCAAAGTTAAGATGAATCCAAAGTAAAAATGAATTAAACACTTAAAAAAGGAAAAGAAAAGAAGTGAGTTAGTATAGAATCTTGAAAGGGGAAATTCTTTCTAAATGTGACATGAAAACCAGAAACGAGAGTAAAATATTAGAAAATTTAACAACATAAAAATTCTGAGTAGCAAAATACAAAATTGCCACTTGTTTGACATAGTATGAATAGGATGCTAGATTTCTATTTATATCCACTCAAAACTTTGATATCAGTTCAGTTCAGTTCAGTTGCTCAGGTGTGTCCGACTCTTTGCCACCCCATGAATCACGGCACGCCAGGCCTCCCTGTCCATCACCAACTCCCGGAGTTCACTCAGACTCACGTCCATCGAGTCCATGATGCCATCCAGCCATCTCATCCTCTGTCGTCCCCTTCTCTTCCTGCCCCCAATCCCTCCCATCATCCGAGTCTTCTCCAATGAGTCAACTCTTCGCATGAAGTGGCCAAAGTACTGGAGTTTCAGCTTTAGCATCAGTCCTTCCAGAGAAATCCCAGGGTTGATCTCCTTCAGAATGGACTGGTTGGATCTCCTCACAGTCCAAGGGACTTTCAAGAGTCTTCTCCAACACCACAGTTCAAAAGCATCAATTCTTTGGCGCTCAGCCTTCTTCACAGTCCAACTCTCACATCCATACATGACTACTGGAAAAACCATAGCCTTGACTGCTAAGTAATGTCTCTGCTTCTCAATATGCAGTCTAGGTTGGTCATAACTTTACTTCCAACGAGTATGTCTTTTAATTTCATGGCTGCAATCACCATCTGCAGTGATTTTGGAGCCCAAAAAAATAAAGTCTGACACTGTTTCCACTGTTTCCCCATCTATTTCCCATGAAGTGATGGGACCAGATGCCATGATCTTAGTTTTCTGAATGTTGAGC
>SJYX01023006.1:172800-186502 GCA_006410675.1 Oreotragus oreotragus | reverse complement strand
CAAAAAGAATGTTGGAACATGAACTATTCGATACTTCTGGGTGTAATACCCTTATGGTAGAGAGTATATATTTGTAAGTCTCAAAAAGTAATTTAAATAAAGTAAAAATAAAAATAAATTAAAACAATAAAATAAATAAATAAATCACACACACACAGACACACACACACAAATAGCTATAGTGAAAGACTTGAAATTAAAGGTCCAAATTTTCTCTAAGTCAATTTTGAGTGAAAATTCTAATCATTTTTAACCTCTCAAAAAATACCCTCCTTAAAATTTCCTTACATACCTGTGGTGCATTGAGCACTGGTGTTAAATCATGAGCAGTTCAAAGAATTCTGTTCATTTCTATTATGGAGGCTTGAGAGAAAATAGCATACGTCTTACAAACATGAAATCTGTCTTACAAATATGAAATTTGTCTTACAAACATGAAATATGTCAAAGAATAGATGTAAGTATAAGGGAAATATCTATCCACTGACATTCTGTAGAGGAAGTACACAAAAATATTTTCTTTTATAAAAGAAAATGACATTGCAAGCATGAGAATGAAACAAAAGGATCTACAGTAAAGATAAAACACCATCATGCTGTCAGGATGTTCACACTCAACTCTGCGTGAGCTTTGGTGAGAATCTGAGATGGCATCTTGAAACTATTTATCAGATACAAAGACAGAGACTTCTATTCAAAATAGATCATCAGATTTAAAAATGTTTGGTAATAATTACATGTAGACTCATTTTATAGAGGAGAAAACTGAGACCTAGAGATTGTAATTTGTTTGTCAGACGTCACAAGAAAGTTGATAGTAGAGCTGGCCTACAATTCATGCTCAAGGAAAATGAAGGTACTCCTGAAGTATAATATCATTTTGATACCTATATTTTTTCAAGCCAAGAATAAGTCACCTGGTGATTTAAGTCCGTATTTACTTAAGGATATGAGGGCAAAAATCTTAAATCAAGAAAAACAGAAAATCTAGGCAGTATACTAAGCATAGAGAATGACTATGCATTGTTTCAAACTAGGTAATTGGAGAAACTTAAAAAAATTAGCATTGTCTTCATATATGACTTTTATTCCCACACAAATGACTCCCTATTGGGAAGTCTGGCTTCAGTCACTACATTAAAACAGTGGGGAGAAGTTGCAACAGACAATTATAAAATACTCTCCAAGAATATATTTAATATTTTCCTTACTAAATTTTAAAGTCATAAAGTATATGCTAAAGCACTGCTACATGGTGAGAATAAACACTGTAAAATAATAATAGCATAAAATTATTGTCTTCATATATGACTTTTATTCCCACACAAATGACTCCCTATTGGGAAGTCTGGCTTCAGTCACTACATTAAAACAGTGGGGAGAAGTTGCAACAGACAATTATAAAATACTCTCCAAGAATATATTTAATATTTTCCTTACTAAATTTTAAAGTCATAAAGTATATGCTAAAGCACTGCTACATGGTGAGAATAAACACTGTAAAATAATAATAGCATAAAATAAATCCTCTAAAATGATGCTCCTAAATGTGACAAATGGAGAAGAGAGAATGAAGGACTATCTTCTTTTTTAATAAAGAAAAAAAGTCTTATTTTTTAATAGGAATTAATCAGAACAGATTTTAACCTTGATATTCTAGAGTTGACAAGCACAAAGGAAAATGCTGTGGTTTGATAAAAGACAATAATACTACTAAGAAGAAAAACGTCAAAGTACAACTTCTCTAATACATTTTTAAGTCTGACTTTAGGATTCTAGGGTGATGATCGCATGTGTTTCCATTCAACACGACAGAGTTTTTAAAGAAACGGACATGAGTGTGTCCATGTGTTCCTGGTCAGTGTCACGAGTGTCATGAGTGCTTATGGAACCCTCAGTTATCTGCTGCTCAGATCATTTCTGTGTTTATTTGAAGGGTGTAACAATCAAATTATTATTAAGAATTATGGTAGAAACTATTTTAGTGCACTGGAATGTAGAATGAGAAGTCATTTTTAAAAGCACAGAAAACAAAATTTTAAGCTGTGAATACTAAATAAAACTTTTGGATGTATAATTTAAAAGGTATTTTGCTTATTTCTGAAGTAAGGTAGACACTTACTTCAGTGTTAATGAGGGAGGCTTGCCACTATAATCACCCCTTTATGTTTTAATGTAGTTCTTTTACCCAGGTTTCTTGATTTCCTTTTCAGGATAGAAAGTATTTGCAAATATTCAGATACAGATAGATAGAAGAAAATGTCCACATTTTCTTTTTTCTCAAAAAAGAAATATTTGAGAAGTTTTTCTGTGACAAATACTTTTGTGAATATTAATGAAAAATTGCAGAACTTTTGGAAATTGAATGGAATGTTTTAATATAAAATAATTATTCTTTTAAAATAGCAATAAAAAACCAAAATTATTTATATATGGATACATATATTAAAATAACTGGAAGTTTTATTCCAAATCTTTTCTAGCAANATACACATCTAGATGTGTATAAGAGACAGGTGACAAATACTTTTGTGAATATTAATGAAAAATTGCAGAACTTTTGGAAATTGAATGGAATGTTTTAATATAAAATAATTATTCTTTTAAAATAGCAATAAAAAACCAAAATTATTTATATATGGATACATATATTAAAATAACTGGAAGTTTTATTCCAAATCTTTTCTAGCAAGAGACAATTTTAGAGAAGCAGGGAGGGATCCATATGGTAACATTGCAATTACCATGGACATGAACCAAGCCTTCATGTGTCTTCAATTTTTAGGAACCAGCACAAACTCTGGTTAAAATGGGAATCTCAAAAACTAAAATAGAGGCTGTGGTGGGTAGCCATCAGCAGAATAGTATAAAATCCTCCATATTTAATCCTATTAGCATAGCCCTTGTCCCTTAAAGCCCTCCTTGCCACTTACCATTTCTCAGTACCTACAACAAGATGCTATGATTCTCTTTAAGCATGTTTTTTTACCTAAAACTTAACAAGTCAAGTAAGTTGTATTTCATCCTCAGGTAACTCTATAGTTGCTACCAGACTCAACACTGGATTGGTTGGTTTCTGTCTCTGCTCTTGCCCGATTGTCCACATATTGTGGAGAACTGTCCTTCTTCAACCTCATTTTATTACCTTTTCATGTTTTTTTCTTCATGGACAACATTTTAAGGCATTTTTTTTCCCTGATACTAGAGTTTGTATTGTAAGAGTGGTTTTCAGACTGGGTCAAAGTAGAAATGATTGTTCAAGTGTCTCTTTCAGAAACAAAGGGGGAGGGATGAGTAGGGGAGGATATCCGCTCCCATTTGTAGAATTTCCCTGATATCACTTGATATTTGTTGGACAGTAAATCCGGTGTTCTGAGAACCTCAGACAGAGGAAGTAACATACAACAAATAGAACAACAAACAGGCAATTTTAAAAATTAATAAAAAAACAATCAGGATAGTGTTCCTATCTTTTAATGAGAACCTGGAGAAATACTGCTTGACTTAGGACATCAGGCAAGAAATCTAGCAAGGAATGCTATGCTTAATAAATTACAAAATATTCTTACAATATGTTAGTACTAAGAGAATGTCAGTAGATTTACCAGAATCCCTATTTAAATAATTTTCATAAAAGCATTTACTAATATATGTCAGATTATAGTGGCTTAAATAAAAATATAGATAATGCAGTTTTCCACTAAAAGGACACTTCATCATGTAGTCCAGTTACTGACAATTGTAGAACCCAATTCAGGGTTGTTATTAGCAAATATGCAAGTCTTATGCCATGCTGGGAAGCAAATTACTAATATGATAATTTTTGCTCATTTCTAAGGATGTGTGTTTAACAACTGCAGCCAAGAAATTAAAAGATGCTTGCTCCTTGGAAGAAAAGCTATGACCAACCTAGATAACATATTAAAAAGCAGAGACATTACTTTGCCAAAAAAGGTCTGCCTTGTTAAAGCTATGTTTTTCCCAGTAGTCATGTATGAATGTGAGAGTTGGACTATAAAGAAAGCTGAGTGCTGAAGAATTGATGCTTTTGAACTGTGGTGTTGGAGAAGACTCTTGAGAGTCCTTCAAACTGCAAGGAGATCCAACCAGTCAATCCTAAAGAAAATGAGTACTGAATATTCACTGGAAGGACTGATGTTGAAGCTGAAACTCCAATACTCTGGCCACCTGATATGAAGAGCTCACTCATTGGAAAAGACCCTGATGCTGGGAAAGATTGAAGGTGGGAAGAGAAGGGGACAACAGAAGATGAGATGGTTGGATGGCATCCTGACTCAATGGACATAAGTTTGAGCAAACTCGGAGTTGGTGATGGACAGGGAAGCCTGGTGTGCTGCAGTCCATGGGGTCGCATAGAGTCATACACTACTGAGCAACTGAACTGAACTGATGTTTAATAACTAGCCATCTTCCCAAAATGGAATGTACTGCTTTGAAAAGCTTTTCTGAACTCTGATCCTGAAGGTAAAATTAGGTGAGAGGAATAAGCAGATACAAAAATTAATGGAAGTTGAAATGATGTACCAGTCAAGTCAGCCTGAATTCCAGATATGATAACTCTGATTCTTAAAAGTTGAGTCAACATTATACTGGTAGATTTTACTCTCCCTTGACTATTTTAGAGGCTTTTAATGACTGCCATGAAATAAAATTAGGCACAATTTGTTGCCTAATTTACCCTTCCATGGTAGTGGAATTAAATCATTTCAGTTCCAGGTAATTGTATACAACTGTTTTTGATCTTCATTCCTGTTTGTTAAGAAAAGAGGTTTTGTTTAATTAACTGTTGTATAAATGATACTAGTTGGCATGTTTGTGGCACTTAAAGTATTACATCTCTTAAGAAGTAAAACCGAGCTAACACATGGAAGCTTCCACCACATAAAAAAAAAAAAAAAAAAAAAAAACTGACATAGGAGAGGGTGTTGTTTCATATCAATTCAAAGAGTAAAAAGTTGAACAAAGATGATGCTGAAAACTCTACCAAAAGAAACTCATCTAAGACAAGGAGACTCTTAGCTTAGGAAAAATGAAATGATTATTTTTTATGGTCCTTAATATGAATCTTATTCCATTATCAGGTAAGATTGAAGAACTAAAAGGATCATTACAAGAATGTTATTCATTTTCATTGGAAAGTGTACCATTTTAAATTTAGATTCTTGTTTAGTATCTTTTCCCTTCTTAATGTTGTTTGGATCTAAAGATATTTGGGAAATGAATGCTAGTTGATGTGTAGCTTTTCCAAGGCTTTTGTTTTGGGGGCCTATGTTACTGCTATGCCGAGCAAATAAGTCATACCTCAGATTACCTGGTGACAGAAGAAAACTATTTTTAAATAAAAAATAATATTGCCAGAATATGCCTTTGGAAATGTGACTCCAGACTTCAAATTACATAAATAGTATGATGCTCATTTTCACAATAACCATTTGATTGATTTGAGCAGACTTTAGGCTGCTGTTAACAAACCAAGAACATAAAAACAAACGAAACACAGCAACTCAGTAGCTTAAGACAAATAATTTG
Organism: Oreotragus oreotragus; assembly: GCA_006410675.1. Lineage (NCBI taxonomy): Eukaryota > Metazoa > Chordata > Mammalia > Artiodactyla > Bovidae > Oreotragus > Oreotragus oreotragus. The sequence continues at coordinate 180,952 of SJYX01023006.1, read as the reverse complement.
CTTCTTGATCTTTAAACTGGTTCTGGACCTTGCCATAGCAGCTCTCTTCCATGAGGTGACTCAGGGATCCAGGATTATATACTGCTGTGGCTCTGTTATTTCAAACTGATGCCACTTCTGTAGAGGCAGAGACTAGAAAGTTTATAGTGTTTTCACCTCATCTGCCCCAAGGTGGTACACTTTTTTAGCTTTCCTTGGCTAGAAATAATCACATGTCTACATCTAACTGTAAAGTAGAGGAAAAACAGCATCTCTCTATTACTCAAGAATGAAAGGAAACCCCAATATCAGTGGATACTAACAAAGTCTCTCACACTGTCCAATAATCTTTTATCTCAGCAAGGTAAATAGAAACAATGAAAAGCCTATAACAAACATTGAGAAACTTAGTCAATATCAATTTTAAACATAAAGAAATAAAAGCACCAGAATTACACAGAACACACAAAATGACAGTATGTGAACTCAGTCACACCATTTTTAAATTACCTCAACTCTATTAGATTGTTTACACAAATAAGTTACTCAATAAGATATGAGAGAATAAACATGTATTTTACATTCACATCATAGAAAACTAACATTGAAAATAGTTTTAATAACTGTATATGGCTTTAAAATTTACAAAGTATTTCTTTTAAATTTTTCACTGAAGTAGACTTGATGTACAAAAACATTCTGATTAAAAAATGGGTAAAAGGGACTTCCCTGGTGGTCCAGAGGTTAAGAATATGCCTGAAAATGTAGCAGACACTGATTCAATCCCTGGTCCAAGAGCTAAAATCCTATATGCCATGGGGCAACTAAATCCACATGCCACAGCTACTGAGACTATGCCCTTTAGAGTCTGTGAGTCACAATTATGGAAACTTGCATGCTCTAGAGCACATTCTCTGTAGAGAAGCCACTCCAAGTAAAGAGTAGCCTCCACTTGCCACAGCAAGTGACTGCAGCCATGAAATTAAGAGATGCTTGCTCCTTGGAAGAAAAGCCATGATAAACCTATATTGCGTATTAAAAAACAGAGATATCACTTTGCTGACAAAGATCCTTAGAGTCAAAGCTATGGTTTTTCCCAATAGTCTGTATGAATGTGAGTTGGACCGTAAAGAAGGCTGAACACTGAAGAACTGATGCTTTTGAACTGTGCTGTTGGAGAAGACTCTTGAGAGTCCCTTGGACTCAAGGAGATCAAACCAGTCAGTCCTAAAATAAATCAATTATGAATATTCATTAGAAGGACTGATGCTGAAGCTGAAGCTCCAATACTTTGGCTACCTGATGCAAAGAGCTGACCCATTAGAAAAGACCTTACTCATTAGAAAAGACCCTGATGCAAGGAAAGATTGAAGGCAGGAGAAGAACGGGATGAGAGGACAAGATGGTTGGATGGCATCACTGACTCAATGGACATGAGCTTGAGCAAGCTCCAGGAGATGGTGATGGACAGGGAAGCCTGGCATGCTGTAGTCCATGGGGTCACAAAGAGTCAGGCACAGATGAGTGACTGAACTTCAACAGTTATCTAGCAGTTCTACTCCTGGAAATATATTAATAAAAATACACTAATTCAAAAAGATACATGCACCCCAGTGTTTACAGCAGATTTACTTAAAATTGCAAACATACGGAAGCCAGCAGAGTGTCCATCAACAGGTGAATGAAAGATAATCTTAAGTATATACTGACAATTCAGTACTATTCAGTGACTTCCCTGGTGGCTCAGATGGTAAAGCTCTGTCTACACTGCAGGAGACCCGGGTTCGATCCCTGGGTTGGGAAGATCCCCTGGAGAAGGAAATGGCAATCCACTCCAGGACTATTGCCTGGAAAATCCCATGGACAGAAGAGCCTTGTAGGCTACAGTCCATGGGGTCGCAAAGAGTCGGACACGACTGAGCCACTTCACTTCACTTCAGCCATAAAAGGAATGAACTTTTGTCATCTGAAGCAACATCGATGGACTTGAAGGTATTGTGCTGAGTGAAATAAATCAAAGACAGGTAAATACTGTATGATATCAATTATATGTGGACTCTAAAAATACATAGTGAACCAATGAATACAACAAGGAAAGAAGCAGACTTATGGATACAGTCACCACTAGAAAAGGGCGAGAGGCAAATAGGGGTAGGATACTAAGGTACAAACTCTTAAATATAAAATAAGCTACAAGGATATGTTGCACAATATAGGGGATATAGCCAATGTTTTATGATAACTACAAGTGGAGTAAAGCAAAGTATTTATATATGTATAAATGTTTCCTAATGCAAAACTGTGAGGTAGGCATATGTGTATGGTTTGTTTCTTTCAGTTTTTATACACAACATAAGATCTTTAGAAAACAGATAGTATTTTAACACCAAATATATAATTCTTGATGAGGGAATACTGTACAATGTCCAGGTATTTTGGTATAAGTCCAAGAAATATTCTTAATCCCTCTATACCAGAGACAGCACTCAATTCTTAGAAAACATAATACTCAGTTGAACATTTTATATTATTATTATAAAGACATTCCATGACTAATTCTAAGCACATGAATGTAGTTTGCAGGTTGTCAATAATACTATTTTAAAAAATCGGGACGGCCAAACTAAAAATTTGTGGTGGTAAACTGAGAACACAAATGAGAGAATGAAGCATGCATTAATCACCATAGTCTAACTAAAGGGCTATGTGGGGTTCCAGTATGAAGATTCTGTTTGGGTTAATAATGACCTGAATATGAATATTTATATGTACTGCTGCTGCTAAGTAACTTCAGTCGTGTCCGACTCTGTGCGACCCCATTGACGGCAGCCCACCAGGCTCCCCTGTCACTGGGATTCTCCAGGCAAGAACACTGGAGTGGGTTGCCATTTCCTTCTCCAATGCGTGAAAGTGAAAAGCGAAAATGAAGTCGCTCAGTTTGGGTGTAGACTATGACAAGCCACCCACCTTGGATTTAAAGTAAGTAGGCTTTTCATCCTCCAAAAGCATCATCAACTCAATGGACATGAGTATGAGCAAGCTCCAGGAGTTGGTGATGGACACAGAAGCCTGGTGTGCTGCAGTCCATGGGGTTAACAAGAGTCAGACATGACTGAGCAACTGAACTGAACTGAAATAACTCGACAGTACAAAAGGCTAAATCTCATTTTAACTACTTTGGTATCACTTTCCTTAAAGACTGCAACTAGAGTTGTTATTAAACATGTAGAAATGGATATTGCCAAAAGTATACTGGGGTAAATCTTTTTTGAGAAGACAGTGAAGTCTTTGGAAGCCTAGAAATAGACTGAAATCTCAGCACCATAATTGATTGTAGATGAACTAACCAAGCTCTCTGACCCTTTGTCTCCTCAGCTATCAGATGGAGATCAAAATGCATACCTCCGAGTATGACTGGAAGGTAGAAATGAGGGTATGTACATTAAAAAAGAGCACTTGGCAAAGCACCTGATACACAATGAATCCTTACATAATCATGAATGTGTTATTATTTTGACCTCTTAAAAGGTCCAAACTCCAGGTGCAGAAACTAAAATTTATGAATTGGAACAGATTGCTGCAATTGCACACACAGATACAAAATTCAGTGAATCATAAACCTTAAACACATTATTTTATGTAAGTGAAAAAATGCTGCAATAAGGCTTTCTGTAAATATTTTCAACTACAATGTGGGCAATGTTAGCTTTTCATATGGAAGTAAACTTTTATTACTGGCATTTAGTTCCAGAGCAAATATTATTTTTTTAGCTTGAGAGTTATACAATAATTGAATAGAATACATTTGATCTATTTAATTTGTAACAGTTTGCATATTATCATTTACACTTCAATACTCTTCCAGTTTGAATTTTGATTTTACTTTCTTTTCTCTGAATTACACTCCAAAAACAATTTTGTAGACTATATCAGTATTAAGGGAAACAAATTATGAATTATATCTTAAACATCCTCCATGTTCAGGTCATTTTTTTTCTATTAAAACTCATAGAAGCAAACAATATAGAAGTTAAATATTAGGTTTGAGCTTTTAGTAGAGTGAGTACAGGTGAGATCCTAAATAAGTTAATTAAAAATATTTCTTGGGCAACTACTAAAAACAGAACAATATTTAAAGGAGGCTGTGGTAAATAGCCTAAGAGGCTATTGCTACCTCATTTAACAAGCCTGCAAAAATGCTACATAGAAAATATACACACCACAGAGCACATAATAGCATATGTTAAAGTGCTAAACTTTGTGATCCTGAAAATAAAGAGTTCAGAGAGAGCACAATCAAACCACAATATTTAAAGCAATGAAGAATTCCAGGAGAAAATGGGAGCTGAACTTGGCCTTGAGGGGTGAATAGAATATGGGTGTACAGGCAGTTTGTTCACGGAAGCTGAAATAGTGATAATGGGGGCTGCGCAAGGAACATTTTAGCTTTGAGTTTTTTGGTATATTTTCAAGGAAGACTGCTTTTGAGTTAGCGTGGCTGAACTCGATCACTACATATGTAACTGCTTAGGGGTAGATATCCTCATAGGAGATATGGCAGGACATAGAAGAATGAAGACAAGTGTTGATGTGATGAGTCATCTGCTTTATGAGAGGGATTAGAAATGAGACACATTAGAAGATAGACCCAAAAGGCAAGTGTGATGATGAGAACCGCAAGAACACACTGCCGACGTAAATGGAGAAAGGCTGGTAGAATTCAGAGAAGGATAATTACAGGAGGCACATCCAGATCCCACAGAGACAATCAGGAGAATTTTCATCACAGTAAATCAAATACTTAAGCAAAGTTTTCTATAGTATTTGTAGAAAGTGCTGAAGGGATTGAATGGTAACCCTAATCCTCATCCTAGAATAAACAGTGTCAGCTGTGTTATCATTTGACAGGTGGTATAGACTGAATAGGGCCGGAAGTTGCACAGAATAGTCATGCTAGGAGGACCAGAAACACAGGTTTGGAAATCCTTGGAAGTGTTTGTGAGCAACAGGTAATGAACAATAACAAAGACATGCGGAACTCTCACCACCCTCCCATGTATCCCAGCAATATCTAGTTAATAGTAAAGAATGATATAGAAGACTGTACTCCTGCAAGGTATCTAGTTAGAATTTTATACTACTCTTGGCTGAGTATTATAGAAAGGGTGACTCTAGTAATCAGGAAAGTTGTAGACTCTCAGACCACAAAAATAAAAATCCAAGCCAGAGTATTATTGAGAAAAAAATAAATAAGATTTTAAAAATGAGATTAACTATGTTTTACAGTCTTGCATAGATTCAGAACATTGTAGGATCCAATAGATGAATTTGAATGTGAGGAATATTTCTATAGTATATGGAGGGGAAAAGGAGACTAGATGGGGTTTAAGATGAATATAAACCTGAAGTTTGGAAAAATAAAACTTATAGAAAAACTTCTGCCTCAACTAATCATCTTTTTAATTAAACAATCTATGTTTTCCATGTATGTACAAGGCAGATACTATAGAAATTTTAAGAGTTTTAATATTGAAAAGTGCAGTGCCTTCAGTGTACTTCTAACTCTATAATACATAAAGTATAATATCAACACTGTAGCAATAAAAACCTTTTTAACAATTCAGCTATCATACTCAGGTTTTCTGTGGCTTTTATTTTGTTGTTGATCTCTTTTAAAAGAAAAACATTTCTAGTTGATACTCTCTGCCTTTTAACTGAATAACCTTTTATCCTATCTGAGACTCTTCCAGTGGTGATTTCTGTTTCCTTAAGAAACAAATGCTACCCCTTCTTGGAATATTCTCCTAACCCATAAAGTTGAATCTTCAAGAAGTGTCTGAACTTAACAGATGATCCCATATGAGTTAAGATGGAATTGACCTTCTTCCAACAGCCCTAGGAGATTCAATCTTAGGTGATGGAAATGAGGAGAGAATTAAGAAAAAGGATTAAGCTTGAGATAGCATGAAAGATAACCTCCAAATATTTGTGGCTAAAGAAATTAAAATATTGACAGTACTATAAAAAAAAAAAAGTGTGTTACCAGAATTCTGAAGTCACCAGATGATCCAAGAGTCCAAGCCTAATTAGAAAAAAAGAGAGAAAAAAGTTACTTTTCTGTTTTAAAAATAGATACACATATTTTTTATAATTCTATAATATCATTGCATTTATAGTTATAGATTGATGAAAATAGATTAGGAAACCATTTTTTCTGGGCTTTCACTTAAATTGAAGTATTTACTTAATCTCATATTGTGCCATATAAAGATAAAAAATATAGTCTAGATCTTGAAAATACATTTTCAACTATTCAGGTGACCATAATTATTCAGAATAATTCTTTAAAATCTCAAAAAGGTAGACTGTTACTAAATAAACTTGAAATCTCATGATAGTTATTACATGCATTTATTTTTCTCATGGGAGAGGTGATCTAAAGCTTCATTTTAAAAAATGTTTTCTCATTTTTCTGCCTTTGTTGATTATCAGACATTAATTAGTTTTGACTTTATCTTTGAAAATTAAATCCATGGGATATTATAATGACAAAAACAAAAATGTTTTAATTTCAAATTATATCAAAATGCAGTCTCTATGTTTTTAAGGTATTTGAAGTTCAAATGAAAGGTAGTATCTGAACAGCACAAATCCCTGAGAAGACCTAGCAACTGCTGTGGGATGCAAAGGTTTTAAAAATGTTATCTTGTGTAAAGGCAACAGCAAATACTTTGAAGCTTTTTGTAAATATGACTGCCTGCCTCTTTGTTTGAGCAGAAATATTGAACTTCTAACCACTATTACTATAAAATAAAGGAGATTATTTTTTAAACATATGATCATCTTTTCCTTTGTCTTGGGAATTAAGTTGGAAATTATATATCATATAAGTATTGAAAAAACTCTTTATGTAAAAGATAATGAAAAATAACAATAAACATGACAATTTAACACTGTGTATACAGTTTTCTGTGTCAATAAATATGTGTTCGCCTCTTTTGTCATAACATTTAAATTAGGTTATCTGGTCAGAATTAAATACATAATGCTGGACCACTAATTGGTAACAAACTGGCCAGAATGACTCTATTAAAATTCCTCCTCTAGGGCTTAGACTCACTGAGAAGACCAGTGGTTCACCTGAGAGGAGGAAGCAGTAGATTTTGTTGAACTATAATAAAGCTTTTTGGAATCTTTAGCCTGGCTTCAAAGGTACAAAATCTCTGTCCTTGAATTTTAGTTCTTCTCATGAGAGGCATAGAAAATACTTGGTATATTTTCTTTCCTTTTCACAATTATGTTATTATCAGTTCAGTTCAGTTGCTTATTCGTGTTCAACTCTTTGCAACCCCAAAGACTGCAGAACATCAGGCTTCCCTGTCCATCAGCAACTTACAGAGCTTGCTCAAATTCACATCAATTGAATTGGTGATGCTATCCAATCATCTCACCCTCTGTTGCCCCCTTCTCCTCTTGCCTTCAATATTTTCCAGCATCAGGGTCTTATTTTCTAATGAGTCAGTTCTTCGCATCAGGTGCCAATGTACTGGAGTTTCAGCTTCAGCATCAGTCCTTCTGATGAATATTCAGGACTGAGTTCCTTTAGGATTGACTGGTTTGATCTCCTTGCGGTCCAAGGGACTCTGAAGAGTCTTCTCCAACACCACAGTTCAAAAGCATCAGTTCTTTGGTGCTTAGCTTTCTTTTGGAAAAGGAAATGGCAACCCACTCCAGTATTTTTGCCTGGAGTATTCCATGGGCAATGGAGCCTGGCTGGTTACAGTTCATGGAGTCACAAAGAGTCAGATACAACTGAGTGACTATCACTCAACTTTCTTTATAGTTCAACTCTCATATCCATACATGACTACTGGAAAAACCATAGCTTTGACTATATGCACCTTTGATGGCAAAGTAATGTCTCCACTTTTTAATATGTTGTCCCAGTTTGTCATAGCTTATAAATCACGCAAGAAACTTGCAAAAGTGCAAATGTATATAGCTCAATAAATCATCACAAAATGAATGCTCATGTAATCAACAATCAGATCAAGAACTAGAATGCAACTAACACATAGAGGCCCACAGCATGGTCTGTCACTGTATATGTGTGTATACACACATGTATATACACAGCATGCATACAAGTACTATATATATATATATATATATA
>SJYX01023006.1:139889-172594 GCA_006410675.1 Oreotragus oreotragus | reverse complement strand
AACAAAAATGTTTTAATTTCAAATTATATCAAAATGCAGTCTCTATGTTTTTAAGGTATTTGAAGTTCAAATGAAAGGTAGTATCTGAACAGCACAAATCCCTGAGAAGACCTAGCAACTGCTGTGGGATGCAAAGGTTTTAAAAATGTTATCTTGTGTAAAGGCAACAGCAAATACTTTGAAGCTTTTTGTAAATATGACTGCCTGCCTCTTTGTTTGAGCAGAAATATTGAACTTCTAACCACTATTACTATAAAATAAAGGAGATTATTTTTTAAACATATGATCATCTTTTCCTTTGTCTTGGGAATTAAGTTGGAAATTATATATCATATAAGTATTGAAAAAACTCTTTATGTAAAAGATAATGAAAAATAACAATAAACATGACAATTTAACACTGTGTATACAGTTTTCTGTGTCAATAAATATGTGTTCGCCTCTTTTGTCATAACATTTAAATTAGGTTATCTGGTCAGAATTAAATACATAATGCTGGACCACTAATTGGTAACAAACTGGCCAGAATGACTCTATTAAAATTCCTCCTCTAGGGCTTAGACTCACTGAGAAGACCAGTGGTTCACCTGAGAGGAGGAAGCAGTAGATTTTGTTGAACTATAATAAAGCTTTTTGGAATCTTTAGCCTGGCTTCAAAGGTACAAAATCTCTGTCCTTGAATTTTAGTTCTTCTCATGAGAGGCATAGAAAATACTTGGTATATTTTCTTTCCTTTTCACAATTATGTTATTATCAGTTCAGTTCAGTTGCTTATTCGTGTTCAACTCTTTGCAACCCCAAAGACTGCAGAACATCAGGCTTCCCTGTCCATCAGCAACTTACAGAGCTTGCTCAAATTCACATCAATTGAATTGGTGATGCTATCCAATCATCTCACCCTCTGTTGCCCCCTTCTCCTCTTGCCTTCAATATTTTCCAGCATCAGGGTCTTATTTTCTAATGAGTCAGTTCTTCGCATCAGGTGCCAATGTACTGGAGTTTCAGCTTCAGCATCAGTCCTTCTGATGAATATTCAGGACTGAGTTCCTTTAGGATTGACTGGTTTGATCTCCTTGCGGTCCAAGGGACTCTGAAGAGTCTTCTCCAACACCACAGTTCAAAAGCATCAGTTCTTTGGTGCTTAGCTTTCTTTTGGAAAAGGAAATGGCAACCCACTCCAGTATTTTTGCCTGGAGTATTCCATGGGCAATGGAGCCTGGCTGGTTACAGTTCATGGAGTCACAAAGAGTCAGATACAACTGAGTGACTATCACTCAACTTTCTTTATAGTTCAACTCTCATATCCATACATGACTACTGGAAAAACCATAGCTTTGACTATATGCACCTTTGATGGCAAAGTAATGTCTCCACTTTTTAATATGTTGTCCCAGTTTGTCATAGCTTATAAATCACGCAAGAAACTTGCAAAAGTGCAAATGTATATAGCTCAATAAATCATCACAAAATGAATGCTCATGTAATCAACAATCAGATCAAGAACTAGAATGCAACTAACACATAGAGGCCCACAGCATGGTCTGTCACTGTATATGTGTGTATACACACATGTATATACACAGCATGCATACAAGTACTATATATATATATATATATATATATATACATACAGGACATATACAAAAACAGTATACATACATATGTGAAAGTGTTAGCTGCTAATTACGTCTGACTCTCTGTGACCTCATGGGCTGGAGCCTGCCAGGCTCCTCTGTCAGTGGAATTCTATGCAAGAACACTAGACTGGGTAGCCATTCCCTTCTCCAGAGGGTCTTCCCAACTCGAATTCAAACTCTGTCTCCCACATTGCTGGAAGATTCTTTACTATCTGAGTCATCATACACATACATAAATACGTATAAACTCACTTGATTACTTCTTGTGGGTTATGCTAAAGCACAGATTCAAATAAAATGTAAACCATTTGAGGCAATACAGATGCATATGATGTGATTGTGGAAATGCAGCACTAATGTCACAAATCCATCATAGTTTTGCATGGCATATTGACAAGGTATTGTCAGAGAGGGGCGACATTTGGACATGTCATTGAGCATACTGTATGTTGTAATCACTATATATCTATATCTATATATGTCTGTTTTGTTTTTTGTTCATTCTATAGCTTTGCCTTAGTTTTGAACTTTATCAAATTGAAATAACACACTGTATTTTTGTCTATATTTAGTTTCTTTCCCTTAACATGTCTGTGATTCATTCATCTTGTTGTTAGCAACTATAATTAGTTTTTGCTACTCTATAGCATTTCATTGGATAAACACTACATGATTTATATTTTCAATCCTCTATTGACAGTATGGATTGTTTCTACTTTCTAGTTATCATGAATAATTCTATTAGAAGCATCCTTTTATATATGTACACATATTTTTTCTTGGATATTTCCTAGAAATAATTTACTAAACTAAAAAAAAAACATATGTTCTTCTTTAGCAGACATTGCCAAGTGTATCAAAGTTGCCATTGCTGTACAGATTCACCAGAATATACTTTTATTTTGCTTAACTTTAGTCATCACTTTAGTTTACTATGTAGTATAATTATACTTTGATTTACATTTCTGTATTAATGTGTTTTAGTGCATTTTCACATATTTTCCATATATGTATACATAATTCATAGAAATATAGTTTTTCATTTAAGGAGACAGTGTTCAATTTGCTTCTCCACCTAATGTGGGTTGTCTTCTCCTTATTAATTTGCTGGAGTGTTTTATGTAGTCTAGATATGATCCTTTGTTGATTATATTTGGTGAAATATGTTTCCCCCTCCACATCTCACCCTTTTATTCACGTTTTGTGCCTCTTGTTGCAAATTAATTCTAAATTTTACAGCAAATTTTACTGTCTCTGTCTTTTTGTGGCACATGCATTACACAAAATGATCATATATAATATAATCTTTTCTATCTTCTTCTGAAACTAAAGTTTGTTATCGCATCCTTTTGCCTCTCACATCTAATCCAAAACCTACCTGAAATTAATGTTTTGCTCTGTGTGATTTGTTATAAAATGTTACTATTTTCCAGATTGATGCAATAAAATTTACAGAAGATATCTTATTTCTGTCACTGTTATGCAAAGATACTTTTTCTATAAATTAATTGTCCACAGATACTTAGGTGTTTCTATTAATAGATATCAGCATATCCCACTTAACTATTTGTCTGTATCACATGAATCTTTATCATGTCTTATCTCAACATGATGTAGGTAGAAGAGTGGGATCCTCAACCTCTTCCTTAACAGTGTATTGACTATTTAAAAATATAATGCACATAACATAAAATTCACTGTTCTAAACTGGACAATTTAATGGCTCATGTTATGTTTACAATGTTTTATAAACATTATCACGAATTCCAGAACATTTCCAAACTCTGAAAAGGAAACCCTATACCTGTGAGCAGTCAATCTCATTTCTCTCTTATCCACTTCCCCTGGCAACCTCTAATCTGCCTCTCTGGATTTGCCTATTCTGGATTTTCATACAAATGGAATCACACAAATTGAAGACATTTCTGTCTGTTTTATTTCACTTAGCATAATGTGTTCAAGGTTCATCTATTTGTAGCATATAGCAATATTTACTTTTATGGTTAAATAATATTCCATTGAATGTATATAGTATTTCTATTTTCTATAAAAAAACAAAACAAAACTGACTTTCTATTGACCTTATATTGAGCAAACTTAATTAACCTGTCTATTCTTTTCAATTTATTATCTGCACTCTCACATTATACACAATAATGGTTTCATATATTTCACTTGAATCTCTGAGCTTTAAAGATGTGCCTATATGCATGTATTTGTGCATTCATGTATGTATGCACATGGACATGAATGTGTGTCTGCATTTTGAATCACTGCACCCACTAGGAATTCCAGAACAATGCACAGAAGTGCTGTTGCTAGACACCCTTCTTTTGATCTCAAAAGGAAACCTACCGTTAAGTCCACTGTTTGTGGTAAGTGTTTGGTAATTTTATCATAATGGGAAAGATTCCCTCTATTTCCTTTATTATGAGCTTTAGCTATACGGGACTTTTTGTTATTATTTTTCAATAATAATTGCATTCTATTAATTATTATTGCATTAATAGAATGCAACTATTATTGCATTAATAGACTGCAACTACTTAGATCATCTTATTCTTTCATCACATTTTGGTTCAGTTAAACTTAACTGTAAGTTTACTTTAAGCAACATTTTATGTTTTTAAAAGCTATTTCCAACATCTTTTAGCATTTTCAGGATTTATAGAGACTTAACTTCTATTCCTGATATGAGTTATTCTTGATGCCTCTCTTTTTAACTTGGTCAGTAACATTGATATTTACGACTATTATCAGTTTATTCGAACAGCAACTTTTAGTTTTGCTGATCATCTCTACTGTATGTTTGGTACATTGTACAATATTTGTAATTATATTACCTCCTGATTTTTATTATTTCTCTCCTGCATTTGAGATAAATGCACTGTTTTCCCTCAACTTGAGGTGGATGTTAACAACCAATTTTCTGCCTTATTTTTTTCTTATATATGCTTTGAAGTACGTTTCACTCTAACATTGGTTTTACTTTTTTAAATACAGTAGTTTAATTTTTATTCATTTCCAAGCATTTTAAAGTTAAAAGTTTACTCAATAGGGTTCCAAAAGAATATATTTTAATTTCTTAATAGCTGGAGGTTTTCTGATTCAAATAACTTGTACACAAAGCACTTATTCAACATAATGTCGACCCTCTAGAGTATATTGAAACTTGTTATATGATTCAGTATCTGATCAATTTTCATAAATGGTCTATGTGTCCTTTATAATGATATATATTCTGTAATTATGTGCATTGACCTATACACATAAATTAAACATGTTAATAATGTTGATCATTCAGATACTGGAAGATACATATTGTATACTCCCACTGTGATTTTAAGTTTGTCTTTTTTTTTTTCTTCTTTTAGTTTCACCTCTTATGGAGAAGGCAATGGCACCCCACTCCAGTACTCTTGCCTGGAAAATCCCATGGACAGAGGAGCCTGGTGGGCTCCAGTCCATGGGGTCGCGAAGAGTTGGACACGACTGAGCAACTTCATTTTCACTTTTCACTTTCATGAATTGGAGAAAGAAATGGCAACCCACTCCAGTGTTCTTGCCTGGAGAATCCCAGGGATGGGGGAGCCTGGTGGGCTGCTGTCTATGCGGTCAGGCAGAGTCAGACACAACTGAAGCGACTTAGCAACAGCAGCAGTTAAAGTTGCCATCTCATCCAGGGATAGTCAAAGGAGGATTTAACTGAGGTGCATACATATACCAAACAGGAAAAAAAAAACAAAAAACCTGTGCAATAACCCAAAAGGCAATTTATTCTGTATAGCTAGGGCTTGAGCAGGTGGTGGAAAGTGTTATGATTGATATTTGAAGACACGACTTAAAACCGAATATGAAGAGTTTGATAATAGTAAGACTTTAATAGTTAGCTAGCAATTTCAAGATAAGGCAGAGAAGATTTTGGAGTAGGGTTTTGATGAACTAAACTAACATGAAGCAACCTAGAGTAGATGGTAGAGAAATATGAAAAGTAAAATTTTAAATGAGTTTTAGAATCTAGTAGTGTCTCTTTGCAGGTTGCTCTAGTAAACTACTGGACATGTAGGTCTGGAGTTCAGGAGAAAGTTATAACTTTATAATCTGACCTAGGTTTGGGATTTATCAGTGTTTTAGTGGTAAATGAGGCATGGGAGAAAAGGAGGACACAAAAGTGATGATCAGTAACGGATACTTAAGGGAAACTCAACAATTACTGGAATAGGCAGCAAAAATGTAATAAGCTAAATTGGTTGAGAAACTTAATAGATGTAGAAGGAGCAATGAGCCAAGAACAAGTGACGTCAGCAATTCGAAATGTTTTTCAGAGTGTTCCAAGATGATGACAACAAAATTTGGCCTTCACTATTGCCTACAGTCAAGAGACATTCAAGCAGAACGTTGAGATTAAAAGTTTTAACACTTTGAGTGATGAATGGTAGCTTAAAGAAATAGTTCACCAAATGTATGATTTCTTTTTTGAATTTCGTTGAAAAAAGGAAGGGACAGAATCAGGGCTGGAGTGTGGTGATAGAGTCAAGGAAAGGTGCTTCTTGTTTACGTGCAAGTTATCTTCAAAATTTTAGGTCATCAGAGAGCCTCATGCATATTCTTAGTCTGCTTTAAAAATATCTGGCAGAATTTTAAGAATACTCATTGTTAATTGTGTCTCCTTTTCTTTTCAAATAAGTGTATAACATAGAGCTTTCATATTTAAATGAATGGCTTCCACCATGCAGATATGTCCCTTAAAAACATCATCTACTTTCACCCCTTTTATTGGCTGCTGTTGTTCAAGGGTATATGTCAAGTAGCTTTCTCTGCTACTTGTGGGATTATATTAACTACACTTGCTGAAATTTCAAGTATCTTTTTTATGTTATACATACTCATTATACAGCTATACAGAGACATAAAATCAATTCTATTGTCACTGTTTTTCTTCAGTTTCTGATAATGACTGAGCATAATTGTACTTTTGTCTGTCACTCCAATTATTCCAAATAGCATCCATTTTGTATTTGTTTGTTTTTTAGTCACTCAGTTGCATCTGACTCTTTTGTGACCCCATAGACTGAAGCCCCAGGCCCCTGTATCCATGGGATTTCCCAGGCAATAATACTGAAGTGGGTTGTCAATTTCCTTCTCCAGGGGATCTTCCCAACCCAGGGATCAATCCTGCATCTCCTGCATTGGCAGGTAGATTCTTTAACACTACCACTGAGCTACCAGAAGCCCATCCATTTTGCATACTCTTATTGTGAATATATATATTTTCCTTTCAGTTAACCCTTAGAATACTCTACCCCTCCTTTGATTTACCTTTCCATCCTTTCTGCAGTCAGAGGCTCACAGATATTCAGAAGGCATTCATTAAATAAATCTGTAAGTCTGAATGAAAAAAGTAAATGCACAAAAGAATAAAATTGTTTTATGTAAATGGAAAGTCACCTGCCAAATGCATGTTTCAGTTCCTTCAGAGGAAAGTGGTCATATGGTCATATAAGGCTAAGGACACTGATATCAAAAAGAGTCTGTGTTTTGATTCTATTGTTTTTGAATTTTATTAATTTAGATCACTTTTCTAACCTTCTGTTTATTCACCTATAAATGGATTTTCATTGTTACAGGATCATTTAATAATTAAGCTATTTCTATGAAGATGCCTAAGATACTTCTTGCACTTTAGTAGGGATTCATAAGTTGAGATAAACCTGGATCTGAGATACAGTCTGACCTTCCTAAGAGCCCATTTTTTAGGTACCGTAAACAATGATCTGTTCTTCAATACCATCTGTGTAGTCAGCTGCTCACAGTACATATCACCTTGTCTATCCAAAGCCATGACCTTTAACTGGAAAAGCAGATTCAAACAACACATGAAGTGAAGTGAAAGTCGCTCAGTCATGTCTGACTCTGCAACCTCATGGAGTCTGCAGTCTACGGAATTTTCTAGGCCAGTATACTGGAGTGGGTAGCCTTTCCCTTCTCCAAGGGATCTTCCCAACCCAGGGATTGAGCCCAGGTGTCCCATATTGCAGGCAGATTCTTTACCAGCTGAGCCACAAGGCTATCCCAAAGCCCAAGTCTTGGTGCTTTTTCCTCAAAACTTCATTTATATAAAATAAGGGTATATTTAAAATTCTTCTGACTCACTAAATTGCCCTGGATAAAATTGAGTGGGTTTAATGAGCATCTCTTTGCTGCTGCTGCTGCTGCTAAGTCGCTTCAGTCGTGTCTGACTCTGTGAGACCCCATAGACGGCAGCCCACCAGGCTCCGCCGTCCCTGCGATTCTCCAGGCAAGAACACTGGAGTGGGTTGCCATTTCCTAATCCAATGCATGAAAGTGAAAAGTAAAAGTNTTCAGTCGTGTCTGACTCTGTGCGACCCCATAGACGGCAGCCCACCAGGCTCCGCCGTCCCTGCGATTCTCCAGGCAAGAACACTGGAGTGGGTTGCCATTTCCTAATCCAATGCATGAAAGTGAAAAGTAAAAGTGAAGTCACTGAGTCGTGTCCAACTCTCAGCGACCCCATGGACTGCAGCCTACCAGGCTCCTCCGTCCATGGGATTATCCAGGCAAAAGTACTGGAATGGGGTGCCATTGTTCTCAGTTTTGTCTTAAATATTTATTCAAGGAAGAAAAAAATCACAGGCTAATGTATGAATAGTCAAATTAATAACCAATTTACTCCTACTTTTAACATTTTTATGTCCTTCATAATTTATCTAATTAGGCAATATTTTGATGAGCATATGCTATTGAAATTTCTAAATACATTTCTTTGACTGGATAACAGAAAAACTTTGAAATGTTAAGAATTCTCTTGCATATACAGTTCTGATTCTATCATTCTGAAGTTGAATTTAACTCAGTTGGGTAACTTAATTCAATCTTCCAAATTATTGCACTCCTCAAATAACTAATAATTTATGATGGAGATTCAGGCAATTATTTACATTGTCTGATGAAATAATTTTTTAAAACTTTTTTTAAAGGGGAACTATAGTTGTTTTTAGAAGTAGAAAGTGGAACAGATGGATTAGTGGCAAAAATTCTATTAAACACCAGTATGTTCTACAGATCTTCTACATAGATGTTAAAGGCTAAATATATTTTTATCATGGAGAATGAAATGGCAACCCACTCCAGGATTCTTGCCTGGAGAATAACATGGACACAGCAGCCTGGTGGGATGCAGTCCATGGGGTCGCAAAGAGTCGGACACGACTTAGTGACTTATCACACACACACATGTTCTTATCAACTTCATTATTTACAACTATACAAGACTGAATTCAAATAACTGATGATGAGTTGACATATTTGCCATAGCATTACCTTGGTTTAGTTTAAATGGCTCTAACTGATCGCCTATTTCAATACACAAAACCATTTATATTATAGCAATGGTTTCACTAGTGATATACCTTGATACTTTCTCAATTTTGCTTTAAAGAAAGATGTTTCTTTCAAATGTATTTTATGAAAAAGATATACTTATTACTGTATCCTTCTTCTTAGTAGCCACAGTGCACATTAGCAAATAAAGAACTATTAGATGACTCTAAGAGGAAGAGATTTAATTTGGCTTAATTTGCCTTAAATTAAATTTCATCAAACTATGGAAATGGTTTTTTGTTTGGATTTTTTCATGTAAATCAAAGTTGCTTATACCAAATGTGAATATGACTAGATGTAATATTAAATGCAGTTTGATGTAGAAATAACTGAGTTCATCATATTCTAAAAATCCTCACTTTTCCTTTTTATCTTGTTTTAGTAGTATCTATATGTTTATTCATCTATTCAAAAAATATGAATCAGAAAAAAAATATGACTGAGACTCAATTTTCTGCTTTTAAAAGGACATCTTAGTTAGTAAAAGCTGTAGTAAATTATTGTCAGGTATGATATACATTGCAAGTGTTTGTATGCAGAAACACAAACTACACAAATATGCTTTGTGATTCTAGTGCTATAGATACTAGTTCTCCACATTTTCTAAAGCAATACCTTTTTCAGGGCTCTCATGGCTCCTGTTTGCCTAATCCTTTTGCTCAGAGGGGTCAATTACAGCAATACTTTAATTTCTCTCCCAACCTTGACAATCCTAAAGACTAAGCAACTGAGAGGAAGAAGTAGAGGAGTTTTTATCGTGGATGAATTTCACTTGGATTCTGTGTAATTTTTGTAAAAATCTGTTTCAGTCTCCCACTAGAAGGCCAGCTGCATTCATTTTGTCTGCCTTATTTACTGCCACATACCTGTGCCTAGAATGCAGAATCTCACACTTGGAAAGTACTACATAAATGTTTGTTGAATCAACTGCTTTTTTCAGGCTGAGTTTTTGGTGCTAGTGATGTCTACTCATGAACCCATCACCTTTATACTCCAGGCACTTCAGTTCTCAATATTCCAACTTCAATCACAGCACCATCGGAGAAGGTAACATCTCCCAATAATTCCCTAATGGTAACAACTATGGAAACCCTATCACACATTCTAACTCAGTAAAATGGGAAGAGCCAGTTAGAAAAGTCTTATAACAAGATCCTTCATTGCATTTAAAATCAAAATCATTCCAAGCATCTTTTCTGACCATAATGCATTAAGATTAGATCTCAATTACAGGAGAAAAACTATTAAAAATTCCAACATTTGGAGGCTGAACAATACGCTTCTGAATAACCAACAAATCACAGAAGAAATCAAAAAAGAAATCAAAATGTGCATAGAAATGAATGAAAATGAAAACACAACAACCCAAAACCTGTGGGACACTATAAAAGCAGTGCTAAGAGGAAAGTTCATAGCAATACAGGCATACCTCAGGAAACAAGAAAAAAGTCAAATAAATAACCTAACTCTACACCTAAAGCAACTAGAAAAGGAAGAAATGGAGAACCCCAGAGTTAGTAGAAGGAAAGAAATCTTAAAAATTAGGGCAGAAATAAATGCAAAAGAAACAAAAGAGACCATAGCAAAAATCAACAAAGCCAAAAGCTGGTTTTTTGAAAAGATAAATAAAATTGACAAACCATTAGCCAGACTCATCAAGAAACAAAGGGAGAAAAATCAAATCAATAAAATCAGAAATGAAAATGGAGAGATCACAACAGACAACACAGAAATACAAAGAATCATAAGAGACTACTATCAGCAATTATATGCCAATAAATTGGACAACGTGGAAGAAATGGACAAATTCTTAGAAAAATACAACTTTCCAAAACTGAACCAGGAAGAAATAGAAAATCTTAACAGACCCATCACAAGCACGGAAATTGAAACTGTAATCAGAAATCTTCCAGCAAACAAAAGCCCAGGTCCAGACGGCTTCACAGCTGAATTCTACCAAAAATTTCGAGAAGAGCTAACACCTATCCTACTCAAACTCTTCCAGAAAATTGCAGAGGAAGGTAAACTTCCAAACTCATTCTATGAGGCCACCATCACCCTAATACCAAAACCTGACAAAGATGCCACAAAAAAAGAAAACTACAGGCCAATATCACTGATGAACATAGATGCAAAAATCCTCAACAAAATTCTAGCAATCAGAATCCAACAACACATTAAAAAGATCATACACCATGACCAAGTAGGCTTTATCCCAGGAATGCAAGGATTCTTCAATATTCGCAAATCAATCAATGTAATTCACCACATTAACAAATTGAAAAATAAATGCCATATGATTATCTCAATAGATGCAGAGAAGGCCTTTGATAAAATTCAACATCCATTTATGATAAAAACTCTCCAGAAAGCAGGAATAGAAGGAACATACCTCAACATAATAAAAGCTATATATGACAAACCCACAGCAAACATTATCCTCAATGGTGAAAAATTGAAAGCATTTCCCCTAAAGTCAGGAACAAGACAAGGATGTCCACTTTCACCGCTACTATTCAACATAGTTCTGGAAGTTTTGGCCACAGCAATCAGAGCAGAAAAAGAAATAAAAGGAATCCAAATTGGAAAAGAAGAAGTAAAACTCTCACTGTTTGCAGATGACATGATCCTCTACATAGAAAACCCTAAAGACTCCACCAGAAAATTACTAGAGCTAATCAATGAATATAGTAAAGTTGCAGGATATAAAATCAACACACAGAAATCCCTTGCATTCCTATACACTAATAATGAGAAAGTAGAAAACGAAATTAAGGAAACAATTCCATTCACCATTGCAACGAAAAGAATAAAATACTTAGGAATATATCTACCTAAAGAAACTAAAGACTTATATATAGAAAACTATAAAACACTGATGAAAGAAATCAAAGAGGACACTAATAGATGGAGAAATATACCATGTTCATGGATTGGAAGAATCAATATAGTGAAAATGAATATATTACCCAAAGCAATCTACAGATTCAATGCAATCCCTATCAAGCTACCAGCGGTATTTTTCACAGAACTAGAACAAATAATTTCAAGATTTGTATGGAAATACAAAAAACCTCGAATAGCCAAAGCAATTTTGAGAAAGAAGAATGGAACTGGAGGAATCAACTTACCTGACTTCAGGCTCTACTACAAAGCCACAGTCATCAAGACAGTGTGGTACTGGCACAAAGACAGAAATATAGATCAATGGAACAAAATAGAAAGCCCAGAGATAAATCCACACACATATGGACACCTTATCTTTGACAAAGGAGGCAAGAATATACAATGGAGTAAAGACAATCTCTTTAACAAGTGGTGCTGGGAAAACTGGTCAACCACTTGTAAAAGAATGAAACTAGATCACTTTCTAACACCACACACAAAAATAAACTCAAAATGGATTAAAGATCTAAATGTAAGACCAGAAACTATAAAACTCCTAGAGGAGAACATAGGCAAAACACTCTCCGACATAAATCACAGCAGGATCCTCAATGATCCGCCTCCCAGAATACTGGAAATAAAAGCAAATATAAACAAATGGGATCTAATTAAAATTAAAAGCTTCTGCACAACAAAGGAAACTATAAGCAAGGTGAAAAGACAACCCTCTGAATGGGAGAAAATAATAGCAAATGAAGCAACTGACAAACAACTAATCTCAAAAATATACAAGCAACTTATACAGCTCAATTCCAGAAAAATAAACGACCCAATCAAAAAATGGGCCAAAGAACTAAATAGACATTTCTCCAAAGAAGACATACGGATGGCTAACAAACACATGAAAAGATGCTCAACGTCACTCATTATCAGAGAAATGCAAATCAAGACCACAATGAGATACCACTTCACACCAGTCAGAATGGCTGCGATCCAAAAGTCTGCAAGCAATAAATGCTGGAGAGGGTGTGGAGAAAAGGGAACCCTCTTACACTGTTGGTGGGAATGCAAACTAGTACAGCCACTATGGAGAACAGTGTGGAGATTCCTTAAGAAATTGCAAATAGAACTGCCTTATGACCCAGCAATCCCACTGCTGGGCATACACACCGAGGAAACCAGAATAGAAAGAGACACATGTACCCCAATGTTCATTGCAGCACTGTTTATAATAGCCAGGACATGGAAACAACCTAGATGTCCATCAGTGGATGAATGGATAAGAAAGCTGTGGTACATATACACAGTGGAGTATTACTCAGCCATTAAAAAGAATACATTTGAATCAGTTCTAATAAAATGGATGAAACTGGAACCGATTATACAGAGTGAAGTAAGCCAGAAAGAAAAACACCAATACAGTATAAGGTTAAGGTTAAGTCACTCAGTTGTGTCCGACTCTTTGCAACCCCATGGACTGTAGCCCACCAGGCTCTTCCGTCCATGGGATTCTCCAGGCAAGAATACTGGAGTGGGTTGCCATTTCCTTTTCCAGGGGATCTTCCCGACCCAGGGATCGAACCCAGGTCTCCTGTATTAGAGGCAGACGCTTTAACTTCTGAGCCACCAGGGAAGCCAAGTACCAATAAAGTATACCAACACATATATATGGAATTTAGAAAGATGGTAATAAGGACCCTGTATGCAAGACAGCAAAAGAGACACAGATGTGTAGAGCGGACTTTTGGACTCTGAGGGAGAGGGAGAGGGAGAGGGTAGGATGATTTGGGAAAATAGCATTGAAATATGTATACTATCATGTAAGAAAAGAATCGCCAGTCTATGTTCGATGCAGGATGCAGGATGTTTGGGGCTAGTGTATGGGGATGATCCAGAAGGATGATGTGGGGTTGGAGGTGGGATGGGGGGTTCATGTTTGGGAGTTCATGTACACCCATGATGGCTTCATGTCAATGTATGCCAAAACCAATACAGTACTGTAAAGTAAAATAAAGGAAAAAAAAAAAAATCCTTCATTGCCATTATACTCAGAGAAAAATTTCCCAAGTTTAATAATGTGACAAATAAACAAATTATTAGTTATTTAAGCTTTGCTGAAGTACTAAGAGAGAAATATCGTTTTCTAGGACCTAAATCTCTGATTCTGATACCTCGAGTGTCCCATTATCCCCAGTCTGTGTCCTCATTGCCAAATATGCTAGTGATCTACTTGACTTGCCAGCCCCTTACCCTGTTTAGTTCTACTCAGTGAAGATGCCATAATAAATCCCTTAAATATTTATTTGGATGGTCAGTTCCACTAAAAGAATTCATCATCTGTGAATTTTTCACCTTTCCTCTGGTTAGCTGGTCTGTTTCTGCATGTCTTTATAGCACAGTGAGACTTGTTAGAGCCTCATATTTGGATTTCCAGAGTTTGAATTTTCACCTGCTTGAAAACATGCTTTTACAAAAGAATAATATAGAAAACCCTATTTGTGTATTTATTTTTCATGTTTAATTGAGAATACATTTTGAAGAAAAAAATATCTTTTTAATCCTTCTATGGAGTAGTGTATTGGGAACTGAACACTTTTTATTTCTACAGAATAAAGTATAAAGGCAGGTGTTTGGAGTAACTAAATGCATGGAGAAAAATCACTGAAGTTCTTGGTGTTCACAGCTAGCCCGGTAGACAGTGTTACACAAAGTGATTCATAAATACCTAAATGAGCTACAAACAATTTTCAGTTAGTTGGTGTTCATGGTGACTCAGATGGCAGGTGATAAAGGATGGAAATTGTTTCAAAGAATACGTTCCAACCTACTGTTTTCCTGAGTGATTCCTGGAGAGATAATTTTTTTAGTTCCTGTTTTCAACAAGGGGATAGAATGATAAACAGAACCAATCATTTTATCACTATATATGTTTAAGGTGCACAGCATTATAGTTTAAGATCTATATACACTACAGAACCATCACCATTACAAGCCTAAGTTATGTCCCCATCACCATACACCTGACTCCCTTCACCTATTTCGGTCACCACCCATTTCATCCCCAGCCTAAATTTCTTCCCCTCTTGTAACTACTATTCTATTCTCTGTATCTATGAATTTGTTTTTGTCTTGCTTTTTACAGATTCCGCATATGAGTAAAAGTGTGGCACTAGGCTTGAGACAGAGAGACAACAGCAATAACTGCATTTCCCTTTCTTAATGTCCTTTATTTTGCCATACATAAGTCTGGGGATTAGGCTGCTTTAGATTATAAGAAAAGTCTTTTTAAAAAAGGAAATGTGATGCTGTTTCCCAGGTTTCAAATAGCTATCACTACTTGGAAGAGTGGCTTCTGGAGCTAGATTTTATGATAATATCAACCAAACGAAGGAACTTTCATCAAAGAATGGGGTACATGTTTATTGGTTATTTGGTACACATGTAAGCTCATTATGGACCAGGCCCTGCCCTGTTATACATATTAATTTATTTTGTATTTAAGACAGCCTTAGCAGGTACATATCATCACCATCTCCATTTCACAGAAAGAGTGCTAAAGCACAGAGATTAGTAGTCTAGTCCTGGTCACACAGCTGCTGCTGCTGCTGCTAAGTCGCTTCAGTCGTGTCCGACTCTGTGAGACCCTATAGGTGGCAGCCCACTAGGCTCCTTAATACCTGGGATTCTCCAGGCAAGAATACTGGAGTGGGTTGCCATTTCCTTCCCCGATGCATGAAAGCAAGACAGCAACAGAGATACAGATGTGTAGAGCGGACTTATGGACTCTGAGGGAGAAGGAGAGGGAGAGGGAGAGGGTGGGATGATTTGGGAGAATAGCATTGAAATTTGTATACTATCATGTAAGAAATGAATTGCCAGTCTATGTTCAATGCAGGATGCAGGACGCTTGGGGCTGGTGTATGGGGATGATCTGGAGGGATGATGTGGGGTGGGAGGTGGGAGGGGGGTTCATGTTTGGGAGTTCGTGTAAAAAAATAAATAAATACAAAAAAAAAAAAAAAGTGAAAGTGAAGTTGCTCAGTCATGTCCAACTCTTAGCAACCCCATGGACTACAGCTTACTAGGCTCCTCCATTCATGGGATTTTCCAGGCAAGAGTACTGAAACGGCGTGCCATTGCTTTCTCCAGGTCACACAGCTAGTAAGTAGCAAAGCCAGAATTTGAAACCCAAAAGTCTAGCACCACCATCTGTGTCTTTAGCCATTTTATTATGCCATCCCACAAGTGGCCTAATGAAAAGTAACAAATGAAATATTGTACCATTTCCCAGATCTGGGAAAAAGTCACAAAGAAATCAAGCTTCAGCAACATCACCGCAATGAAGCCTAAACAGGCATTTCCTTGTGAGATATCAGTGCCACTCCCCCTTATCAAAGATCAATACATGAATAGCCTTATGACTTATAACTGGATACCCAAACAGAAAACAGTTTCCTTTCAATAGTCCCTCTCTCTCAATTGCCTAGCAAAAATCACACCGTAACTAAAACTTGCATTCTGCTGTCAGCACACTGGGTTTTGGATTTCAACTCTTAATCTTACTGTCACTGAGCAACTTATTTATTTCTTCAAATATTTACACTCACTACAATTTAATTAAGCAAGTACTATCTTTATACCCATTTATACATGACAAAACTGAGCCATAGAAAGTTTTAGTAACTTGCCCAAGGTCACACAGCAATGGAGGCAGAGAAATGTTTCCTATCCAGACAATTTGGCGCCCGAGTACAATCTATCTCATTGAGTCACATTGAAAATTAAATGAGCAATGCCTTCTCTGACATCCCTCAGTCAATTTTTTCTTTTAAGCAGCTATATCTCTCCTTGTGAGAACTTGCAATACTTTTTAATGTTTTATTTAGTTAGAAACAGATTTTTAAAAAATCTGTCCTACTGTGACCTAACATGTTGAAAACAGAGATATTGTTGATTTGACTCAATGAGCAACTAAAGATAATGCCTTTCATGCAATAGTTGAATGAAAGGATTAAAGAGTAATTTAGTCAAGAAATGATAACCTGAAATGCGTGACAATTAGTAAGTGATCAATCAGTAACAATTACTAAGACTATAAACTAGAGCATAATCTAATTCATTATATAGCTTTTATGTGAGTTCTCCAGCAACTTTAATAATATCAAATTTTGGAAACTATAAATATACCCTTGAAAATACCATTCACATGCAGTTCCACTGCAGCACTGGAACACTATCAATCAGAAATCAATTAAAGAAACTCTGAAGCTGGCTCCCCTGATAACAAGCTAACTAAAATCTATGTAGAATAAAGAAATGGTTTTGATTAAAATACTTTTTAATGTCCAAAGACAAGTAGATTGGTAAAGCATATTTAACATGAAAAACACATGTCTTCTAAATTAAAATATGAAAATAGTTAACTGAAACAAAGTATTCAATACAATTGATCCTAGAACAACATAGGTTTGAACAGCAGGGATCCATATAAGTACCTTTTTCACTAAATACTTATTAAACAATCCACAAGGTTGGCTGAATTTGTGGATGCAAAGCCATGTATGGAAAGGACCTAATGCAAAGTTCTTGCAGCTTTTTGTCTGGGGTTTGATGTCCCAACGACCCACATTGTTCAAGGGTCAACTGTAGACTCAAACTAAGATGCAGACATTTGGAAGGAACCAAAAAGTTCATCATGCTTGCACATATTCTTTAATAATTATTTTAACTAGATATGTATTGAGTGGCTATGTCTTAGATGCTACATGGGAATAAAACAACTTGATGTCTTACGCTATACTAAATATAAAATTATTGAGGATTAATTCAATAATTCTATTACATTCGTTGACAGGCTGTTTCCTGGAACTAAAACCACCTGGAGAGATAAGTAGAGCAAAAAAAGAAGAAGAAAAACACCCTTTCTTCTACAATATGACTCACAAAATGAGATCAGAATTTGGAAAACGTTACTCCATTCCATTTCCCTTTCTTCAATCACCATCACTACCCAAATAATTTTGGCTGAATCCAGCTCCCTGGACAATCTCTAGATAAAAGGTTATATGGTTATGGAAAATGCACACAGACAGCAAGATGATGTAATTTAGTCCAGTGGAAATGGATATCCTTTAGCTGGAGGTCATTCTTATAATTTCCCCAAAATACCAGAACAAATTACTATTTCCTTCAACAGTACTGCCAGGACTTTTGCTCCTTTACATATCAAAACATCTCAGAAAATTTTACCTGCCTCATTCTCCTGCCCAAACTTTCTGAAGATTCTAAATTAAATCGCAGAGTATCCCTTATTGCTCATAATCCTCACGACAGTCTATATCATTTTGCACAGTCTGGCCTTTTGCCTATGTTTATAACCTCAATTTCTTTTCCACGTTTGTACTCTAGCCATACGGGCCTTTTTCCCATTTCTAAAAGTCACTGTGTTCCACAACCTTTGCACACAGCATGGTGAGGCAACAGTACCATATAGAGGCCAGGTATGAGTTATATAGTCTTCAGGAGTTTATATCCTGGGCAAGATTATTCAATGTTAGAAGGTGGCATTAAACAAGATGTGTTCAGAAAGAACTTCCTTTGTTACAGAGGAAGCGCTGATTTATTTTTTTAACTTTTGTAAGACACTATCTAGAGAAGTATACTGCCAAAACAAATGCCTGGAAAAAGCAAAAAAAGAATGTTCTGAACCTGCAAACAGTACCAGTTCTATATGTGTTTGAGTTGAACATGAAAAACTCAGCTGAGCCTCCTAGAAAACTCAGCTGAGCCTCCTAGAAGCCTGTAAAAGAGCAGCAGCAGGAGAATGAACATTATTGACATCTCCATTGCTACAGAGAAAATTACCACAGAAATAAAGAAGTTTCTGATGTTTCTAAATGTATAGATTTTTACCAAAGCTTGGAAAAAAGGGAGGGGTCATTTTTTTCAGGACTATCAGTAGTTTCAGATCAAGCTGGGTTTTCAGATGAAACACATGTGAGGTTAAACAATGAACTTTTCCAAGAAAATATGTTTCATAGGTTTAAGTATCTCCTTAACTGAATAGAGTTAGTGGTAGTTGGCACAGCACAAAACAGTATCCCTGCTCACAAGAGAGTGTGTCAACTACATCATAAAGCAGAAACCAGATTCATTAGAACATCGGGGTTCTAGAGATCTTGAGCTCAGAAAAGAAACAAGTTAAAAGGTTTTGAACTGAAAAGGTTTGGGGATAGAAAGTCACCTCAGTTTATATTTAATTACTGAATCTGCCATCTTTACAAGATTCTAAACTTAGCAAAATGACCAGAACGTTTCAAATTGCACTTTGAGAAAGGATTGCATGTATAGGCAGATATTCTCCAAGGCCAATGCCATGCAATGATTAAGTTAATGACAGAAGAGATCTTGTAGGAGTTCAGAGGTTTTGGAAATCACAGACCTGACTGGCATCTTAACAAGGCTGATCAAAGTAAGATCTTCATGTAATACCTTCTTTCCACAAGTTAACACTAAATATCTGATTCACTGCTATAGGATATGTGTTTCATGTTTTCTAAATTCAGTAAATATAAAGGCTGTGCTATAATAATCTATTGGTTCACTGTAGTTTTTTAAAACTGAGATCTCACACTAAAGGAATTCTTGCTTACTTCCATGAGTGTTCACACTAGCACTGTTGTTAATATCAGGAATAATAAAAAAGGAACAAAGATCCGTTGGAGGTGACAATTTGTGGCATACACTACCAATGAACTGCATCTACTGCATTAACATAGATGATTCAGAATCAAGAATAACAAAAGGAAAAGGACAAAATATTAGGTCCAGCACAATTTGATGCATTTAAAGTTCCAAAACATGCTAAAGGAACTGAAATATACTTAATGAAAACTTTGGAGATCAGAATGATGGTTACCTAATCCTAACTTATAAAGTGCTAAAGGAACTAGAAGCAGTTTCATTAAGTGACAGCTGGTGAGGTTACCTGCACTATTCATGAATCACAGGAGTTACCACTGACTAGCTGGCTGAGCAAAAACTCATTTTGGATTTTAATTTCTTCAGACTTAAAGAATTTTGGCTTTTCATTTACTTGCAGTTCCACACTGCAAGGTAATGCAATTAGGGAATTTCAGTCAACCTCTGGGAATTTGATAATGGAAGAATTATATTGTCTCTATATGAGGCTTTCTATAACGGAGACTTCTACCTCTGCTTCAATGACTATGCTAAAGCCTTTGTGGATCACAAGAAACTGTGGAAAATTCTATCTCCTGAGAAACCTGTATGTAGGACAAGAAGCAATAGTTAGAATAGGACATGGACTGATTCAAAATTGGGAAAGGGGTACATCAAGGCTGTATACTGTCACCCTGCTTACTTAACTTATATGCAGAGTACATCATGCAAAATACCAGGATGGATGAATCATAGGCTGGAATCAAGATTGCTGGGAGAAATATCAACAACCTCAGATATGCAGATGATACAATAATAATGGCAAAAAGTGAAGAGGAACTAAAGAGCCTCTTGATGAGATGAAAGAGGAGAGTGAAAAAGTTGGCATAAAATTCACCATAAAAAAAAAAAAAAGATCATGGCATCTGGTCCCAACACTTCATGGCAAATAGATGGGGAAAATGTAGAAACAGTTACAGATTCATTTTCTTGCACTTCAAACTTACTGCCGATGGTGACTGCAGCCACAAAATTAGATGTTTCTCCTTGGGAGAAAGGCTATGACAAACCTACACAGCATATTAAAAAACAAAACATCACTTTGTCAACAAAGGTCCATTTAGTCAAATGTGGTTTTCCCACTATTCATGTATGGATGTGACAGCTGGACCATAAAAAAAGGCTGAATACTGAATAATTGATGTCTTCTAACTGTGGTTCTGGAGAAGACTCTTGAGAGTCCCTTGGACAGCAAGGAGATAAAACTAGTCAATCCTAAGGGAAATCAACTCTGAATATTCATTGGAAGGACTGATGCTGAAGCTCTACTACTTTGGCCACCTGATGCAAAGGGCCAACTTAGTGGAAAAGACCCTGATGCTAGGAAAGATTAAGAGTAAGTGAAGAAGGGGACAACAGAGGATGAGACAGTTGGATGGCATCACTGACTCAATGGACATGAGTTTGAGCAAATTCAGGGAGATGGAGAAGGACAGAGAATCCTGGTGTGCTGCAGTTCATAGGGTCATAGAGAGTCAGACACAACTTAGCGAATGAACAGCAATAACAGAGACATTATATGCTTGCATACTGATATATTTATCATATATTATTTTAATCTATAATTTAAAACATGGGTGGCGATAATTTGAAATGGGGGGACTTAGTACTGTGAGAAAGCCCAACAAGTTGAGAGAACCTTAGATGGACGATGTTGGGTAAAAGTCTTCCTTCTTCCTCTTGCTTGGGAGCATCCATTAGAGCAACCCATCTGGCCTTCTCCCAACTCCTCTGATCCCAAAGGTTGTCAGAAAATACTGAGCATATGGAGCTTAGCCCGCTGTGAGCTGTAGCATTTCTCAATGCCTCTTGAGGTCCTCACAGCTCAGTCAATTTCATTGATTACATCTGAAAAGCTGAGGGGCCATCTTGTTCCTGTAAGGAATTTGTTTACCTTGTTCAACTGTATCGCTGTCCAAGGTAGAAAGACTGCTTAAATCAGTGATGGGGTATTGAATCTATTCGCATACACTTTTAAAACTATATTTCCTCATCCTGTTTATAATAAAACAAGCTGTTTGACCTCTGTTTCTCTGTCTCCTAGGTCTTAATTCTGAATTGATTCTAAGCTCAGGAGGGGAAGAACAAGGCATTAATTACTGATCCCCTACACCCCAATAGCAGTGAATTTAAAAAAAAAAAGGTTGACATTATAAGATATGTATTATTATCAGATAATTCATTGTTTAACAATCTTAATTCAAGACTCCATAACAAGACAATATCCTATACATTTAATAGAATCCACAGACTATTCACACCCCCGGGTCAGTGGAGTAAGTATGACTTTTTAATAATAAATCATTTTTGTGTTTTTTTTTTTTTTGAGGAAGGAAGGCCTCAGGGATGGATTTATATTAAATGTCAGGCAGATCATTTGGAAACATCAGAGGCAGAAGGTAGGAGTATAGGAGTATTGTTATCAGGATAGCTCTCACTTACAAACAAGCCCTGCCTCTATTCCCCTTTATCCATTACAAAGTTTTAAAAAAGAAAAAAATAGGAAAAGAAGTTGGATTTAGTTAAAGTTGGATTCAGCTAAACTCACTTCAAATAACCAGCAATCTTTCCTTAATATCCAAATAAAATAAAAGATACTTGTACATTGATTGGTATTTGGGAAACTACTTATACAGCACTTCATAAGAAATAGCTATGTGATTTTGGAAAACGAGTATTTTAACTGGCAACAACTCAAAACATTAACTTTTGTATGATTATGTAAATCTATTTTACTTAATATTACCACTAGTATACCAATAATTACTAATACAAATTGCAAAGTTTTACCGTTATATCAACTCCTTTATTCATGTCCTCAATGCATATCCTAGTGTGATCAAAGATGATACTTATTTAGATGTTTAAATTTATTCAACCAATTGTATATTCCAAGTATCTGTTATGGAAATCCTCATTAACAAAATAATGTTAACAGCACTCAGAAAAAAACTCTTTTTTGCTTTTCTTCAATTTAAAAAAAAATCAAAATATGGCTGAAAAGAAACAGATTAAATTTCTAGTCTATATCACCAATATAAAGGAAAATAGGCTCCCTGGCTTACAAATCCACAAACCAAGATGACTCTACCATAAATTCTCTTTGCTGAGAACCACTTATCCCTTTTTTTGACCCAGACTTATATTAAGACTTCCACTGTTTCACTGTAACCAATTGGAGTGTTCTTTAAAGCAGAGTGAACATAATAGAGTCCATAAAACTGTAAATGGATAACTGTAAAAGTCTCTTAAATTTCCACAGATAATTGTACTTTTTAAAAATATATGTTTATTAATGTAATTCCCCATTTAGCATGGATAGAGGAGCCTGGTAGGCTACAGTCCATGGGGTCGCTAAGAGTCGGACACGACTGAGCGACTTCACTTTCACTTTTCACTTTCCTGCATTGGAGAAGGAAATGGCAACCCACTCCAGTGTTCTTCCCTGGAGAATCCCAGGGACAGGGGAGCCTGGTGGGCTGCCATCTATGGGGTCACACAGAGTAGGACACGACTGAAGCGACTTAGTAGCAGCAGCAGCAGCAACATAATATCAGGCATCTAGAAAAAGGGATGTTTCTAACCACTGCCAGGATATCTTGTGAAATGCCTTTTTATGAAACTATTGGGATAATAGGGGTTATTCATTGGAGGAACTTAAGTATTCCAGGGACTCAAGGGCCTAATGGAAACTTTCCTATTTATTCCAATTTCTAAACTTAGGTGCTCCTTCCATTCTTGAAGCCCATCTGCTTCCTCCAAAGGCCTAAGACTCTGCCTTATTCACTTCTGTATGGGATACTAAAGAGAGGTGCTCAGGGCAGAACCAGATTAATAGGTAGTCAGGCTGTTTCACAAACATGTATCATTTTAAAACAATAAAGTACAACTGAGGAAAAGAATCAGAAATGCTATGCTGGTTAATTTTGATCTTCTAAGGTGGGTTTGATCTCTGGGTCAGGAATATCCTTCAGATCTCTGGGTCAGGAATATCCTTCAGAAGAGGGCACAGCAATCCACTCCATTATTCTTGCCTGGAGAATCCCATGCACAGAGGAGCCTGGCAGGCTACAGTCCCTAATCTCAAAGAGTTGGACACCACTGAAGCAAATTAGCATGTGCATGTGCAAGGCAACTCCTTATATAGTTATGGAATATTCACTATCCCTCTCTGTAACCATACTTCAATATAAAATTCTCAGAGTTAATATTAATAGAAATCTTCAAGATGACTTGGGGTTCAGGCTTATTTTTAAATCTCTGCTCGGACTTGGAGAACTGAAGGGTCAATTCTGACAAATGCATCTCTGAATTCTTGATGTTGGCTGGTGTTACTGAATCCTCTATATCACTAAAGGTACCAGAAAGTTTATGCTCAGTATTCTTAGTCCTGGGACATTGATACAGCCTGTTTCCTTTGTGAGTTCTACAGTTACTAGCTAAATAATGAATAACATCATCAAATGTTGATGTGAATCCCCGATCTACCATTGACTAGCTTTATGACCTTAGGAAAATCAATTCAACATTGTAACCTTAGCTAACCCATCTATTAAATGGGAATACCATCTACCTTTAATGAATTGAATTAAATTGAAGCATTAACTGCCAGTACCTCTGATTGTAACTATTTAGAAATAGGGTCTTTCATAGAAATAATCAAGGCAAAATGAAATCATACTGAATTAGGGCCCTAATCCCACTTAACTCACTTCCCTACAGAAAGAACGCCCTAACAGACATGACATGACAAAATAATAAAAAGACAGACACCCAGAAAGAAAGCCACGTCAGGATGAAGGCAGAGATTGGAATAACACCTCTACAAGTCAAGGGGTGTCAACACTGCCAAACAAATAAATTATAAAAGAACAGATAAACAAAAAAACTTAAGCTAAGAAAAAAATATGAAATTAATTCTCTACCATAGCTCTTAGAAGGAACTATCCCTGTCGATCTCTTGATTTCAGATTTCTAGCCTCCAGAGCTATAAGATAATAAATTTCTATTGTTTGAACCACCCAGTTTGGGCTACTTGGTTATGCCGGCCCTAGGAAACCAATACACCAGCCAACAAAGGGATCATGAGATTTAAATGATTTGCAAAGCAACTGACATAAGATAAACTGTTAATAAATTATTATGAGTAACAACAATGTTGGAGTAGTTTTGCAACATAACCCACTGGAAGACTATGCAACAGCTATTCCTGATTTATTTATTTTTATTTTTGGAAATCAAGCTATTAAAATATTCTGGTAGGAAGGCAGTGAGGAAGGCAGGAATTATAAAGAAGATAAATCTCATGCCAGTTTGTGCTAATTGTTTGAATCCCCTGTAAATGGTCTGGCAGAAGAGGAGGTTGGAACACTTAGCTAAATTAAAGTATGGGGATTATCTGTGAATTTAAAGTATCCATGCCATTTTGGCCCCTATTAGTACAAGTAATTGAGAGGAAAATCTTGCCAGTTATGCTTTTCCATAAGGCTTAATGTGGACTTCAATATTTAAGTAATTCATTAGCAGGCTTAAATGGTTCCATAGAACAACATTAAAGGACACAGAGACAGTCTGTGACCTTCATTTGAGAGACGAGCAGATGAGGGTCCATAGAGGTTATAATAAACCCAAGATTATATAGTTTACATTGAAAAACACAACAACCTTTGTTTCCTATTTTTTTGTTGAAAATTGTGCCTTTCAGAATTCTTTTCCAAATTTTATGGAGCTTTTCTAATTGTCAGAACTCCAATTCTGCACATGGAAACTTAAAATCACAATTGGGACTATTCAGATTCAGAGAGAAAAAAGTGACACCGTAACATGTTCAGTAAAGAAGCCTCAAAAATTGCATCTGGGGAAGTGCGAAGCAGTAGGGATAGAGGACAATGATTTTTACAATAAAATTACAAACTGTAGAACACACGTACAGAAATCTGTTTTACATCGTTTGGAATACCCATTAAATATGGCTTGACAGGACCGTTCTAGGACAAGTCATTAAAGCTCTAAATGGTATTTGGAAATGTGGCTACATATGATTGAAGTCATTTGCATTTCATTAGAAAACACAGAGGACACTTGGTCATCACCATCACTGGGGTGGTTGAACTTTGCCCCATCACATGATTTTGAAAATACGGAGTGTACTTATAAACTTCTTAACAATTAACCCCACTTAAATGAAAGCAGCTGCCCTCATTCACCTCTGGTGTATTTAGCTTTTAAGTAGACCTTGTCTGAAGAAATATCAGACCTTTAATAATAAACTTTGTTTCATTGTTTGCTGTTTTCACTTTGAATTATTATTTTATATTTCTCCATCTTTAGAGGACATTTCCATTTTGCCTGCCCTAAGGATACCGGTACTGTAATTGAGGGGCCCACTTCAGAATCTATTCCAGAGAGAAACATCCAGTTTTATTTTGTAGCTTCATAGCCCAGAACCAGAGCTTTTCAAAAGACACTCAATAACACCAATGCAGGGACCCCTCAAGACAACATATCAATTTGTATTATGAAGTGAATTATGGTTGTACCCACCAGAGCTGATATAGTTAAGTATCTGTCAGTGTTTCCATTATGTTTTGTGGGCTTCTTGCTTGGCTGGAAAAATGCCCTTCAGGCTAAAGCATACAAGGCCAGCCTAGCAAGTGAGTGCTCCTTTTGTTTAGTATGATTTTTTAAAAACACCAGCTCTCTTTTGTGCTTGCTTGCATACATCTTATAATGAGAAGAGGTTTGATTTTCTAATCAAAAAAGATGCCAGAATAGTGATTTTTATGAGGGTTTTAATGGGATGAGATCCCTAAGGTCTCATTTCTGGGTATAATCCAGCTCTCCATGAAGGATGCCAAGGCTCCAAATCTGAGGATTCCAATGTGGTGAAAATGCCCTCCACAAAGTACATTTATTAGGCCTCTAAATTTTAAATCCAGATATTGCTGTTTATATATTGGACGGAATAGGACTACATTATGCTTAGGGTTTTCCTCCATCCTCCCCTTTCAATGTTCTTGTCCTTACCTCAAATCCTTGTGAATTCTTAGCTTTCCTTCAAAATCTAGTGCAGATTTTCTAACTTCTGAGAAGACTCCCCCAATTCTCTCGAACAGATTCAGAGATTCTTCCTACAAGCTACTTTGTACAGAACACATAACTCTAAAATAGCTATTATCATAAGATACCATTTCTGTTTCCTTATCAGACTGTACAAACTGAGAACAAAGTTTATGCTCTATTTATTTGCAGAGTACTAGACATATTACACAAGCTCAGTAAACATTGATTACATACTGAATGAAGGAAAGAATGGAGCAAATTTTCTATGAAATACAGACAGTGACAGGAAATTTGAATGATAAAGCCATTTTTGAAAAGAATTGTCTTTAATATGGTTTCTCATGCTGGGAGAAATATCAATAACCTCAGATAGGCAGATGATACCACTCTTATGGCAGATAGTGAAGAACTAAAGAGCCTCATGATGAAAGTGAAAGAGAGTGAAAAAGTTGGCTTAAAACTCAACATTCAGAAAACTAAGATCATGGCATCTGATCCCATCACTTCATAGCAAATAGATGGGGAAACAATAGTAACAGTGACAGACTTTATTTTGTGGGGCGGGGCTCCAAAATCACTGCAGATAGTGACTGCAGCCATGAAATTAAAAGACGCTTGCTCCTTGGAAGAAAAGTTATAACCAACCTAGACAGTATATTATAAAAACAGAGACATTACTTTGCCAATAAAGGTCCATCTAGTCAAAGCTATGGTTTTTCCAGTAGTCATGTATGGATGTGAGAGTTGGACTATAAAGAAAGCTGAGCGCTGAAGAACTGATGTTTTTGAATTGTGGTGTTGGAGAAGACTCTTGAGAGTCCCTTGGACTGCAAGGAGATCCAACCAGTTCACTCTAAAAGAAATCAGTCCTGAATATTCATTGGAAGGACTGATGCTGAAGCTGAAATTCCATTATTTGGCCACTTGATGAAAGAACTGACTCACTGGAAAAGACCCTGGTGCTGGGAAAGATTGAAGGCAGGAGGAGAAGGGAACGACAGAGGATGAGATGGTTGGATGGCACTAACAACTCAATGGACATGAGTTTGAGTAGGCTCTGGGAGTTGGTGACGGACAGGGAAGCCTCGTGCACTGCAGTCCATGGGGTTGCAAAGAGTTGGATGCGACTGAGCAACTGAACTAAACTGAACCGAACTGATGATTTCTCACTTCCAGTTTTCAACATTCCAAAGGGTACAAGTTCTCACATTCCCCATAATGAAGAATCCCCCAGAAAGCTGACTGTTTTATAAATTATTACAGGAAGGATTATAAGAAACAGAATCTGTCCAGTAAATTACTGATCAAGGAATTAGGAGATCATGTGTTTGTTCTGACAGTCACTGACTCTGTGACCCTGTTCAAGTTACTTAATAGCTCAGCGATTCAATCCATCTGCAAATGGTGATAAATAGCAGTTCTTGTCTGCTCCTCAGGTATGTTTGGGGGCAAATGTGTTAGCACATATGAGATACCTTAAAGAAAATACTTCAACTATATATATTATATAAATTAAATTTTAATATTGTTGCATTGCTATTACAGCTATTTACTAAATTTCAAATAAGACTCTCTGGTGAATTCACATTAACAAATTCACAAAACCTAACTGAAGATTTTATTCCCTCACATGTCATGAATGATTGCATTGCATCCATTCTATAAAGAAGTAGAATGTAAAGTATATTGTTCAATTGTTTCTGCAGTTGGCATTTGGGAATGGCCCATGTGATGATACCTAAATTGTCATGTTCTACCTGAATTACCAGACATATTTTCAATGAGAAGAGCTTAATAGAATAGCAGATAAATTTATAAGTAAAATGACTGTAAGAAATTATTGCTTTTTAAATCATAGGTTTGCAAACAGATTAAACATTGAGGGCTATAAACCTTCCAGTGCTTCTCAGTCAATGAATTATACACCTCAGTATAATCTGGAAATGCCCAAACCTCATTATATATGTAAAGAATAATAAACTTTGGGTGGAATCAAAGAACCCGCATTTTAAACAAGGTCACTAGATGGTGTCTACAAAGATACTCAGGTTTGAGTATTACTGTAGGAGCTTGCAGTAGTAGACTAGAGCTTCCTCTGGTCCAGGAAGCAAATGAAGCAAGTACAGACTGCCAAATATCAGAAACCAGATACTGAACTTTCCTGTGTAACAAAAAGTGATAAACTCTTCCCCTTTAAAAATCACTGAGTATGCTATCTTTTGGGTAAACAGTAGACAAATTAGAAATTAATCATATAATCCTATTTTGGGGTGTGGGGGGATGTTTTGGGAAAATGTGGGTAGACTGAACTAAAAAAAAGGAAAGAAAGAATTGAAACTCCAGTGTGCTGTATTTTATCAGGATCCACAGGTATTTGATTTATGGAGAAAAGGAGGGCTCAAAATTTTTCTCATTCTCTTTCTTCTTCAAGGTCCTGAAGAAAGCCCAACTGCTTTAAGTTCCCAAACGTTTTGATACATCCTTGGAAGAAAAGTTATGACCAACCTAGATAGTATATTCAAAAGCAGAGACATTACTTTGCCGACTAAGGTCCGTCTAGTTAAGGCTATGGTTTTTCCTGTGGTCATGTATGGATGTGAGAGTTGGGCTGTGAAGAAGGCTGAGCGCCAAAGAATTGATGCTTTTGAACTGTGGTGTTGGAGAAGACTCTTGAGAGTCCCTTGGACTGCAAGGAGATCCAACCAGTCCATTCTGAAGGAGATCAACCCTGAGATTTCTTTGGAAGGAATGATGCTAAAGCTGAAACTCCAGTACTTTGGCCACCTCATGCGAAGAGTTGACTCATTGGAAAAGACTCTGATGCTGGGAGGGATTGGGGGTAGGAGGAGAAGGGGATGACCGATGATGAGATGGCTAGATGGCATCATGGACTCGATGGATGTGAGTCTGAGTGAACTCCAGGAGATGGTGATGAACAGGGAGGCCTGGCATGCTACAATTCATGGAGTCGCAAAGAGTTGGACACGACTGAGCGACTGAACTGAACTGCACAGAACTGAAATGATTAAGGGTTTGTTCTTCCAGCAACTATCAAGACAAAATGGGTAAAAATACCAAAACAAAATATGGTTGTAATGTGATTATTATTAAGTGGATATGGCTTTAATATTTTGCTTCCATTTATAGGGTCATATCATGTGGAAAATTTCAATAATTAGAGAAAAGAATACAGAGGCAAATGAAAAAAACATGAAGATGTGATACCCAGTGGAAACTACTGCTCTCACTTTGGTGAAAATTCTTCTATAGCTCTACATCAGTTCAGTTCAGTTCAGTCACTCAGGTCATGTCTGACTCTTTGTGACCCCATGACCAACAGCATGCCAGGCCTCCCTGTCCATCACCAACTCCCGGAGTTCACCCAAACCCATGTCCATTGAATCAGTGATGCCATCCAAGCATCTCATCCTCTGTCGTCCCCTTTTCATCCTGCCCTCAATCTTTCCCAGCATTGGGTCTTTTCAAATGAGTCAGCTCTTTGCATCAGGTGGAACCCAGGACTGATCTCCTTGCAGTCCAAGGGACTCTCAAGAGTCTTCTCCAACACCATAGTTCATAGTCCAACTCTCACATCCACACATGACCACTGGAAAAACCATAGCCTTGACTAGACGGACCTTTGTTGGGAAAGTAATGTCTCTGCTTTTGAATATGCTATCCAAATTGGTCATAACTTTTCTTCCAAGGAGTAAGCGTCTTTTAATTTCATGGCTGCAATCACCATCTGCGGTGATTTTCGAGCCTCAAAAGACAAAGTCTGATACTGTTTCCACTGTTTCCCCATCTATTTGCCATGAAGTGATGGGACCAGATGCCATGATCTTTGTTTTCTGAATGTTGAGCTTTAAGCCAACCTTTTCAGTCTCCTCTTTCATTTTCATCAAGAGGCTTTTTAGTTCCTCTTCACTTTCTGCCATAAGGGTGGTGTCATCTGCATATCTGAGGTTATTGATAATTCTCCCAGCAATCTTAATTCCAGCGTGTGCTTCCTCCAGCCCAGCATTTCTCATGATGTACTCTGCATAGAAGTTAAATAAGCAGGGTGACAATATACACCCTTGACTTACTCCTTTTCCTATTTGGAACCAGTCTGTTGTTCCATGCCCATCTGTTGGACATATTGCATATCTAACTGTTGCTTCCTGACCTGCATACAGGCTGCTCAAGAGGCAGGTCAGGTGGTATGATATTCCCATCTCTTTCAGAATTTTCCACAGTTTATCGTGATTCGCACAGTCAAAGGCTTTGGCATAGTCAATAAAGGAGAAATAGATGTTTTTCTGGAACTCTCTTGCTTTTTTGATGATCCAGCAGATGTTAGCAATTTGATCTCTGGTTCCTCTGCCTTTGCTACACCAACTATACAACAAATCCAGGCCTGGTGCATGTATTTCAGTTTTTCTAACAACTGTGGAGATTTCAGGGTATGTGTGCTGAATGTAAAATATCTAGTTTACTTGGCTGTCTCTCATGTAAATTACAGTAAAACAAGCAAATGAAATTTAAATAAAAAAATAAGTTTGATCACAAAATGCCAAAAAACCACCACCAACTGTAGAATATGATTACATTACAATACAATTTTAACTATGGTTAAATTCACATATATTTACATATATAAAGATAAACAGGTATTTACATATTTTTATATTTTTAATATGAATTNTCTGGAACTCTCTTGCTTTTTTGATGATCCAGCAGATGTTAGCAATTTGATCTCTGGTTCCTCTGCCTTTGCTACACCAACTATACAACAAATCCAGGCCTGGTGCATGTATTTCAGTTTTTCTAACAACTGTGGAGATTTCAGGGTATGTGTGCTGAATGTAAAATATCTAGTTTACTTGGCTGTCTCTCATGTAAATTACAGTAAAACAAGCAAATGAAATTTAAATAAAAAAATAAGTTTGATCACAAAATGCCAAAAAACCACCACCAACTGTAGAATATGATTACATTACAATACAATTTTAACTATAGTTAAATTTACATATATTTACATATATAAAGATAAACAGGTATTTACATATTTTTATATTTTTAATATGAATTTTTTAATTGGAGGTTAATTACTTTGCAATATTGTATTGGTTTTGCCATATATCAACATAAATCCACCACGGGTGTACATGTGTGCCCCATCCTGAACCCCCCTCCAGATTACATTACAATACAATTTTAACTATGGTTAAATTCACATATATTTACATATATAAAGATAAACAGGTATTTACATATTTTTATATTTTTAATATGAATTTAATTGGAGGTTAATTACTTTGCAATATTGTATTGGTTTTGCCATATATCAACATAAATCCACCACGGGTGTACATGTGTGCCCCATCCTGAACCCCCCTCCCACCTGTCACCCCATCCCATCCCTCTGGGTCACCCCAGTGCACCAGCCCCAAGCATCCTGTATCCTGCATCAAACCTGGACTGGAGATTCATTTAACATATGATATTATACATGTTTCAATGCCATTCTCTCAAATCATCCCACCTTTGCCCTCTCCCACAGAGTCCAAAAGACTGACTATTCTATACATCTGTGTCTCTTTTGCTGTCTTGCCTACAGGGTTATCATTACTATCTTTCTAAATTCCATATATATGCATTAGTATACTGTATTGGTGTTTTTCTCTCTGGCCTACTTCATTCTGTATAATAGGTTCCAGTTTCATCCACCTCATTAGAATGGAATCAAATGTATTCTTTTTAATGGCTGAGTAATACTCCATTGTGTATATGTACCACAGCTTTCTTATCCATTTGTCTGCTGATGGACATCTAGGTTGTTTCCATGTCCTGGCTATTATAAACAGTGCTGCGATGAACATTGGGTACACGTGTCTCTCTCAATTCTGGTTTCTTTGGTGTATATGCCCTGCAGTGGGATTGCTGGGTCATATGGCAGTTCTATTTCCAGTTTTTTTAAGGAATCTCCACACTGTT
>SJYX01023006.1:100425-139368 GCA_006410675.1 Oreotragus oreotragus | reverse complement strand
ATGTCAGAGAGTGTTTTGCCTATGTTTTCCTCTAGGAGTTTTATAGTTTCTGATCTTACGTTTAGATCTTTAATCCATTTTGAGTTTATTTCTGTGTATGGTGTTAGAAAGTGTTCCAGTTTCATTCTTTTACAAGTGGTTGACCAGTTTTCCCAGCACTACTTGTTAATATGATTACATTATATGTTAATATGATTACATTATAATACAATTTTAACTATAGTTAAATTTACATATATTTACATATATAAAGATAAACATAGGCATATATGTACTTTTATACTATATTTTTATATGTTACTTTTTCATGCCATTTACTTTTTAAAAAACATTTCATCATCATGAGTACTAGTTAACTGGAAAATAATTAGACCTTTAAAGCTGCTGCTTGCTGTTTCATCTCCTTCATTTATTTCTAAGAAAAGGATTCCCTCTTAAAAAAAAACTCTCTCTCTTATTTTCAGATTGATATTTCCTGGGAAATTCCCTCTTGCCCTCAACATCTCTCAGCCCTAAATTCTACCTTTAAACCATAATATGTAAAGAGAGAGAACATGGATGTTAATTACCAATTTCTAGAGCAAGAGGGTACCAGTGATTCATTAGCCTCTAAGTAAACCAGGGTGCACAGCTTCTTTCAGTCTTTCCTGTTCTGATGACTTATGGGAACACTGCTTAGTGTTATTTATCACATTTTTCCTTGGATGCTGAATAGGACCAGATAAGCTTAACATTTCATTGAACAGGTATTTAAGACACACGGTGTTCTAAGTGGACTGTATGGATTATTTTACTGACTTCTTAGAACCATCATATAAGGTAAAAGTCACTCTTGCCTTTATATGAATAGAAGATTATTGATTCTCAAGGAGAGTAAGTTGAATGTCTATACAGTTTGTCATTGTGGAACAGGTGGGTGAAGCAGGAATGGGGAACAACTACTCAATGGGTAATAAGTTGTATTTGAGGTGGTAGAATATTCTGGAACTATACTGACATTGTGAATGTATCACTAATGTACTAAATGTCTGAGCATTGCTAAGTCGAGGCTTTTGAACTGTGGTGCTAAAGAAGACTCTTGAGAGTCCCTTGGACAGCAAGGAGATCAAACCAGTCAACCCTAAAGGAAATCAGTCCTGAATATTCACTGGAAGGACTGAGGTTCAAGCTGAAGCTCCAATACTTTGGCCACCTGATGCAAGGAGCTGTCTTATTGGAAAAGAACTTGATGCTGGGAAAGACTGAGGGCAGGAGGAAAATGGGGCAACAGAGGATGAGATGGTTGGATGGCATCACTGACTCAATGGACATGAATTTGAGCAAACTCTGGGAGAGTTCCCTAAGGATGGGAAGCCAGGTGTGCTGCAGCCCATGGGGTCACAAAGAGTCAGACTCAACTTAGTGACTGAACAACAACAAAAAATTCATATTTTGTGAATTTTCACTCAATTAAAGATAATATAGCAGAGATCAAATCCAGTCTGACTCGAGAGACCACATTCTTTAGCATTATATAACACTGCCTCTTACATGGCTATATTAGTCTTCCCTGGTAGCTTAGCAGCAAAGAATCTGCCTGCCAGTGCAGGAAACATGAGTTCAGTTCCTGAGTTGGGAAGATCCCCTGGAGAAGGAAATGACAACCCACTCCAGTATTCTTGCTTGGGAAATTCCATGGACAGAGGCATCTGGTGGGCCAGAGCCCACAGGTTCACAAAAGAGTCAGACACAGTGTTTAACAACTAAACAACAACAATTTAAAAGCATAGCAATGTGAAGTCTTGATTGTGTGGGCAAATAACTATGACAGCATATATATATATTTTCCTGTTTCTCCTAATAGGACAAGAACTGCCTTAACCATTAATAAAAATACACATAAGCTAATTCTGTGGGAGTAAAAGTTGTTTAACAACTAAACAACAACAATTTAAAAGCATAGCAATGTGAAGTCTTGATTGTGTGGGCAAATAACTATGACAGCATATATATATATTTTCCTGTTTCTCTTAATAAGACAAGAACTGCCTTAACCATTAATAAAAATACACATAAGCTAATTCTGTGGGAGTAAAAGGCCTTACATTAAATAATGTCTGACTTCTTATAATAAAATAAATGGTGCTATTTTCTTTTAAGAGGAAAAATTAAGTCTGGTATGGGAGAGTGTCTTATATTTGGGAAACCCAAGAGTTTGAAGGGGTCATCCTGTAAGATTTGCTCCAATAGCTTTGACTATCTCATCCTTATGAAAGTGAAAGAGAAAGTCACTCAGTTGTGTCCAGCTATTTGCGACCCTATGGACTATACAGTCCATTGAATTCTCCAGGCCATAATACTGGAGTGGGTAGTGGTTCCCTTCTCCGGGGATCTTCCCAATCCAGGGATCAAGCCCAGGTTTCCTGCACTGCAGGTGAATTCTTTACCAACTGAGCCACCAGGGAAACCCAAGAATACTGGAGTGGGTAACCTATGCCTTCTCCAGAGGATCTTCCCAACCCAGGAATCGAACCAGGGTCACTTACACTGCAGGAGGATTCTTTACCAGCTAAGCTACCAGGGAAGCCCTGGTATCTCTGGTACAAGGAAGGTATCTCATCCTTATAATAGACTTCTATTCTTGATATTTCCCCAAGGCTTCCAACTTATATGTAAAACTACCTTCTTACTGTTTCCTTATCTGGACTTCTAGGTAATACATTTTTATTTCCTCCACCATCTCCAATCAGCCATCATATATATATTACTCAACATACTAACCATAAGAACTCTGAAATATTAGCAGTTAAACAGTAGCACTCCTTCCATGAAAAAATACATAAAGAGGTATTTCACTGAAAGGATACAAAGATGCCATGTAAGCACATAAAAAAATGTTCAAACTCACTAGCCATTAGAGAAATGAAAATTAACACTACAGTGAGATATCACTGTGCATCTATCAGAATGGCTAAAATACAAAGACTGATGACACCATATGTTGCCAGGGATGCAAAGAGAAAAGGTCGGTGTCACTCTGAGTTTTCTTCTGTTGGCTTGCAGGCGGCTACCATCTTACTCTGTGCTCACATGACTCCGTTTTGTGCATACAAAGGATGGTGGAGTAGTGGGGGTAGGTTCTTCCAAAACCATGAATACTGTCAGGTCATGAACCTACCTGTAGGTCATGTACTTTACCCCCTAAAAGCCTAACCTCTAAATACAGTCATATTGGGGTGAGATCTTCAACATGTGAATGTGAGGAGGACACAAGTCTGCAGCAATTACTTTCCTCTGCTGTATAACAAATTACCACAAATTTTGCAGCTCAAAACACACATTTATTAGTTTGAAGTTTATGGGCATAGGCCCAAGCATGACCTGGGTTAGTCCTTTGCACGGCTGCAGCTAAAATATCAGGTTCTTATCTGAAAAATCCACTATCAATATATGCACTTTCAGCTTGTATGGGAAAAGCAAAGTGTTCTCCTTTACTTTCACTCACAATGGTTCTGACACCAGATGTGTGGAATTTTACCACATCATGCATTTCTCAGATACCAAGTCGGGATCCTAGAATAAAATCCACTTCTGACACCTTCAGAGTCACCGTAGCAAAGATCTTACAGGTTAAGGGCTCAGTTTCATAAGACTTCCCCCCACTTCCCCCAAAAACACTGAGATGCCAATCTCAGATCCAAGTTGTTACCTGTGCTTCTAACCAACTAGCTATAAATCGGAAGTTCCCATGACCCTTGTCCTTGGATTTTATTAATTTGCTAGAGTGACTCACAGAACTCAGGAAAGCAGTTTACTCACTAGGTTCCAGGAGATCTCCCAACCCAGGGACTGAATGCAGGTCTCCCACATTGCAGGCAGATTCTTTACAAGTTGAGCCATAATTTGAGCCCCTATTACAAATATCGATCTATTAAAGTGTATGAATGAACAACTAGATGAAGAGACATAGAATGAGATCTAGAAGAGCCCTCAGGGCAGGAGCTTCTGTCCGTGGAATTGGGGTGTGCCACCATTCTAGCATGTGGATTTATTCCCATAAGCCCTCCAAGCCATTTATTTGAGTGATTTTTTTTTAAA
The DNA here is from genome assembly GCA_006410675.1 of Oreotragus oreotragus. Taxonomy (NCBI): domain Eukaryota; kingdom Metazoa; phylum Chordata; class Mammalia; order Artiodactyla; family Bovidae; genus Oreotragus; species Oreotragus oreotragus. The sequence goes on along the minus strand of SJYX01023006.1, from coordinate 135,291 downwards.
GTTTTCATCATGGAGATATGATCAATCATAATCTCTAGCCTTTCTCCCCTTTCTTGAAAAAATAGGAGGGGAGACTGAAAGTTCTAATCTTCTAATCGTGCCTTGGTTTCATTTATTTTTTTTAGTGACTAGCCCCATCATGGAGCTATCTAGGAGTCACATCACTAGAATGAAAAAAGACTCCTGTCTCCCAGAAAATTCCAAGTGGTTTTAAGAATTCTGCATCAGGAACAAGGGTCAAAGAACAAATATTACAACAAAAGGTACTCCTAGTACTCTTAGGAAATTACAGTGGTTTTAAGGTTCTGTGCCAGGAATTGGGGGCAGTTATATATATGTGTGTCTGTGTGTGTGTGTGTACATACATATACATACATATACACAAACATATGTGTATATATATTTATATTTATTATTTCACACAAGTTTACTCAGGGTGCGCACACAATATATCTTATGACTATAGGAATTACATCCTTCTTGCTGGCTGTCATCCAGAAGCCACTGTCAGCTATAGAGGCTTTCAGTTTCTTGCCATGTTGCCCTCTCTGTAGACCCTCCCCCACCATGGCAGCTTACTTCAAGGCCAGCAGGAGAGCAGGAGCCAATCTTCTAAAAAAAATATAGTCTTATATAATATAATGCAATGTACATGTGGGACTATGAACTCATCAGTTCTGTCACATAACAATCACAGGAGTGGTATCCTGTTACCTTCTCCAAACTCCATAGGCTAGAAGAAAGTCAGAGGTTCTGCCCACATCTATGGAAAGGGATTACAAAAAGGTATGGACATCAGCAGTTAGGACTCAGGAGTGTCACACAGGATGTGTTCAATGCAATTAATATAAAAGACGTCAAAGTATCAAAAAAAAAGTCACACATATATCTACCACATAAACATAATCACCCGGGGAAGGCAATGGCACCCCACCCCAGTACTCTTGCCTGCAAAATCCAATGGACGGAGTAGCCTGGTGGGCTGCACTCCATGGGGTCGCTAACAGTCGGACAGACTGAGTGACTTCACTTTCACTTTTCTCTTTCATGCATTGGAGAAGGAAATGGCAACCCACTCCAGTATTCTTGCCTGGAGAATCCCAGGGATGGGGGAGCCTGGTGGGCTGCCATCCATGGGGTCACACAGAGTCAGACACCACTGAAGTGACTTAGCAGCAGCAAACATAATCACCATTAGTGACGCTGAATGCATTTCTTTCCAGTCTTTTTCTGTGTGCTCTCCTTGATCTCTGTACCCTAACAAAAGCACATCATATGGATAACTGTTGGGCATTTTTGTGTTTTCATGTTTTATATAAATATGTGTATAAAAGCATATGCCTAAAAGAAACACAGTATTATTATTTCAGAGTTTAACCTGATTTTTAAGAACACAGCCTCCTTAAATGCTCTTCAAAATAATGAATTTTATTATTATGTAGTAAAATTTTTACAATTATTTAGTTGTTTATTTATAACACATTTATTAAATGTCTTAAATATAATTTATTTGACAGTTTCCTTATAATTTGACGGCTAATTTTGTTCCTATTGTCATGTTATAAGTAACACTATGTTAAACATCTTACTCCTACAAAAACAACCTTCAAATATAACTTAAATTTTACCTTCAAGAACAGGTGGGAGGATTTCACTTTCCAGTTTCAAATCAATACTACCATCTCTCTTTTAGTGCAGACAACAGATTCCTAACTGATTTTCCTTCCTTTTTTTGACATCTTCCCACCATTGTGCTTCCACATTTGACTGATATCCAACCAGTTGATCATCACCTTTTAAGACATCTGAGTGTCAAGCCCTCCAGGCAGCCAGACTGATTAGAATGACTTTTTTCATAAGGCCCTCTCATTGGCACCTCACCCTTGTATTATGTTACCACATCATTTTAAAATGCCATGTTTCCTAGTCTTCTGATTTTCATTTCCCTGAAGGCAGAGAAACTCTATTTAGTTTCTTCTCTGCACTCTTAGCACCTAACACTGTATATGAGATTCAGTAATTTCTCAATAAGCGAGCTGAAGTAAACTATTAAAACTAAGATAATTTGGGTGTGTAGGAGAGATGTATAATTTTTCTAAGCCATCTACATTTTACAAGAAGGTTTTTCATCCTTGAGCACACTAACAAGGGCTAAAATTAAATCAAAGACATGCAATACACTCTTGTACAGCATAAAGACCCTTTTTGTCAAGGGCAAATTTGTTGGCCATTCCACACAACTTGTGGGATCTCAGTTCCCTGACCAGCAGTTTCACCCAGGAATGGCAATGAAAGACGGTCCTAATTACTAGACTGCCAGGGAACTCCCATAAATGTAATATTTTTAAAAAGGAACCAATAGAAAAAGAGTTAAGAAGTTCACAACACTTCCTTTATCAAAAATATTGTGCAAAGATAAAGACATATTATACAGGCTTATATAACCTCAAATTTACAAATGCAGAGTCATTTCTCTTCTATTCACAGAATGATAGAGATAATTATTTTCAAGTTTAACACAAAACTGAACTCATTATAGAAATGGGAAGTGGTAAAAAAAAACACTTTTATTAAATGTCTATTATGTAACATGCATAAAGATGTGCTTTATGACAAATTTATCATTTTACCAGTCACAAAACCTCTGTGAAAATTACTGCTAAATCCATTTTATATCGGAAATAACCTGACCAGGACAGCTAGTGAGTGACAGAGTGGCTCTTAAAACTCAGGAAGGTCCGGTTTCAAAGCTACAATCCTCCCACTTCCTCACACTGTGAAAACACCTAGGAAATGCCCTAGTTTTCAGTTCATTATCAGAAATACTGCTGCATGGAATATCAGGGGAAAAAGCAGTACTAACTAACAGCAGGCTTGAGGTTGAGACTGCACACCTATTGGAAACCGAGATTATTTGCATTGTGCTATTTGATTCAGTTCCCCGCCAAGTGTCATGCCAGAGCCCTGACACAACAGAGCTTTGTGCCTGAAGCCATTCATTCCCTGTCTGGCAGAACACATTGGCTGGCATACTTTCCTTGGATATTCTAAAGTCACGCTAGTCTCTGAATAGAGGCTGAAAAATGACTAAGAGGAAAAGCTTATGAAAAGAGGGGAAAAAAAAAAAAAAAAAAACTAAGTGTATTTCAATTTTAAAATCTCAGAAAATTATCCAGATATGCAGATGAGTAGTTTATTCTTTCCTGGAAGGGTAACATGTGGAACACATAACATAATTTAGAGCCAAATTTAAAATATACATGTGTATATAAGCCTATTTTCAAAAAATAACTATGCATAAAATAGAACAGACATCAATTATTATTCATGATGGCATATATAGCCACAATTTTTCTTCTAACCACAAAACAACTTCCAAGTTTTCTTTCAATGTAAAGTTACTTTATCACGCAGAAAAATAAAAAGAACTGCCTTGCCAAATTCTGTGTGGGGTTGGAAGGACCCCAAATAGAATAAATGATCTAGAGAAGAATTAGAGAAATTATAACAGACATTTGTGAATCCATTTGATATTTAAATGTCTCTAAATGAACAACATTAAAGCTTGTATCAATACTTTATCACTTAAGTTCCTCATGTGTTAGTTCGTCTTTTCATCCTACTTTCTCCATAGCAAAGAACTGGGTTTAATTGCTCCTATCTGTGAGTTTCAGTTTCACTTTAAATGGTCTTCATCCTGTCCACTACAGTCCCTGAGGATCTCNTCACTTAAGTCCCTCATGTGTTAGTTCGTCTTTTCATCCTACTTTCTCCATAGCAAAGAACTGGGTTTAATTGCTCCTATCTGTGAGTTTCAGTTTCACTTTAAATGGTCTTCATCCTGTCCACTACAGTCCCTGAGGATCTCAGTCTCGGCGGTACTAACTCAGATTTCCCACCAAGTACTTTTTATTCACAGTATACATTTTCTTTTCAGCTCTCTCTTAGGATTCAAGGTTACTGCAGTTCTTGATCTTCACAATGTTCTTTGTTCCATTTTGTTTAATAACAGAATTCAATTTTGAAATCATAGGCATCCTTTATCAGCCTTGTACTGATCCCCTTATCTTTCGGGTACCATATTAACATCCTATTTAGCTATATGTGTACTTATCTTCCTGCTTGCTTCCTATTTTCATGCTGATTTGTAATTTGTAACTGATTTCAACATTTGATTTGCCAAAACTAGACATGTAGGTAGTTTTTGACAGGCAATTTAACTAACCTGTATCCTATTTCAATAATTTACTCGTCAGCCTCATTAATGACTATGTTAAATACCTTCCATCAGCCTTAGAGTAGTTCCACTGCTTTGTTAACAGGCACATTAGCAACAATAGTTCTTTGAATATAGGTTGTGTGGATTAAGGCGTCCTGTGGCAAGGCAATACTATGCATTTAACAATTAGACTTTTTAATTCTGTTGCTTTATCACTAGAGTCATATTTTGCCAGATCAAAGAGTATATATCATATACATAAACATGTATTACAGTTCCATACAGCTAAGCCTGAGACAATAAATGCAATTATTATAACATTTGTATACATTACTCATGAAGAAAGTTTGAAATATATTTTAAATAGGCATACCTTTGACCAAGGCACATCCTGCTGTGGTCTCAGGACAGGAACCTATTGTGAAAAATATATATGCATACTTATTAATATACTTAGTATTAAAAACAGATTGAGAAATACCAATACATAAAACAGGAGCATGCTTTAAACTCAAACATTGCTCAAAATAGGAATCTGCCCATTAACTTCTAAAACATGGTCTTTTTGTCTTTTATAGATGAAGTTCATTAAGAAAAAGTGGAGATAAATACTCTGATATAACACTCAATTTGAATCTCCAAATGAACTCTATTCCTTTATATCTTAAAATAAATGTTTTTCCCAGAAAGAAGTAAACCCCGATACATAAATTTTAGGCAAAAATCGAGATATTGCTTTTCAAAAATGCTAAATGAATTATTATATTCAAAACAGGGAAATTAAGAGACAAGTTTCACATGTTTTATAATAACAAAAGCCTTAGAATATTTGTTGATCAAAAATGGCATCAGAGCATCAATTAGAGTTAACAGAGAATCATTTTCATATCAATAATGTTTCAAACTTCCATGCAGTGAAACTAAAATATGTGCAGATCATAGATTTAAATACATTCAAATCAACTTGAGTACTTTAGAAATCAAAAGAGGAAACAGAATCACATATTGCTACACTAGAGCCCAATATTTTCATCACTTCTATTTCATTATTCAATTAGATGCAGTGACACACTTCCAAATATGTTCAAAGACCCATCCACTCACATAAATGTACAGATGTAAGTGTAAGAACTCTTCTTTTTCTGCAGGGAATGAGGCATTTTAAGTGGTATCTAACAGCTATAATTCTAGGTTCTGTGTTTTGCTTATGTTCTGGCATGAGTAGAGGAACAGAAAATCTCAGTAAATGACAGGGAAGCACTTAAAGTTTTCCACCAGTCAAGCAAGAATCCAACTGCCTAACATTCATGGGAATAGAATTATAGGGTGAAGAGTAAGTACAAAACTCTAGTCAGCATTACAGCCAGGATAATGAATTTCTCACAGAAAAGCATAGTGTCAACAAAGTCAGGGCTGAATTCACAAAAAACACAATCTCCATATCCTAAAATATCCACTTCTCTGGCCAGATAGGAATAATTGGGGTTTTAAACATAGGATTAAGGGTACTTGTTTTGATTTTTCTGAAAGGAACATATACTCCTTTAAGTGGAAATAAGTTGCAAGAGGAAAAGGAGGAGACATATTTAAAAATAGTGGTTTAATTGAACTTAGCATAGGTTAGAATTAAGAGGGGAAAAAAGACTTCAGATGAGAAAATAGGGGGAAAGGGAAGAATAAAATGACAAGAATAAAACACCTTATAGACTTGATAAAGAAAAATTTAAATATCACACCTGATAGACAATATATTTGGAAAGCTATGTTTTGATTGGTTGTTATTTTTTATATATCATGATGGTAACGAAGTGTCTTCCCTCATAGCTCAGTTGATAAAGAATCTACCTGCAATGCAGGAGACCTGGGTTTGATTCCTGGGTCGGGAAGATCCCCTGGAGCAGGACATGGTAACCCATTCTGGTATTCTTGCCTGGAGAATCCCATGGGCAGAGAAACCTGGCGGGCTACAGTTCATGGGGTCGCAAGAGTCGGACACAACTTAGCAACTAAACCACTACCATGGTAGTGGAGGGGAGGTGGTGACCTATCATCATTTCATTGACATTGTTTAATTGTATTTTTGTGTGAAGTTTTTTTTTTTTTTGTATTTTTACAATGCTGTATAGGTTTCTGCAGTACAACAACACTAATCAGTCATAACTATACATATATCCTATCCCTCCTGAGATGCAGATGTAGAGAACAGATTGTAGACACAGTGGGGGAGGGAGTGAATGGGACAAAGGGAGAAGGTGGCATCAACATACACACTATTGTGTGTAAGTGGATAGTGGTGAGAAGTTGCTGTATAACACAGGGAGCTCAGTCTGGTGTTCTGTGATGACCCAGACGGGTGAGATGGGAAGTGGGGGTGGGAAGGCTCAAGAGGAAGGGGACATATTTAACTGTTTTAACACAGGCATTTTCTACCAGGTGTAATTTCCTCCTTCCACTCTCATGGCCAGAGACATTTACCAAAACCTGGTGACATTTTTGGTGCCCTAACTGGGGGCGAGGGTGGGGTGGAGGGCTATAGGCATAACTAGTGGGTAGAGGCCAGGAATGCTGCAAAAACATCCTACAATTCACATGACAAGCTTTCTCAATAAAAAGCTTTTGCAGCTTAAAATATCAATCATGTTCTTAGGTTGAGAAACCCTGTTTGAATTAGCAGGGGATATGAGAGCCTCCTGCTACATAAGCTCTTCAAAAACCCTTCCAAATGATGAGATGATATCATTTGTATTGAATGAGTCTTCAGCAAAAAGAGTACTAACCCTAGTCAACAGTCCTACTTAAATACTGCACCCCTAGTACTTAATGAAGTCATGCATTGAATTCAGGCTGATCAGATAATAGCCACAAAGTTTTGTGTCAATCTGAACCCTATAGGGAACTACATCCTCATTCCTTTTCTCAAATGTTATTTAAGGTCAGAAAATATTTTAATGGATTATCATTTTTGTTAGTCTTGCTCTCAAAGAACACTAAATTCAAGGTCATATATCACGATGCTTGAAATAATTCAGTTTAAGAGATAGGATATTTGTATAATTTTACAAATTCATACATGTATCTGTCTCTTATACACATCTAGATGTGTATAAGAGACAGATACTGCACCCCTAGTACTTAATGAAGTCATGCATTGAATTCAGGCTGATCAGATAATAGCCACAAAGTTTTGTGTCAATCTGAACCCTATAGGGAACTACATCCTCATTCCTTTTCTCAAATGTTATTTAAGGTCAGAAAATATTTTAATGGATTATCATTTTTGTTAGTCTTGCTCTCAAAGAACACTAAATTCAAGGTCATATATCACGATGCTTGAAATAATTCAGTTTAAGAGATAGGATATTTGTATAATTTTACAAATCTAATAATACATCAAATATTAATTCAATAGTTAACAATCAAAATAAAAGGCTTTTGAATATTACTGTTCTATTTTTTAATGTACATAAAATAACAAGCAAATTTCGTTAAGGAAATCTAAGATATATGGCTATTGAATCCTTTCATAAAAAACAATATGTGTATGTAGTGACTTTGACTAAAACTAAACTTTTACTATTTAAGAGAAACTAAAGTATAATTCTGTACCATTCTCATTTTGTTCATTTGAGAGTTTCTTTATCCCATTGCTAAGGATATTTAACCTGTAAACTACAATGTTTCCTTGATATTGATTTAGTGATATTTACAAACTATAAAACATACCATGTTTTAATTTGTTGGCTGCCTTCAAGGAACTTCTCTGCAAAAGCCAAACATCTCAGGAGAAAATTCCCTAAAACCATTCATTAATTACAGATGAATTTGTACAGCTAAAAGTGATGCACTAGGGAAAGAAAGAGGAATGTTTTTATTTTTGTAATTCGGAAGAGAAGTCTTAATTTAGAGAAAGCTTAGAAATGGTCAAATATGCATAGCAGTGCAATGCCACAGGACCTATATGTCCTTACTATGTTTTGAGCACAAGAAGTGTTCTTATCAAAGTATATCTAAGCCAACAGTTACTTCACCAGAGCAGAAACACTGTTTTATACAAAATAAATAAACAACACAGTGATTTATGCCCTTATATGAAATATGAGTGCTTTAGGGACTTTGTTATTACTCTCACCTTTACTAATGATTAGTATCCAATAAATTTAACTATACAAGTATATTTCAGTAATTTTCAGATACAAAGTATTTTAAACTATTTCTTAATCCTGTCTTTTTCTTTAGTCATATCAAGTAAATAGTTGTTAATGTACACATGAGTCAGTGCATGTATTTAAAAGCTACATTTAATTTTTCCATGCCTTATTCATACTGTGATATATGGAATAACTTTATGTAATTTATGGCTATAACTAAATGTATTCATTTCCATGTTACACACAATGGGTTTGTAAGCATAAGCCATAGAGCTTATCATGGAAGACTTTCTCCAGACTATATCATTTTTCCCTGTCAAATCTGTCAGAATAGCATAAGGATAGGGGCAGAGTTATTCCACACTACCTTATTTAAATGTTAGGTCCTTAAAAATGACAATGTTTCAACCTATCTCAGAGAAAATTTTCACTTCATTTTCATTTCCTTTCTGATGAATGACCCAATTTTAGGAGCACGTTCAATAGATATGCTCTTTTATGCCAGACCTAGAAAGCTAACACGGTTTGTAATTTCTAAAGTATATTGCAGCTCTACACAAACGTGTAACAGAAGTAAATCTTATCTTAGTCTTCTGTTTTTCCTATTAATACTTATCTTTCTCTATAATGGGCATATTGCATAATCAGTGTTCTCCTAATGTTCCCAGGTTTCAAGGGCTTGTCTATCAGTGGACACAGCTTCTCTTTCTTGCCTCCCCAAATGTATTCTTAAAGTAATTCTCTCTTGACTTAAAGAATCTAACACAAAGATTCTAATTACTGAAAATAGTTTGGGCTGTATCTATTTTCGAGGTTATTTGTTTGTTTACAAAAAGTAAATAATACTGTTTTTATAGAGCAGCTTTGTGTGGTATTTCATTTTGTTTTGATAGTAATGAACAAGTATGGTACAATTACCGTCTTCTCTCATTGACGGCGGTAGTATAAACTGGAAAGCAATTTTCCAGCATGCATCAAAGACTAAAAAATATGTGCCCCCTTTCACCCAGTTATTTCACTTCTGGGACTCTCTCAAAAGGACATATCAACAGATGCTGACAAGCATTTATGTATTCTGATAATCCACTTCACTACTATTTATACTAGCTCCTCTCCCTGCAAAATGGTAATAGTTTAAATATCTCCTAAGAGAGAAACTGAATTACTCTCATGGGTGAGGAAATATTGTATTTTAATTTGCAACCATACTCTCAAAAAATTTTAACAGCATGGGAATATAAAGTGAGCTTCAGAATTTTAGGTGAACATCACAATACAATGGGGTTCAGTTATGTAAAACTAAATCCACAATTTCAGGAATTCCCTTTAGTCTTGCTCCCCTTAAAACAGAGAGCCAATGAAAAATTCAATTCCAACCAGTAGACCTAAGTTTTTCACCAGAATCCTTTACTACCTTGGAAGGAATACGGAGAAAAAGATTTTGCACAGTTACAATCTGTGACTACAAACTGGCAACTGCTTCACTCTTGAAATGACCTGTCTCTTCCTCATTACACCCAAAATAATTGGCAAAGATGACATCCAATTGCAACTTTCCTTTCTCATTTGGAGGATCAAGATGAAGTATATTTTTCTTCCATAACAGAGGTATCACAAAGCATCCCGTGGCAGAAGCCGTGAAGACGAAATAATATTCCATACTTTGACCTATCCTCTTTGTCATGAGGTACATGCATTATTTTATTGGAATGCAACAGGCTAAACCTTGCTGTACCATGATCATCATATGAAAGTTTAGCAAATCTATATTTTCAGAAATAAAACATTGTTTTATTATTTTGTAACCTATGCTCTTGGGCAAATCATTGATTCTCACTAGGGATGATGGTTGTCTGAATAATCTCATAGTGAACATTATCAAGTATAACAGCCCACTAAAATCATCCACCTGAATAAATATATGTACCTATAAAGTGATCTTCTCTATATGAACAACTAATTCTATTTATCAGACATTGAAATTTTTAGTCTGAGAGAGCCAGTAGCAATGTGGTTACCAAACTATACGTATCAATGTGATTTAGGCACCAACAGAAGCCTCAAGCTCGTTATTAAAAAAAAAAAAAAAGATTATATGTAAATGCTAAGCACTATAGTAGGTGACACTCCATATATATATATTTTTTTTTGTTTGAATTTTGTGAACATACTGCAAATCTGATAATTCTTAAGAAGGGTTGCTTATAATATTCTCTCCCCATCATGTTGATGATTGTACTTCATAAACGTCCAAGTTTCAAAAAAAAAAAAAAAATCAGAACCTAAAACAGTAAACAAAGCAATGGATTTAATGTGGAGCAACAGCAGCACTGCCCTTATGCTGGGTTTGCACATCATTATTCAGAACGTAGTATTAGCACCTTGAAAGGAGGCAGGATGGAAGGATCAGGTCCTTCATTATTTCCGAGAGCAGGACTTGAGCACCAGTTTGAAGATTTCAATGTTCCATTACCATCAACCAATAAGAAGCATTTATAGACCTGACACCCCACTGGATCATCAACTAATTACATTCATAATCAGATCTCATTTTCCCTTGTCTTTTTAATTATAACCACAGAGAGTTTTGTCCATGAAGGTCACTTGTTTTATGGTACTGCACAGACATATCATCATTAATACTTTAGTTAAAATACTTCTATGAAGCTGAAGGGCTGGCTCCTTGTGAATTTTAATCTGTGTTTTTTGAGAAAGCAGAAATCAAGTTCCTAAGTTACAGCTTTGTCAGAAATTCTGTGTCTTTGGACAAGTCATTTAAACTGTCTGACCTCATTTTCTGAATTGTAGAATGAAACAATTAGAATTTCAATCTTAAGATTCACTTAGTCTTGAGTAGTCGTTCTACCCCTAAACTTTCTTTGGGGAAGAAGAGTAGAGTTTCATACAACACCCAGAAGCCAGAATCTTCTAATTAATCTGTCTTTAATTCTTTACTTTCATAGTCTTTTGTTTTGTAATAGGCATATTATCCCAAGAATGAATTCGGTTTGTGTCCTTCTTCCACTAATGTCCTAAAAGAGCTTTTCATCACCTAAGACAATATATAAACTCAGTTTTGGCATTTTATGAAAAAATAGTTCCTTTCTTGCTTATCTCCCACAATTCACTTATGTCACCCTTCTTCTCCTGAAAAAATAAAAATAAAAACACTTGCTGTTCCCTGAATATGCTATTTTCTTTCACTTCTGTGTCTTTCATATTTGTTTCTTGTTTTCTGAATAATATTTTCCTGTTTTCGCTTCTGGCTAATTTCCTACTCAGGCTGAGTCCTTCATAGTTCATCTCATACCAGGCCCCTTTCCATCCTCTTCTTGAGTTTATTTATATGACCCTAAAATGTGTATTCCTTGTATGCCTTGCATTTCTGTATCATAACCCTGCACTCCAATTTTTGCTTCAAAGGTGGGTCTCTTCTAAATACGTCTCAGTTTCTAAACAGGAGGGACTTTCAATTCAATTATTTAGTACCTAGCACAATGTTTGGCACATAATAGACTCTAAGAAAACATTTACTGAATAAATGGATTAAAAATTAACCATGTTTCATATCATAATTTATTATTACTTGCTCTTTTTTATATATGAAAAATACCCCAAACAGTCTAATCCTTTTATTTTATAATAACGAACATGCTAGTTTAATAACTAATCAGCCATTACATGTTAGAATAGAGATGGTGACTTTCACTGGACTTTCCCTTACATTTAAAATTATTATTTTTTTAAATTAAGTTGAAAACAAAGAAGAAAGATTGATGTAGTTTGGTAAAGCACCATTATCCCCTTTCCAACAGCTGTTCACGTCCACTTCAGAGCACATCAGACAGCAGATCTTACTCGTTAACTAGATTAAACAGCCAGCTAATTTTACACACACATTTTCCAAATAGTCAGCATATACTTCCTCACATCTTCTTGGTTGAAAGGCATAAGTTCAGAGAATCAATTGCCTAGTCATCCTATAAAAATACATTTTAATTTAAGCATCCACGTGAGGATATTCTGGGCACCACTGAAAAGTAGTTTTATAAATGTGTACCTTGTCATATATAAATTCACATCCTAAAAGGGACAGGATATCATGTCTAACCTGTATTATGTATGTTATGAGTACTGGAACTTATAAGGAAGAAAACTAGATACAGTCTTGTCTCTGTGTTTCAGATTTTAACTATAAAATGAGATGACAAAAAAATTTTTTTAATCAAGTTTAGAATTCCTATTTGAGCAAAGAAAAAAGCCAGGAGTATCTGTTTCCAATTTAACCTAACATATTCCCAAAACACACATAAATAAACATGTATGTGTCCAATCACACAGATAAAGGAATAGTTGTCAAAAATTAAATATACCTCTTAAATATGTAATTTTAGAAACATCAATATTTTACACTGATTTCAAAGATCTTACTGTTCTTTATAAAGTATATTGAATAAGTGAAAAGCAAAAATTACAAGTGTCTACAAAGAGAACTAGAGTACCATTTGGTTCCGTTCAGTGCTCAGTCGTGTCCGACTCTTTGCGACCCCATGGACTGTAGCACACCAGGCCTCCCTGTCCATCACCAACTCCTAGAGTTTACGCAGACTCATGGCCATTGAGTTGGTGATGCCATCCAACCATCTCATTCTCTGTCGTCCCTTCTTCTCCCACCTTCAATCTTTCCCAGCATCAGGGTCTTTGCAAATGAGTGAGCTCTTAGCATCAGGTGAACACTCAGGATTGATCTCCTTTAGGATGGACTGGTTGGATCTCCTTGCAGTCCAAGGGACTCTCAAGAGTCTTTTCCAACACCACAGTTCAAAAGCATCAATTCTTTGGTGTTCAGCTTTCTTTATAGTCCAACTCTCACATCCATACATAACTACTAGAAAATTCATAGTCTTGACTAGACGGACCTTTGTTGGCAAAATAATGTCTCTGCTTTTTAATATGCTGTCTAAGCTGGTCATAACTTTCCTTCCAAAAAGCAAGTGTCTTTTAATTTCATGGCTGCAATCACCATCTGCAGTGATTTTGGAGCCCCCCAAAAATAAAGTCTGTCACACTTTCCATTGTTTCCCTTCTATTTGCAATGAAGTGATGGGACCAGATGCCATGATCTTAGGTGTCTGAATGTTGAGCTTTAAGCCAACTTTTTCACTCTCCTCTTTCACTTTCATCAAGAGGCTCTATAGTTCCTCTTCAATTCTGCCATAAGTGTGGTGTCATTGACATATCTGAGGTTATTGATATTTCTTCCGGCAATTTTTATTCCAGCATGTGCTTCATCCAGGCCAGCATTTCTTATGATGTGCTCCGCATATAAGTTAAATAAGCAGGGAGACAATATACAGCCTTGACGTACTCCTTTTCCTATTTGGAACCAGTCTCTTGTTCCATGTCCAGTTCTAACTCTTGCTTCCTGACCTGCATACAGGTTTCTCAAGAGGCAGGTCAGGTGGTCTGGTATTCCCATCTCTTTCAGAATTTTCCACAGTTTATTGTGATCCACACAGTCAAAGGCTTAGGCTTAGTCAATAAAGCAGAAATAGATGTTTTTCTGGAACTCTCTTGCTTTTTCGATGATCCAGTAGATGTTGGCAATTTGATCTCTGGTTCCTCTGCCTTTTCTAAAACCAGCTTGAACATCTGGAAGTTCACGGTTCACCTCTTGTGGAAGCCTGGCTTGGAGAATTTTGAGTATTACTTTACTAGTGTGTGATATGAGTGCAATTGTGCAGTAGTTTGAGAATTATTTGGCATTGTCTTTCTTAGGGATAACACACTTTTCAACAGAATCAGCCCAAAGTGGTTTGTCTGTGAACCATTGTATAAAATACTCTCTGAATATAAGAAGTGAGAAAGCCTGGATACAGAGGATACTCCAAGGGCAGGGACAAGATCTAACTGTGATTCTCTAATTAATACCAATGGTGAGACCAGAGAAAGAAATCTAAAAGGGATCACTCTAAACAATTATACATAGTTGCCTAATTGAAGTGTTACCTGTGAGATCTTTTGAAGAGCCACATGGAGATATGTAACAAGTCAAGGAACAGAACAAGTGTGACTCACCAAATACTGCCTAAAACCAAGTAGATTCTCAACAAATATTCGTTTTCTTTCCCCAAACTAGGCTCAAATTTTTGATATTGGAGTTTATCCTTAATGAGCTTTCAGAATTTCTCAAAAGGGCCTTTCTCTCTGTCAGGAGGTTTTTACAGCCTTCCTTTTACTAAAAATAGTACTTTTGCTCTCTACTATCTACTTGATAATTTTTATTTTTTGCAAAATTTCAATTTAGCTAATCTTTCTCCAGAAATAAACATTGGGGTGTGAGTGTATATATACATATATATGTGTATGAATGTGTGCAGATGAACATGGTGTTTTCTCAGTAAACACATGCTAAACATCATAACATATATTCTCTATTGCCATATGGATAGATATAGATAAACCATTACAATGTATTCTGATACCATTTTATTACGGTTATTCTTGGAAAGCAGATAGAATTAAGATTTTTCTGAAATCCCTAACTCCTTCAGATCCACTGAATTAAGGAAGACATTTGCCTTATCAAAAACAAAGACCTTTCAACATTGAAGTAAGTTACTAATTTATTAATTGAGGGAAATTCAAAGTATCTTTTCAAAAACTCATTTGACAGAACATGATACCTAGGCTGAGAGTTATGAAGTTTATCTAGCCTTACACAGGTAATTTTGGCAGACCTAAAGTTGGACCCTTAAACACTGACCTTTCTGTGCAGTACATGCTGGTTTGTTGGAAGAACTTCTACAATGAGCTTAAGTAGCTGTGAGTTATTCTCATGGGAAATAAAATGAGGATAGTCAACAAAGGTTGACTCAGTAATTTTAACTGCTTAACTATACTAGTCTATCAATCCCTCAAACCTGTTGTAAAACTCCATTGTTAATTCTCAATTTGAAGTCCAAATACTCTATTTGAATACTCAGGAAATCTTCAAAATGAAAGAAAATTTTATTATTTTGTGGTTGTTATAACTTTTCATAGAATTTGTCTAGTTTAATGTTATTCTTCAGTAATACAAGTACCTGATAACTGATTTATTTGGTTTAAGGTATAAGTAGACAAGCCCCCGGGGAAGGCAATGGCACTCCACTCCAGTACTCTTGCCTGCAAAATCCAATGGATGGAGTAGCCTGGTGGGCTGCAGTCTATGGGGTTCCTAACAGTCGGACAGACTGAGCGACTTCGCTTTCACTTTTCTCCTCAATGCATTGGAGAAGGAAATGGCAACCCACTCCAGTATTCTTGCCTGGAGAATCCCAGGGATGGGGGAGCCTGGTGGGCTGCCGTCTATGGGGTCACACAGAGTCGGACACGACTGAAGTGACTTAGCAGCAGCAGCAGCAGACAAGCCCCAAATACAAACTAATGTAATTTAAATACATGAAAGTAAATAACCAAATTACTGTGGAATTTGCTATTCTCGCTTTATATTTAACCATTTTATCTAAATGCTTCTCAGATTACCAGGGATGGTTTCTATTTTTTTTTAATTTAAAAAAAAAAGTATTTCAAAAGCTTTCTCCCATGCAATGTTAAGTATTAGTTGTTTTAAAAGTACAGTTGCTTTAGATCCTGTGTCTGTATTATATTCTCAAATGATATTTTCTTGCTCATCATGGGAGATATGCATTTCATATATCTTTAGTAAGTGCATTGTACAGTGCAATGGGAAAAATTAATTTTCAATTTCTCTCTTGCATGAAATATCTGAGCTAATAATTTGACCCAGAAGTAGAATCTTTTTTTTTCTTTTCATTAGACTTCCCCTTCAAGAAAAGCTTTGTTAGCCTACTGAGTCATGACAAGTAATCCCTTACATGCTAGAGTACACTGTTATTCCTGATGAACTAACAAATTAAAATGTAATGTGAAATGATGACACTGAGAATACTGAGAAATAGCCATTGATATAGGAAGGAATCCATGATTAAACCAAGACATACATTTTAATTATAATTGTATCAAACTGATAACAGAGTAAAATACAATTTGAAAGAAGCCAAAGACACCATAATGAGCATAAGAAAACTCTCTCATAGCTTTTGCTGTTTCCCATCCCTCCTGCTGTGGGGCCTCCTGTTACCCTACACCTCTCCAAAGTCTTGTTTCAATGTATCTTGTCAAGAATTATGAAGAAATAAAATGGTTTTCATCACCTCATTTCAAGTTAAGGCAATTATTGGTCTGGAGTTTTGATTTTTTTTTTTTTCCTGTTCCCCCCGCCCCTGCCATAAACTTGGTTCGCTTAAGAATAAAATGAACCACAGCACTTATCAGCTCAGTGCATGCACAAGGGATACTGAAGGCAACTGACCGAGAGTGAAGTCAGAAGTTAGCTGCAAATCCATTAGTGAATTTAAATAGTGTGTGTGTTGGGGTGGGGGGGTGGTGGTGCCTGAGTTTTTTCATGAGTCTGTGATAAAGCTGAATAATTGCAGAAGTCACAAAATAAGGCAGTGTAATTTGCATTAAAATGTCATCAGATTGATTCACAGAAAGCTTAAAGAGTACAAAGTTTTCCTGTAAGATGACCAAAGCCATATTTTTTGTTGATGTATCTAAAAGTAAAATTACTTATGTTTTGACACAGGTTACATTTAGTACCTGTACAGAGCAAGAAGCTAACATATGCGGAAAAAAATTTTATCATCTCTGAAGCCCTTGCATATCATATAAATATCTAGAATGTACAGAATATATTGAAGAAATTTATGAAGTATATACTGGGGAATATTTCAGTTTAGTCGCTCAGTCGTGCCCGACTCTTTGTGACCCCATGAATCTCAGCATGCCAGGCCTCCCTGTCCATGACTAACTCCTGTAATTCACTCAAACTCATGTCCATCGAGTCTGTGATACCATCCAGCCATCTCATCCTTTGTCATCCCCTTCTCCTGTTCCCAATCCCTCCCAGCATCAGAGTCTTTTCCAATGAGTCAACTCTTCACATGAGGTGGCCAAAGTACTGGAGTTTCAGCTTTAGCATCGTTCCTTCCAAAGAACACCCAAAGCTGATTTCCTTGTAGTCCAAGGGACTATCAGGGGTCTTCTCCAACACCACAGTTCAAAAGCATCAATTCTTCAGTGCTCAGCTTTCTTCACAGTCCAACTCTCACATCCATACCTGACTACTGGAAAAACCATATCCTTGACTAGATGGACCTTTCTTGACAAAGTAATGTCTCTGCTTTTGAATATGGTATCTAGGTTGGTCATAACTTTTCTTCCAAGGAGTAAGCGTCTTTAAATTTCATGGCTGCAGTCACCATCTGCAGTGATTTTCGAGCCCCCCCCTGCAAAAAAAATAAAGTCTTCCACTGTTTCCACTGTTTCCCCATCTATTTACCATGAAGTGATGGGACCAGATGCCATGATCTTTGTTTTCTGAATGTTGAGCTTTAAGCGAACATTTTCACTCTCCTCTTTCACTTTCATCAAGAGGCTTTTTATTTAGTGACACAATATTCAATTAAATTTGCATGCTTTTTATGATGTATTTGATGCTAATAAACTTCCAACCATGGTATCTACATATATTTAAGGAAAAATGTATCTTTATGACCTAATCTTACCTTCTAGAATTACAAATCACTGTACTGTTTGTTTTGTTCCTGTTTATTTATTTATTTCAAAGATATGGTAAACTTCAGTAAAGGAACTCTCAGGTCAGATATTTTATCACCATTAAATCATCACAGCACTTATTTTTAGAATTTTTAATTAGCAGATTAATGACATAATAAAGACCATATTGACTCATTCAAAGCAATTACAAAGCAATGATTCTTTAACTGGTGCTGTGCTAGCTTAAAACTTGAAGAAAATTGCAATGTCAATACATATTTTCTGATATTTAGTGTTAGTGTAAATATGTTCTTTTTTAGTCACTAAGTCATGTCCAGCTCTGCGACCCTATGAACTGCAGCATATCAGGCTTCATGAGCTTGAGCAAACTCAGGGAGATAGTGAAGGATTATATCCTGACTTGGCTCAAACTCATATCCATCAGTGATGCCAATTAACCACCTCATCATCTGGCATCCTCTTCTGCTCTTGCCCTCAATCTTCACAGCATAAGAGTCTTTTCAAATGAGCTAGTTCTTTCCATCAGGTGGCCAAAGTATTGGAGCTTCAGCTTTAGCATCAGTCCTTTCAATGAATATTCACGGTTGATTTCCTTTAGGATTGACTGGTTTGATATCCTTGTTGTCCAAGGGATTCTCAAGAGTCTTCTCCATCACCACACTTTGAATGCATCAATTCTTCAGTGCTTAGCTTTTTTTATGGTCCAACTCTCATATCCGTACATGACTACTGGAAAAATCATAGTTTTGACTAGATGGACCTTTGTCGGCAAAGTGAGGTCTCTGCTTTTTAATATACTGTCTAGATTTGTCAGAGCTTTTTCACCATCCACAGTGATTTTGGAGCTCAAGAAAGTGAAATCCAACACTATTTCCAATTTTTCCCCATCTATTTGCCATAAAGTGATGGGACATGATATCATGATCTTCGTTTTTTTGAATGTTGAGCTTTAGGCAAGCTTTTCATGCTCCTCTTTCACCCTCATCAAGAGGTTCTTTAGTTCCTCTTTCTTTTCTGCCATTAAAATGGTATCATCTGCATATCTGAGATTATTGATATTTCTCCCATCAATCTTGATTTCAAGTTGTGAGTCATCCAGTCCAGCATTTTGTATGATGTACTCTGCATATAAGTTAAAAATAAGCAGGGTGACAATATACAGCCTTGACATACTCCTTTCCCAATTTTAAACCAGTCCATTTTTCCATTTCCAATTCCATCTGTTGCTTCTTGTCCTGCATACAGGTTTCCCAGTTAAGATGATCTGGTATTTCCATCTCTTTAAGAATATTCCACAGCTTTTTGTGATCCACACAGTAAAAGACTTTAGTGTGTGTGTGTATACACACATGCCCATGATATTATGGACAGGGTTTGGTATGCAGAGGGTTTGAGTGAATGCAATCCACTGTTACAACAAAATTTAGCTAAAAACATATGTTGAAAAAGAACTCAGCTAAAGTCTTTGGAAGGGAAGCTAGTCCTAAATAATTAATAGGAACAAAAACAATATATTTTTGTCATTTCTTAATATTAATAGCAATCAATAAGAGACATAGACCTATTATATAATAATAGGGAAAATAATTGAAGTACAAAATTAACATCATGTAAACATCACAATAATACTTACTGTAGGCAAAATTTACCAATGAGTGCTAAAATAATTGTATGAAGCAGGACATTTTCATAGCCTTAAAGCATCTCTCCCAGCATATATTTTAGTTCAAAGGGAAGAATAGTAAATATAAAGTAGAAAGACCTGGCACATGTTACCTTAATTGAGAACATCCTAAGAGAGACTAAATATACCACGAAGAAGTGAAGTCGCTCAGTCGTGTCCGACTCTTTGCGACCCTGTGGACTGTAACCTACCAGGCTTCTCTGTCCATGGGATTCTCCAGGCCAGAATACTGGAGTGGACTGCCATTTTATACCCCCTTACATGATGCACTGAGAAGGATACAGTGCTACTCCTCTGGCATTGCCAAAAGCACTTCTTGATCTAATCATGAACAGTATCACACAAACGCAAAGCAAAAGAAGTTCTAATACAAAGAAACTGACCAGTATTCAAGGGCTGCAAGGTCATGAGAGTCAAAGGAAATTTAGCAGCTCTCATAGATTAGCAGAAACTAAGAAAACAACCAAATATTTATAATCTGGATCTTATTTTGGATTCTAAAATAGAAAGGAATGACACTTGTGGGAAAAACTGGTGAAATTCTAATAAGAACTTTAGATAAATTAATACTGCTGTTCCAGTGTTAACTGTACAATTATACAAAGAAATTATTATTATATATCAAGTATTAACATTATGGGAGTCTAGATGATGGATATATATATAATTATTTTTGGAACTTTTTTGTTGATCTAAAATGTTTTTAAAAACTTGTATGGCTCTTATAACAGAGATTTAGGCAGATAATAACATAAATCAAGCCAACACATATCAACATTTTCTTTGTAGCTACCAAATTATTCCAATGTCACCATTTCACTGAATTTTATAATTATTCACTTTTCTAGTTCATTTTTCCTCCAAAGAAATGGATGAGAATATATTACATAATCATATCTCATAATCAATGACATGAACCAAACCAATTGCTTATGCCTGTGCTTTTTATTTTCATAACTATATTTGCCTATTTCAAAATATTACCTTATTTATATTATTTCTACAAACAAGACAAGTATTTACCAACTGCTGCTACTGCTGCTAAGTCACTTCAGTCATGTCCGACTCTGTGTGACCCCATAGACGGCAGTGCACCAGGCTCCCCCATCCCTGGGATTCTCCAGGCAAGAATACTGGAGTGGGTTGCCATTTCCTTCTCCAATGCATGAAAGAGAAAAGTGAAAGTGAAGTCGCTCAGTCTGTTTGACTGTTAGCGACCCCATGGACTGCAGCCCACCAGGCTACTCCGTCCATTGGATTTTGCAGGCAAGAGTACTGGGGTGGGGTGCCACTGCCTTCCCCGTACCAACTGCTACTACATGCCATATACTGAAGATGTGTGATGATTACACTATATATATATCTATCTAGATTAATAAGATCTAAAAAATCAGTTAATGTAATTTGCATCTTATATGTCTACTCTAAACCCTTACGATATAACTGAAAATTATTTGGGAGATCATTGATAAACATTTGCATTTATTTAATGGTTATATTCTTGGTAAAGAATACATGGTATCATTGAGGAAAGATTGAGAACCTAAAGAGTTTTGTCATCATTATTTTGGAAAATAATGGTATAAAATCATACAGGCAGAAGGGAGGAAATAAATAACAAAGTAATGAAAATTTTGTAATGTGATCTTTACACTTCTGGAATAAAATGTGAAAATGAGGATAGAATGTCAGAAGCACAGTGGAAAACTCCCAGCTGGGATTAGCAATAAGAAGTGTATTTAAAATCTCTTCTAGGTGAGCAGTTCTAGATCCTCACTTTAATACTGATTTTATTACCTCTGTGTTTTTAATCACAAATGCTACATTTTCCCCCATAGTTTACTGAAAAAACTTACACTATCTATTATTTCTTAAAAGCACAAACAGTACAGTATAATGTAAACACTGTCAGTAGAAAATGAGTAGGTGGTAAAGAGTACCATATTTCACCAAACATAAATGTTTGTGAGCTGCCAGTTGAAAGTTCATATTTGTTTATGAGATTTGGAATTGGAACACTGTTAAAAAATAGAATACTTTATGCAGTACACAAATTGAAAGTGGTATGTTGTGACTTTCCCATGCTGTGGGTAAGTAACTGAAGATGATGACAAATAAGCATTTACAAGTAAATGTAAACATATACAAATCATTTCAATACCATTCAAATTTCTCATTGTCCAAAATTAATTTATTTGTTAAATTTAATTTTCTCTGTTATTTTTTGATCAGTTTCCTTTACAGTCTATGCCCTAAGTAAGTAAATTTGTGAAAGAGAGAGTTAAATTAGATTCCAGGAAAAAAATTAAGGGAAAGAAGACTGGAAAAATAACAGGTATAAGGGATTTGAGACACCTAACATAATAGATAAAGAAAAAAATGATGGAAGAATTGCATCACTAAAGGCCAACGACTTGGGAAAGATCAAAACTTCAAAAATTAAGAGTAGGAAGACTCAAATCTGTCCAACATATGTAACTTGTAGGTTATAATTATCACAAAACCTTAACATCAAGTACAAATAAATTGTGACACTGTAATTTTTCTAAAGCTGTTTCCCCTTTTTTCTTGTTATGCATATCTTGATACGTGGAAGAAGAGTATCTGGAAATAGTCTACTCTAAAAAGTGATGTCATAAAAAATAAGATTCCAAAACAGCTTTTTCCTTAAAGGGCAGTAACATTTTATTCTAACTCCACAGATCAAAATAACATATTAGTCTGATACAAGAACAAAAACATTTAGCTAAAGGAAGAAAGATTAAGCAAAGACCAACAGTCTACCAGATAGGCTCCATGCTTGCAACATTTTAATATTTGGCCACATTTGATCAAATTTTAAAGATGTACTATTCTCTCCACCTAAGGTTGATATATAAGGAATAAACTGGGGGCGGGGGACACTTAAATCTTTCATATTCTTCATCTGGAGTGAAAATTATATCTCAGATGAGAACAGCTAGAAGCAACCAACACTTAAGTCATGGATTTACTCAAAAGTCTCCAATGTGTTTCTAATGCTTTCAGAAATTGATTTGAATTCCCTTACTGAATTTGCTAGACTCCATTACCTAGGACAACACCTAGTGCACTGTTGTTGCTCTTGTTGTGTTTTTCACTTGCTCAGTTGTGTCTGATTCTTTGCAACCCCGTGGCCTGCAGCACGCCAGTCTTCCCTGTCCTTCACTATCTCCTAGACTTCCCTCAGACTCCTGTCCACTGAGTCAGGGATGCCATTCAATCATCTCATGCTCTGCCTTCCCCTTCTGCCTTTGTCTTCAATCTGTCCCAGCATCAGGGTCTTTTCCAATGAGTTGGCTAATTGCATCAGGTGGCTGAGGTATTGGAGCTTCATTTTAGCATCAGTCCTCCCAGGACTGATTTCCTTTAGGATTGAATGGTTTGATCTCCTTGCTGCCCAAGGGACTCTCAAGAGTTTTCTCCAGCACCACACTTCGAAAGCATCAGTTCTTTGACACTTAATCTTCTGTACGGTCCAACTTTCACATGTATACATGAGTACTAGAAAAACCATAGCTTTGACTAGATGGAACTTTGTCGGCAAAGTGATTTCTCTGCTTTTTAATATGCAGTCTAGGTTTGTCACTGAGCACATAATAGGTGTTTGATAAATATTGGTTGGGGGGGGAGTGTGCTAGCTGGCTGTTTTCTATAACATCCTTGCCTTTATACATATTTAGAATTTACTGTAGGCTACTTTGTATCATTAATTATTTTTTTATGGTTCTGTATATTTCCTTGTTAAAAGGAATTGCCAATTAGAACATGTCAGGAAACAAGCCTCTATCCTTGGTGGAAAAAAACTAGAGAAGACTCCAACTAATGACTAGCCTGTATTTAAGACTTTGTTTTTTCTTATAGCCACTCAGTGAGTTTCTCAGTACAAAAGTATTTGAGCATGGAGGTTGCACTGGATGTCATTCAAGGTGTAGTTCATAGAGTGTAAAAAGATCCAAATAATTCTTTGCTTCAAAATATTTCATCCTGAATTGTTATCTTTGCCCACAAGGCCATGATCTTCCATTGAGGGGGAAAAAAATCAGCATCTTACCTTGGAATTTTTTCCCAAGAGAAATGTGAATCAAAGTTAATGTGAACTAATCATCCTGAGTACTGAAATCACTTTTTTAGTATAAATAGCCTGGAAAAGCTTCGATTCTATTTTTGTCTTCAGACACAGAGCCTAAGCACTTAAGTAAATATTTTGTTTATATTTCTAGGATAACTAAAAGAATCTAAATAATTTCTCAACTTCAAAGGATCAAAGATTGTTTGTGCAGTGCGGAACTTCTTTCTGATTCTTTCTCAAATTTCCTCTATTCCTAATGCAGAGGCAGGGACATCTGGCTCAGCATCCTGACTACTTTTCATTAGCTCTCCATCCTGAGGTTTACCTTAACTGGATCTCCAGTCACTCAACTGTAAAAAGTGACCATTTTTATAAATACTTTTTTAATGAAGAGGAAAAAGGTAAAATATTTTATAGAATATAACCAAAATTATCATCACCCTCATCATTTAATTTTTAATTTGTTTTCCTGTCCCTAAGACCTACCGCCCTGACAACACCACCTGTATACTGATTGAGCAGTTGTTTTGCTCTGTTGTTCATGTTTTCCTTTTCTCTCAGAAATCTAAAAACCTGAGACTCTGCTGCCCACTGCAGGATGAATAAGAAGAAATCATCTCCCTTCTGCCTGCACTCTCAGGTGGCTTTATTGTTAAGTGCTTTGTTTTTTACTCTGTGATTCATTACTTGAAGAATCTAACTTATTATTTTCATGCTATGAACTCAATACTAATTTACTATGTATAAGGATGTTTGATTAACTATTGTTCTCATTATACAAAACTAAGAAAAATAACAGAAATTCAAACAGCACATCGTAACAAACATTTTTTGTTGTTATTTATAATGACTATATAGACATTTCTACAAAATGTTGGGTATTCCAATTCAGTTCCTGTATCTTCTATTTTCCTAATATAATTAGTTGATGGATCTATTCAAAACTTGCAATGCATTTCAGTGATTGCCTAGAAATGAGCCAACTATTATAGTAGGCAATAAATCAACTTTGGATAAGTAAACTGATCTACAAAAATACATTAATACATGTGAAAAACCCAATCTAGTCTCATAATATACAAAATAACCAGTTCATTTTGAAAAGGCTCTAGCATGTTTTGGAAGAAGAGTGAGGATTCAGTACATATCATAAATCCATAAAATGAACAGGAAAATATAATAGGGAATATTCTGAGTTTTATTTTTAATAGCTCATTATGGAATATATCACAGAACTTTCCTCAAAATTTCTAGTACAGTAAAATTGTATTACATATTTTTCAGGGACTATAGAAACTATGTTTTCTTATTACACTGCATATTTCTATAAATATGTGAACTTTTACCTGATGTTAAAAGACATTTTTTTCATAGTTAAACAAAAATACTCAGTTAATTTTGTTAGTTATAATGGGATTATACCTTTAAAAATAAAAAAAAGAGTGTATTGGAGTTCTTTGCAAACTGTTTACATATTTGGTCTATAAAAGATCTATACAATCATAAAATCACAGGGGTATCTTTAAAAGCTGAAATGGACTTTAAAGATGATAAATTTAAAGAGTTTGGTTTGAACCTGTTCAATTACGATAATGACCTTTAATTCTTCCCTAATGGCCTAGATGGAATTAATTGGTTATTTCAATGCCAGGGGCTCATCTTGTTTGGAATTTTAGAGAGTATCTTCTTTCCCATAATGGGTTCTATCAGGCTTATTTAAAATATTCTGAAAGTGTATTTTTAAGAGCTGTGATATTCTCCTTTTACTATCTCTCTTTCATCTTTCTTCATTATTTGCAGTAAGAAGAATCAATTTTTGTTCCTTTGTAATTTTGCTTTGGTCAAGCTATCATTTAGATCTTACTAACAGTCTTTTCTTAATTATGGTTCCTATGCAGAGAAAATTTTGTGACTGGAAAGTGGATACTATTTACAAAAATCTTGAAAATGTTTCTGCTTAATGGATGGTACAAAGGACCAAATTTCTAAACAGCTGCCATGCTGCCATCTTCTGGTTATTCTGTAACAATTTTTTAAAGCTTATAAATTTTATTTTAAAAACACCTCGATATAGTTTGAAATATTAGAAAAATAAATTTATATTAAACACAACAATTTGAAAGATTAGAGTCACTATATTTAGAGTTCAATTGCCCTGAAATCCTAAAGGTAATGCATTATATGTTTAAGTGTGCTCCCAGGTGGCAAAGGAGAGATGTGGGTTCAATCCCTGGGTTGGGAAGATCCCCTGGAATAGGAAATGGCAACTCCAGTATTCTTGCCTGAAAAATCCTATAGACAGAGGAGGCTAGTGGGTCGCAAAGAGTCAAACATGACTGAGCACACACACACATATCTAAGTATAATAACTGAATGGATCCAAGATAGGAAAGTGTTTTATACTATGATTATTTACCTTGGACATTAATGAGAAGGTTTCATGACATTTTTTTTTTTCTAATCAGATTGCTTTTTATATAATTTCACTCACACTCTTTCAATGTGGTTTCACTGAGCATGAAACTTTCCAAAATCTACAGTTCCTGTTATTATTAATAAGTGGAGGCTATTTAATGGCATTGTGAATAGCACTGAATGTTTTATTCCAATCTAATTGCCTAGTTTTTGCTTTAAAACTTTTCTAGTATCTCTAGCAGTATAGGCCAAAAGCCCAGAAGATGGCTAGAGAAACCAGGGTTTCACATCTTTAAGAGGTGCTGTGTTTTAGGTGACCATAAAAACCTGTAGAACTTTCTGTTTATGTTTATTCTAATGACTTTTCCTTTTTGTGCATGCGTGAAAATACCTATTTACTAGTATTATCATTTTGCTGCTGCTGCTGCCAAGTTACTTCAGTCGTGTCCGACTCTGTGCGACCCCACAGACAGCAGCCCACCAGGCTCCCCCGTCCTGGGCTTTTCCAGGCGAGAACACTGGAGTGGGTTGCCATTTACTTCTCCAAATCATGAAAGTGAAAAGTGAAGGTGAAATCGCTCAGTCATGTCTGACTCTTAGCGACTTCATGGAGCGCAGCCTACCAGGCTCCTCCATCCATGGGATTTTCCAGGCAAGAGTACTGGAGTGGGTTGCCATTTAGTAGCTTTTAAAACAATGATTTTATATAAGATAAATTGATGGCTCACACAGAAAAATTATTTCAGAATGTGAAGTATTACAAACATGATTTATTTTTTTATTAAATTCATTTATTTTAATTGGAGGCTAATTACTTTATAATATTGTATGCCAAAACATGATTTTAAATTCAAATAAGAAACAATGTCTTTAGGTCCTATGCCTTTTCAGATGACTATATAAGTCATAATAGCACATTGAAAATCAGAATGCAAATAGCCCCAGTGAATGTTTAGCAACAGAGGATTCTCTCAGTTTATTAAGTGCAATCCAAAATCTAAAGCAGCTGAGACAGGTGCTAATTTCATTCCTGTTATTAGTAATTAGTGATGAAATTTAATGGTGTTTGTAAGTAGCTCTCGAGCATTTGCCATATTAAATAGGGTTTAAATATAAGGGGACATTAAAATGTAGTTTTTAAGCTTAATAGACTTGGGCAAACAGGTATTTTGAATAATCAACACCTCTGGAGCATATGCCAAGTCTAAATGGCAAAACTGGTCCATTTATTGTGGGCACAGAGGTGACCTTGTAACTACTGGATACACTGTGTTTATAGAGATTGAACGGTATCCAGATGGGCGATAACTATCCTGTTTACTAAACTGTAGATAACTGACTCCTGTCATTGTTTTGCCATGACAGAACTATGTTTTCAGTCTCCCATATTTACAAAAACTGCCGTTATCATTGCAATTGTCTGTTGACAGACAGCTATCAATTGAATGAATATTTCACCATCCCACACCTTTCCTATGAATTAAACAGACATTTATAAAATATGGTGTTTGATTCATTTGAGTTTTCTGTTTGTTTTCACTGTTGAGAGGGGAAGGAGTCTTTAACATCCACAAATAAAAAGAAACACTCTTAGCTGGGTCAAACCCGTGCCTTTGTATTCATTAGTAGCACAATGGCTGAACTAAATGTATTAAAACACCCATAAATCTGTATATATTCACACTATATGGTTGGAAGTTTGGGATTATTTAGAATACCCAACAAAGGCTTCCTGTAAAAAACTGCTAGATAGTTAGATGGGTGTAATTGTCAATATGCTGTACTATACCTCTTTTATATTGTTAAGACAGATTATCTCAGGTTGGGAATCAACATGACAAATAATAGGAAGGGGAGTTCACCTTGACTCACAAACACAGCCAAAATACATCTACCTGCAAAATAATTCTCAAGGAAAACTACCTGAAAACTGGCAGAAGAATGCCTAAACAATCAAGGCTATAAGAAAGATTCCCACAAATCAGGCAGGATTGGGGGGAAAAGGAGTCTAAGAGTCTAGAAAAAGAAAGACACATTGGACAACAGTCACCTTAAAGAGAGAACAGGTCAAGCCACAGACTGAAATGTATATACAAAATAAAAACAGGCTAATAGACATAGAAAGATGTGTGGCTTACAAAGGGAAGAAGGAAAGGAGAAGGGACAAAGTAGGAGTACTGACAGATACAAACTACTATATATAAAATACATAAGGACTGACTGTATAGCACAAGAAATTATACCCATTATTTTGAATAACTTAAATGGAACATAATCTGGAAAAAGTATACGTGTATACTTGAAACTAACACAATATTAGTAAATCAACTACACATCATTTAAAAAGAAAGATTATCCTTATCAATAAAAACATGACAAATTATTATACTCAAAATTCATTCCTCTTGAACATAAAACCAGATAGGGATATAAGAATTTTATTCAAAATATGAAAAATAATTTCAAATTCAACTCATGTTTATTCTTAAGTGATATATCCTATATAACAGCCAATGAATCTCATCTGTTCTTTACCAGGCTCCTCCGTCCATGGGATTTTCTAGGCAAGAGTACTGGAGTGGCTTGCCATTGCCTTCTCCAATTTATCACCTATTCTATGCCAAACCCTATCCTAGGTTAGAAATATAACTGTGCCTGGCATATTTCCTGCCTTTAAGGTATTCAGAGTTCATCAAGAGAGTTAAGGGAACATCTAACTACCAAACAAGTGTATGAATATAGTCTTCCAAAAGTATAGATGAGAGGCTTGTTAATTATGCCTGTAATGATAAACATGATATATAGTCTAGGCCTTAAAGGATGACTGCATTTTTACAAGATAAAGGGCTGTATCTCTGAAGAAATAAGAGGGTCATATTTAAGGGTTTGGAGTCCTAAAAGTTGATGTATTTGTTGGGTAGGTGATAAGGACAGTGAGCTTGTCCATGTGGTTGTTGCAGAGAAGTCATATGGGTTAAGGGACAAGAATAAAGGTAAGAGAAGGACCTTAAAGGCTAAGCTAATCTGAAAACAAGGAGAGTTACAACTCTTTAAGGAGGAGATGTGTCTTAACAATTGATAAATGCCATTTGTTGTCCATTTTACATGCACGATCAAATCTGACCTTCATAGTCAGTTCAGTCAGTTCAGTCGCTCAGTCGTGTCCAACTCTTTGCGACCCCATGAATCGCAGCACGCCAGGCCTCCCCGTCCATCACCATCTCCCGGAGTTCACTCAGACTCACGTCCATCGAGTCCGTGATGCCATCCAGCCATCTCATCCTCGGTCGTCCCCTTCTCCTCCTGCCCCCAATCCCTCCCAGCATCAGAGTCTTTTCCAATGAGTCAACTCTTCGCATGAGGTGGCCAAAGTACTGGAGTTTCAGCTTTAGCATCATTCCTTCCAAAGAAATCCCAGGGTTGATCTCCTTCAGAATGGACTGGTTGGATCTCCTTGCAGTCCAAGGGACTCTCAAGAGTCTTCTCCGACACCACAGTTCAAAAGCATCGATTCTTTGGTGCTCAGCTTTCTTCACAGTCCAACTTTCACATCCATACACGACCACAGGAAAAACCATAGCCTTGACTAGTCGGACCTTAGTCAGCAAAGTAATGTCTCTGCTTTTGAATATACTATCCAGGTTGGTCATAACTTTTCTTCCAAGGAGTAAGTGTCTTTTAATTTCATGGCTGCAGTCACCATCTGCAGTGATTTTGGACCTTCATAGTAGTCAAAGAAAAAAAAAAAATACTCTGTTCTTCACTTACAGAAAATAAAATCAAGGCATACAGATATGCCTTGATTTTATTTTGTCTAAATATTGTGTCTAAAACAGGTAGTAAGTGGTTCAGCACTGATTTCTCTATAGAGATCACATTCATCTACTGTACACAGTTGCCAATTGGTTCAGACTTGTGTTTTAAAAAATCTTTTTACTGGTAGAGCTGAGTGAGAATAACTTAGAGAGAAGAGATACTGAAAAAGCAAAGAGAGCAGTGAAAATGCTGCTGCTATAACTAACCAAAAGCAGACATATCATAGGTCTAAATGAGTGCAGCAATTAGTTATGGGGGAGGTAGCCTTGCCTTGAAGCCAAGAAGCTTGAACTTCAAGGTTCTCGGTGGCACTGGCCATGGCCAAGCCCATGGAGGAGCCCCAGCAAGGATTCACATAAGGTTATACATTGGTGATATTTAAAAATGCATTTATCACAAATGGTTAAGGTCTTTCTTCTCTGCCATCTAATCTTTCATATTTTTTTGCTCCTATCCTATGGCATTGAAGAGGCAACTTGTATTTGACAATCTGGCCAAAGAAATATTTGTGGCATATATTTATCTTGGCAATAGTGGAGTCTAGGCAGTTTGCACCAATGCCTTACCTAAGTTAGTTATAAAAAACAACTCCATTGTAAAGAAAGTTAGAAGGAATACTCCTGTGCTAGATCATCCAGTGTTTTGATATGAAGTTATAAGGCCAGAGGTCTGATCATAACGTGGAGGTCCACTGTCAGTCAGCACAGGAAGTATGTGAATAGTGGAGGAGGAACAAATGGAGCCAGAAACAAGTCTGAGGAAAATTCTCTATCATCATTCAAGTAAATTGTAAACAGAGTATAGTGTTCTTACTGATCTTTAGTTGAAAAGGGTTGCCAGAAAAGTAATATACTTTGCAAGGTAATAAACTATATGCAATTACAATGTAAACAGACCATCATGACTTTTTCTTGCTTTCTGGTGGGAATCAAATAAAATAGTTTCCCTCAATATTTCTGTGTTGTAGAACATAAACCTACAGTAGTACTTCAAACAGCAAATCTGCCTTGTGTGAAATAGCATTTTTTTTCTTTTTATCAGAGGCATTAGTACATCAGACATATCTCTTGACAATATATGGTGGTTCCAGACTAAACAGCAAGTAAAATAGTCACTGACAGAGCAAGATGATTGTATCATACTGCTGCTGCTGCTGCTAAGATGCTTCAGTCATGTTCAACTCTGTGCGACCCCATAGATGGGAGCCCACCAGGCTCCCCACTCCCTGGGATTCTCCAGGCAAGAACACTGGAGTGGGTTGCCATTTCCTTTTCCAATGCATGAAAGTGGAGAGTGAAAGTGAAGTCGCTCAGTTGTGTCCAACTGCAGTCTACCAGGCTCCTCCGTCCAGGGGATTTTCCAGGCAAGAGTTCTGGAGTGGGTTGCCATTGCCTTCTCTGGTATCATACTAGAGGAAATTAATTATGTTTTCATTTTCTCAAAAAAATATTAATATAGGACTATTGTCATATGAAGAGGTGATTTATGGGTATGCAACCAAAATGTTATAGACATCAATATTGTCATTTGTTGAGTAGTCATACAAATTTGAGAAAAATAAGCATTTGAAAATATCTCAAGCTAAAGGGGCTTCTTTGGTAGCTCAGCTGGTAAAGAATCTGCCTGCAATGCGGGAGAGGCCTGGGTTTGATTCCTGGGTTGGGAAGATCCCCTGGAGAAGGGAAAGGCTAACCTACTCCAGTATCACAAGCTAAAGAAGTAGATGAGAATGCCTAGAGAGGAAAGGTTCAGTTAGAAGAGGTGAATAGAAGGTACCAAAACTAAAGACTAGATTGAGAATATAAAGGATGTCGAAAATAGGGAAAAACAAACAAAACACAGGTAGGCAATACCGTAAAGTCCTTTCTGACTGTGGAGTGTCAAATTTGGAAACTAAAGTCAGAAAAGGACTTTAAGGCAAATCTTTAAGGTCTTCAGGGATGCAAAGACAACTAGGGCTGAGAAAAAGACATTGATGTTAATATTCAAGACCCTACTGGTAAAGTCACTAGACTAACTTTTGTCAAGTAGTTGAAATTAAAGTCTGAAAATAATTAGTTGATTAGTAAATAAGAGATATGAGAACAAATGCAATGGCACACTCTTTACTTTCAAAAAATATGTAGGGAAAGAATAAAAAATATTTTAGAAGAAAATGTTACAAACAGGTATAGTATGAGCTCAATTTTGTAATTAAATATATATAACACTCATATATATAAGTGATCATTTATATTATATGTAATCATAATGAATGACTTTAAGCTGAAATGCTAACACTTATGCCTCCAGGTAAAGAACTTTCAGAAAACTTTGTCACTTTTAATTTCGTGTGTGTGCATGTTTTTCAAATTTCCTACCATATGTGGTTGTGATTTTATAATAACAAATACTAAAAGTAACATTTATAAAATATGTACTAAACATTTATAAAATATAAAAATGTATAGAGCAACTAGTAGCCGCTTAAGAGTCAAGAAATAGGGAAGAAGGTAGACTAAATAATGCAAAAGTTAAGGTGCTAGCCTCAATAAAAGGTACTAGATTAATAAAAAATAATATTTTCCTCTCACAAAGTGGGGAAGGAAGGAATAATGTAGTTAGAAAACAGTGGCTTTAGCGTAAAGTGGAAAAGAGTGGATTTAAGGTAAAATGGAAATTAAATGGTTAAAGTCTGAATGTACTAATTTTCCCAATAGGATGTTCAGATGTTAGCAAAATTTGAGAAGGTCAAAATAGTATTGAAGTTGCATACAATAGCCACTAGAGAGAACAGACAAGAGAGGAAAACACAACAAAGAAAACCTTTTCCAAGTATTATTGACAGCCCAAGATGAGTCTGGAGCACATTAATGTCATTAGACCATTTTCTCCCATAGTGTGTAGCAGCCTAGAAGCAGAAAAAGTGGATGTTTGGAATATGCCATACATAGAGAAGAGTCAACAACAAGTAAGGTATTTCTTGAAAGGGCAGATTAAATGACTGATTTCTGAGCCAGACCCAGCAAAGATGGAAGCAAAACCAGTAAGAGCCTTTGGAAATACAGAGAGAAACAGAGACTAGAAAAATATCATCCAAATAACCAAAGTGTGATGGGTGGTAAACAGAGCTCAAGAGAAAATGGCAGAAAAAATAATTCATAATCAAATAAAGTTGGAAAAGTTTATATATTAGAACCACAACATACAAATTCACACAGCATAAGTGTATTATAAACTATGAATTACTACAGAATTGAAACTTTGTATCTCACCGACAGTTTTTCAAAGGCCATCAAGTTCTTTCCACCAAATTCATGTTTTAAGTAAAAATAATAACTTTCATTTGGGAAATAAAGGCTTAAAATCAGGTTGAAGTGTCTGTTAAATGCAAGTTTTGGATAGAGTGAAATTTCGAAACTAAAGATTTTAAGCAGAAAGCCATTATAGAC
The DNA here is from genome assembly GCA_006410675.1 of Oreotragus oreotragus. NCBI lineage: Eukaryota > Metazoa > Chordata > Mammalia > Artiodactyla > Bovidae > Oreotragus > Oreotragus oreotragus. The sequence goes on along the minus strand of SJYX01023006.1, from coordinate 101,840 downwards.
TATAGATCTATAATATGCTAACCAATAAACTGAAAATGACCGCTGGAATTTGAGACTTTTAAGTATGGACTATTATTCAGAGAAACTGAAGTTGCCCATAATCTTCTGAAGACGTAAGATTAGAAAGGAACACTGAAAAGCCATCCAATAACCACTAAGAATAAAGACGGCTGCTGCTAAGTCACTTCTGTCGTGTCCGACTCTGTGCGACCCCATAGACGGCAGCCCACCGGGCTCCCCCATCCCTGGGATTCTTCAGGCAAGAACACTGGAGTGGTAGGGAGGCCTGGCGTGCTGCAATTCATGGGGTCACAAAGAGTCAGACACGACTGAGCAACTGAACTGAAATGATAAACTGTCAATCAATAATCCTATATACAACAAGCCATTTTTAATACATGGAGGGAAAATATATTCCCAGATAAAAATAGAGAGAATTTGTTATTAGTTGATTCATCTTATAAAATACTAAAAAGCTAGTAACCAGAGAGAAATTCTAATCCACAGGAAAAAACAAAGAGCAGCAGTAAAGGTAGCTATGTAATTACAAAACAAAACCAAACAAATTCACTTTTCTTATTTCTTCTCTTAATTGATGTAACACAATTTAAAATAATATATGTATAAAGCATTGCATAGAACAGTATGTATGCAATGTATTGTTGGGCATACACTTCATAGAAATGTAATACATCAGCACAAAGGAAGTACATGGGAGCACAGCTATATTCAGTTCAGTTCAGTTCAGTCGCTCAGTCGTGTCCAACTCTTTGCGACCCCCTGAATCGCAGCACGCCAGGCCTCCCTGTTCATCACCATCTCCTGGAGTTCACTCAGACTCATGTCCATCGAGTCCGTGATGCCATCCAGCCATCTCATCCTCGGTTGTCCCCTTCTCCTCCTGCCCCCAATCCCTCCCAGCATCAGAGTCCAAGTCAACTCTTCTCATGAGGTGGCCAAAGTACTGGAGTTTCAGCTTTAGCATCATTTCTTCCAAAGAAATCCCAGGGTTGACCTCCTTCAGAATGGACTGGTTGGATCTCCTTGCAGTCCAAGGGACTCTCAAGAGTCTTCTCCAACATCACAGTTCAAAAGCATCGATTCTTTGGCGCTCAGCCTTCTTCACAGTCCAACTCTCACATCCATACATGACCACAGGAAAAACCATAGCCTTGACTAGACGGACCTTACTCAGCAAAGTAATGTCTCTGCTTTTGAATATACTATCCAGGTTGGTCATAACTTTTCTTCCAAGGAGTAAGCGTCTTTTAATTTCATGGCTGCAGTCACCATCTGCAGTGATTTTGGAGCCCAAAAAAATAAAGTCTGACACTGTTTCCACTGTTTCCCCATCTATTTCCCATGAAGTGATGGGACCGGATGCCATGATCTTCGTTTTCTGAATGTTGAGCTTT
>SJYX01023006.1:48019-77496 GCA_006410675.1 Oreotragus oreotragus | reverse complement strand
GCAATGGCACCCCACCCCAGTACTCTTGCCTGGAAAATCCAATGGACAGAGTAGCCTGGTGGGCTGCAGTCCATGGGGTCGCTAACAGTCGGACAGACTGAGCGACTTCACTTTCACTTTTCTCTTTCATGCATTGGAGAAGGAAATGGCAACCCACTCCAGTATTCTTGCCTGGAGAATCCCAGGGATGGGGGAGCCTGGTGGGCTGCCGTCTATGGGGTCACACAGAGTCGGACACGACTGAAGTGACTTAGCAGCAGCAGCAGGTTTATATACACCCATTCTTGTTATTCAAAAACTAACCCACAAGGCTGGGTGAATGTTCCACATTATTAGAAACCTCATTCTCATAAAGAAAATCAACTTCTGCAGCAGTGGGTTGGGCCAAGACAAGCCTTGGAGAAGCCTATACAAGTGGGCAGAAATAAAGCTCAAGTTTAATATATGGTTTGGTTAGGAGTGAGGCTTGGCCTCTGTCAAGTTATAATACTGAAAATCTGGTCTTTGGTTGCTGTTCTCGAGAAATAGAATAACAGTGTCTAGTATCCAAGATACTTCTATCATGGTGTCTAAAAGTGCCAGGTCCCAATTTATGATTTCAACATATCCTCTGTCAAAACTCCCAGGGCCTCAATGCTTTATTCTTAGCTATTGGAGAAGATATGTAAGTTTCCATTGAGTCATTAATAGCTGATCAAAGTTTCCTATTTCACCTCTCTGAGGGGTATATGCCTTTAACATTTAGAAGTTTCAGGCTTTTTAAAAAAAAATTTTAATTTATTTTTGGCTGTACTGGGTCTTCACCGCTGCGTGGGGAGAGGAGAGAGCAGAGGCTACCCTTTGGTGCAAGTGCTCAGACTTCTCATTGCCGTGGCTCCTCTTGTCGAGCACAGGCCCTAGAGCATTTGGGCTTCAGAAGTTGCTGCCTGAAGGCTCAGTAGTTGTGGCTCCCAGGCTCAAGAGCACAGGATCAATGGTTGTGGCACACATGCTTAGTTGCTCTGCAGCATGTGAGATTTTCCTGGACCAGGGATTGAATCCGTGTCCCTGCATTTGCAGGTGGATTCTTTACCATAGAGGGAAGCTATCAGGCCCTTTTTTTTGACATAGAAATTTCAGAAGAATGTTTTAGTGATGGAGGTAGGAGAGGATTCATATCACATAGACATTTCTTATCTTTCATGGGAAATTGCCCTGTATATCCACACATACAGGGTTTGCTGGTGGCTCAGATGGTAAAGGATTTGCCTACAATGCAGGAGATCTGGGTTAGGTCCCTGGGTTGGGAAGATCCTCTGGAGAAGGGAAAAGCTACCCATTCATACCCTGTCGCCTGGATAATTCCATGAAGACAGGAGCCTGGCAGGCTACAGTCCAGAGCGTTGAAAAGAGTTGGACATGACTGAGCGACTAATACACATACACTCATGTATGAACAATTGCTCACGTACAAATATAGGCAGGCAGAGTAATACTTCAAAGAAAACAGGAACCCCAGCCATAGAACCTAATAAATCCTGCCTCATTTTATCCTGGTCATTTCTGACTCATTTATACCAGGAAGATCAGGTCTCTCATATCAACTCCTATAAATAAAATAATATATTTCCCTGACCGATCTCAGGCTTTAAACATTTTTAGGCTGAAAATGTGTAAGAAAATAGTTATTTAATTAGGAATCTATTTGTCACTACTAAATAACTGTTATATTTAGACCGTGTAAAAATAGCGAGTTAAAGAAGGAAATAAAAAGATGTTAAGAATTTTACTGAATCAAATGAAAGTTTAAAGTTTTATTGGTGAAGAATAAAGTACCCTAACAGGAATTGGTTTTATGGGCCTCTCAGTCCAATTGAAATAGGGGCAGGAGATGGATTTGAGGCAAAGGTAATCTCTCTGGATTCTCACTATCTGCCTTCATGCAGCACTGGGTTGGGTCAGCACCTGTCCTGCCTCCCCCCACTCTTCCCACAGCACCCCCTGGCTCAGCTTGTCCTCGATGGTTTTCAAATCCCCATCTCCATGTCGTGAGTGCATGCTAAGTCACTTCAGTTGTGTCCAACTCTGTGTGACCCTATGGGCTGTAGTTGGCCAGGCTCCTCTGTCCATGGGATTCTCTAGGCAAGAACACTGGAGTGGATTGCCATGTCCTCCTCCAGGGGATCTTCCCAACCCAGGGGTCGCACCTGTGTCTCTAANCAAGAATACTGGAATGGGTGGCCATTCCATTCTTCAGGGATTGAATCCAGATCTTCTACACTGCAGGCAGGAAGCCCCCAAGTTGGACATGGCCAATAATTAATCTCACACTTTCCTGAAAACAATTTGTCTTCCTTGGCTAATGTCCATGCCCAGAGTACGTGGCAGGAGAAAACTACTGAGAGCCACTAATTTCCTTCTCAAAAATGCCAGTGAGGGGTAGAGGAGGGTGGGATGAATTGAGAGAGTAGCATTGATATATATTCACTATCCTATGGAAAACTGGAGAAGGAAATGGCAACCCACTCCAGTATTTTTGCCTGGAAAATCCCATGGACAGAAGAGTCTAGCAGGCTTCAGCCCACGGGGTCACAAAGAGTCAGACACGACTAAAGTGACTAAACAAAAAAATATGTAAAATAGATATCTAGTGGGAAGCTGCTGCATAACACAGGGAGCTTAGCTCAGTGTTCTGTGATTACCTAAATAGGTGGAATGGAGAGGTGGGAAGGAGCCTCAAGAGGGAGGGGATATATGCATACACACAGCGGATTCACTTCATTGTACAGCAGAAACTAACACAACATTGTAAAGCAATTAGACTCCAAAAAAACAAAAAAACAAAAAAACCCTNCTGCTGCATAACACAGGGAGCTTAGCTCAGTGTTCTGTGATTACCTAAATAGGTGGAATGGAGAGGTGGGAAGGAGCCTCAAGAGGGAGGGGATATATGCATACACACAGCGGATTCACTTCATTGTACAGCAGAAACTAACACAACATTGTAAAGCAATTAGACTCCAAAAAAACAAAAAAACAAAAAAACCCTGCCAATGAAAAAGCTTAATACGTTTAGAGTAACAGAGTCAGTTGTCAAAGGTCAGTGTGTGTCATCAGTATTTCCAGGTGAACGTTAATTTCGTTATATGGTACTTGTGACACAGGATGCTGTGCACCTAGTGAGCCAGATTAGTGATGAAAATGAGGGCAGATGCCCTCCATCGATGACCTGCTATTCTGAAAACACTGGTTTTATATTTTATATACAAAACCTAATCATTAGAACCTAAGCATTCTAATCATTTCTGAAATATTCCTGGATCTGTTAAAGTTGTCACTTTGTTCTGCAAAAACTCATTATGATGAACAATAGGGAGGTGCGGCAACCTCTAATAGAGCAATACTGTCATTAGATGACACCTATTAAACAAAGAGAATTTTTTGATATTGATATTTCACAATTTACTATTTATACTATTGTTGTCAATAACAATGATTTTTTTAAAGGTGGGTTTAGCCCTTTGCAGGTGAAAATAATCTTTGTGTACACTATTAAATTGTATTAGATTTATACAACTGTACCATATAACAGGTTAGACTGAGAGCCAACATTTTTTTTTTTCTGCAAAGGGCCAAACAGTAAATATGGTCTTGTGGGTCGTATGGCCTCTGTGCTCACTACTACTCAACTTTGGCATTACAGGCGTTTACAATAGGTAAATAAATGGGTAAGCCAAAATAGTTTATTTGTTTATTTTTATTTGCCAAAACAGGTGAGTACTGGACTTGGCTTGTAGGCTGTAGTGTGCTGAACTTTGAGGTAAGATTGTGCAGAATTATCATCCTTCATCTTGCAGCTGTGGAGCCTGAGGCCAAAGGGTTAAATGATTTTCCCAAGGCCACAGNATTACAGGCGTTTACAATAGGTAAATAAATGGGTAAGCCAAAATAGTTTATTTGTTTATTTTTATTTGCCAAAACAGGTGAGTACTGGACTTGGCTTGTAGGCTGTAGTGTGCTGAACTTTGAGGTAAGATTGTGCAGAATTATCATCCTTCATCTTGCAGCTGTGGAGCCTGAGGCCAAAGGGTTAAATGATTTTCCCAAGGCCACAGAATGAATTAGTGAAGGAACAAGGATGTAGCCCCATGTCAGCTAGCTCCCAGTCTTTCTTTACTGAACTGTGATGGTCAAGTTACAAGTAGATTGCTGTCCACCTGAAACTATGACAACATTGTTGATCAGCTATCACGCTCAGTTCCTCAGTTGTGTCTGACTCTTTGCAGGTCCATGGACTATAGCCCACCAAGCTCCTGTGCCCGTGGAATTTCCCAGGGAAGAATACTGGAGTGGATTGCCACTTCCTACTCCAGGGGATCTTTCCGGTATCTTAATATAAAATAAAAAGTTCAAAAAATTTTACAAGTAGACTGTAACCCTGGGGCATCGTGCTGTGTATCAGAAAAGGTACATCTCTAGAAGTCTGCAGATTTGGGCTATGGCCCTAATTGGCTTCTATTTAGAAGTGTGACCTTAATCAAGTCACTTCACCTTCCTTAGCTTCAGTTGATTCATCTAAAGAATGAGGAGATGGGTTGAGACACTTATCTGGTTTTAAAATGCTATATTCTTAAGATGAGAGCTGGGGAAAAATATTTTACTGTTAAGTATTCAAATTGATCATTTGTTACAAATTTGGCAGCATTTATTTACATAGAAGTCATTATTAACCAACCAACAAATATTTATTGAGCCTGCTATGCTGTGAAAAGATGGAAAAAACAACTCACATAGTTTTTGTTTTTAAATAATTACTAGTTGTGAAGAAAAGCAATTCTTAGCATTTACAGAAAATGAGTAAATAATCAGGGTATAAGAAATACTGCTCAGAAGGGATGGTAAGCTCCTTTGGGTTTCTGAGGATAGACATCAGTGAGAGCAGCAGGTGGCAGAGAAAACCAGGTAGAAGGGATAGAGGATGCTTTAGGTTTAGAGGATGAAAAGGGGGTGAAGAGAAGCATTCTGCCTGTGTACAAAGGTACGAAGACCTGTGTATACAAAGTTCTTGTGTGGTGGCAACAAGTTAACGGGTTTGATCAGATTAGATGGTGTGCACCGGGGAAAGGTAGGAATTACTACTGATTTTGTTATTAGTTGGAATATAGAAGCATTTAAAAGAATACAGCACACAAACTTTAGCTCTGCCATTTGTTACAGAAAAGGTTTTGCTTCAGTTAGTGGACATCTGGGAGGCTGGACTGGATTTAATTGTATTTTGAGTCTCATTGTGAGGCGTCTCTTGTGGAACAGCTGACTATTCAGAACCATTCACTCAGGTTTCCTTTATCAAATTCCCAGAATAAAACTGGCCATTCCAGTTTCCTTTTGGGTGGTATGGTGAGGGGTGGGCTTTATTCCTTCCACCCCTGAAGATCTGAAGATAGGAAAGAAGTGGTTTTCTTCAATCCCTTTCAAGCTCATTTTCTCAAACAGAGAGGCAATTTAGACAAGGATATTTTGGTAATTAAAGCCAATTCTCTTCAACCATCAATGTATTTGGACTTCAGTGTGTGAGGCTGGCTGTTTCCTAACCTATGTTTCACCACAAGTTTCTCTAATCTGGATGTCCCCAATTTTTCTCCACCAGGCTTCTGACATGAGCCACAGACTCATTTCAACTGGGAAATGTAATTGACTTATCGCACTGTGGGAGGCGCTATCAATATCCTCAAAAGTAAGAGGATTTAGAAACATTTGAGAGTAAAAGCCTGGGACACACCTGCCTTGTCCATTAAATCAACACATTATACAGCTAAAGGGATGCTTTCTAACGATGGAGTTGGCATTTTTGGAGCACTCCTAAAGACCAATTATGATCCTAGGTTTTATTTTCATATGTTACAAAAACCCCACCCAATCCTCATTATATTTCTACTCTCATTGTACACATGAGAAAGGAGGCTGAGTCTCACTGAGGCTAACTTGCTCACAGTTAACAAACTGCATCTCAAGGGTTTGAAAAAGGGTAGCTTGATTCCCAGGATTTCATGATGCATCACTAAGTTTATTCAAAAGTGTGCTGGAAACCATCATGTTTTGACACACTTAGGTTAACAAAATTAACCCTAAGAAAGGTAGAAAGGCAGATAAATATATCCTCAAGGTTGTGGATGTATTCCTGGTTGCCATGGAGATAATCCCAAGAGTGAGAGATGTACTGGAGGAGAGAGATGGAATATAGCCCAGAGTTATCACTCTGAGGTTTCAAAAAAAACAGAGGCTTCACTGACTGTGTCAAGGTACCCTTGGTCCTCTCTCCCTCTACACATAGCTGCAAACTGGGCAACTGCATGGAAAAATTGGAGCCCAGTGAAGACACCCACAATGCTATAGTCTCACCCAGCCTCTACATCCCCTATGTTAATGATGCCGACTGACGCAATCACACAAAACTCACAGGGTGAGAGGGCTCTCTGGTTATTTGTCTCATGCATTTGTTGTATGAGCCCTTTATAAAAGATATGTAAAAGTTCCTAAATTATTAACTTTTACCAAAGTGATATTTGATGGCAAAAGTAATATCTGTGTGGAATATTATGTGACTTTTAAGAAAAAAGCTGAATAATTTGACAGTGTTAAAATTATGCTGTCAAAGATTCCATTTTCTCGGAGCCATCCCTATCCTGGCTTCAACTGCACATCCTATCATCATGATGGTAAGATTTACTTTTCCTCAAATTGCAACATGGTAGCCAGTTTTATAGGGAGTAGAGCTGTGGTGTCCACTTCTCAGAAAGGCAAAAAATCCATGACATCTCTTAATTAGGCAATGATGCCCATGGTTCGGAGAAGGCTTGAAGCAAAGAGATCAGAGAAACCCAGGCTTTATGGATCCTGTTTAGATGTTTTAAAATATTTAATGATCAGTGATTCATTTATTGGTGGGAAGACAGGAAGATCTCTTGCTGCAAGGGATGGGAGTTTGACCTCTTGTGCAATTTGCCGCATGTTGCATTCTCATGCATTAAATATACAGCATTCATTATTCACCCTTGAAGGCTATTTCAAGGACTGTGTGTGGTATCCCCTTATAACCTCAGGAATTTCACACATAATTCATTAGAGACAGATAATGATCTAGTGCTTAAGACCAGGAGATAGAGTTGGTCCTTGCTGTTCTCTTTCAAACTGCTACTCGTGTGCTGCAAAGCAGGGTGTTCAATAGGTATTTAGCTGGGCTCCCCAAATGTTCATTTGTGTTCCATATTATTTATTGAATGATTTTAAAGGGTGTTTGTTTTCTGCTAGGTCCTGGGGGCCATGCTCAGGACACATAAGATATGTCTCAAATATTCCAAGGCATTGGAGAATTAAGCCTTGTATGTATGAAAGCTGAGAGGCCTAGATAAAACTCTGTGCTATCAGGTGTGAATGGAATATAATTCGATGGATCAGTGAGTGGCCTGCAGAGATAGTTACTAAGAGTGCAGACTTTGAGCATGAACAATTTTAGGCCTGAATCTCAGCTCCACCACTTACTAGCTGTGACCTTGGCAGCTGTGAGAGATGATACCAAAGACCGCAAACTTGGTCTGGTGTTCAGGAGAGGCCTCTGTAGAGAAGTGACATTTCAGCTGAAACTTCAAGGCTAGATAGGGGTTTTTGCTTTTGCAAATGATGCTGCATGCCTTCCCTCTTATGCTGCCAGTGTATCTGGGCTGTTTCTTCATATTTACTCTCACAATTTTTAGTTAGTACCATTTACTCCTTATTATGAACTGCAGTGAAATCAGTACACTTCTCGGTTGAGACTTGAGTTGGGCAAGTCTCAACTTGCCCCTTTTTCATCCACTTTCTGATTATAATGATTATAGACAGGGGAAAGATTTATTAGCTGCTCACAACACTAAAGATAATGTCTCCCTTTGGGGCAAAGTTTGGGCAGGTTTTCCAGCAGACCCCTTATAAAAGATCGGGGCTCCCTAAACCCTGAGTTTCTCAGCTGTGATGCAGACCCACTGCATGCACAGCATCGATTCAGGCTGCTCTGCATTGTCCCCATAGAGTTTGGGGGACAGGGGAACTGAAGTGAGTGTGAGATTCATGTTGCTTTGCCTCCGACCCAGGAGTCTCAGGCTTTCTGTAAGCATCAGTGGAACCGTGGAAGAATAACTTGTTAGCTTGCATGCAAAGTAAAAGCTATTCTTCACGGTTCTTGATATAGAATTCTGTTACTTGGTTTACCTGCTTTGAAGGTGTTTACACTATTTCCTATTTTTTCCCTCCTCTTTTCTATACCAACTTTGTTCTATCATTTCCACTTTGTCAGGGCTTATTAAACATTTACATTCTGTTCTGTAACTATAACCCCATATATTTCAGTTTTACACCCTTACTTAATCAGATTGGCTTCCCTGGTGGCTCAGAGGTTAAAGCGTGTGCCTCCAGTGCGGGAGACCTGGGTTCGATCCCTGGGTCGGAAAGATCCCCTGGAGAAGGAAATGGCAACTCATTCCAGTATTCTTGCCTAGAGAATCCCATGGATGGAGGAGCCTGGTGGGCTACAGTCTATGGGGTCGCAAAGAGTCGGACACGAACTTAATCAGATTAAGTTTATCCAGAATTTTTCTATTCAGCTCTTACTTGGTTGAATTTTGCTCTTGAAAATCTTTAGAAAGTTCTAGAAGTCTCATGGGGATTACATTCCCAGAGTTCTTGCATGCTCAGAGATGTTTCTTATCTTTAGTCTAGAATGTTGATTTGGCTGGGGATAAATGTTTTGGTCTCATTCTTTATTTCTGTGGAGACTTTTAGGCTTTGTTCTATTGTTTTCTAGATTCACTCTCACTGGGTAAGAGAGTCTGAGATGAGTTGATTTATATAATCATTTTGCCTGGTTGCACAGAGAATTCTTAATTTTTGAAATCCAGTATTTTGTTTGAATTTCATTTTTTATAAATGACATGTAAGTTTAAGGTATACAATGTGTTGATTTGGTGCATATATAAACCATAGTATAATTACCATGGTAGCATCAGCTAGCACTTCTATCACATCACATAGAAGTATTTCTTTTTTGTGGTGAGAAAAATTAAGATCTAATCTCTTAGCAACTTCAAAGTTTCTAATATAGTATTGTTGACTATAACCACTATGCTGTGCATTATATTTCTAGAACTTATTTATCTACTAGTTGCATGCTTGAACCATCAAACAACATTTTCCCAGTTTCTCCTGCCCCCAGCCTCTGGTAATGACTCTGTTGTTATGAGTTCAGCTTTTTAGGATTCCACATAAAAGGTATATTACACAGTAGTATTTGTCTTTGTCTGACATCTCGGACTCCTCAGATGGTGCTAGAAGTAAAGAATCTGCCTGCCAATGCAGGTGACGTAAGAGACTCGGATTAGATCCTTGGATTGGGAAGATCCCCTGGAGGAGGGCATGGCAACCCACTCCAATATTCTTGCCTGGAGAATCCCGTGGACAGGGGAGCCAGGTGGGCTACAGTCCATAGGGCTGCACAGAGTCTGACATGACTGAAATGACTTAGCACACAAGCATGTCTGACATCTCACTTAGCATAACGCCCTCAAGGTCCATCCCTATTATCACACACGACAGGATTTCCTTGTTTCTCATGGATATTCCATTTGTGTGTATGTATACACACACACTTTCACAGCATCATCTTTCAGGATTTGAAACAGCTCAACGGGAATTCCATCACCTCCACTAGCTTTGTTCATAGTGATGCTTTCTAAGGCCCACTTGACTTCACATTCCAAGATGTCTGGCTCTAGATTAGTGATCACATCATCATGATTATCTGGATCATGAAGATCTTTTTTGAACAGTTCTTCTGTGTATTCTTGCCACCTCTTCTTAATATCTTCTGCTTCTGTTAGGTNGGATTTCCATCACCTCCACTAGCTTTGTTCATAGTGATGCTTTCTAAGGCCCACTTGACTTCACATTCCAAGATGTCTGGCTCTAGATTAGTGATCACATTATCATGATTATCTGGGTCATGAAGACCTTTTTTGTACAGTTCTTCCGTGTGTTCTTACCACTTCTTCTTAATAACTTCTGCTTCTGTTAGGTCCATACCATTTCTGTCCTTTATCAAGCCCATCTTTGCATGAAATGTTCCCTTGGTATCTAATTTTCTTGAAGAGATCTCTAGTCTTTCCCATTCTGTTGTTTTCCTCTAGTCTTTCCTCATTCTGTAGGTCTTCCTCTATTTCTTTGCATTGATTGCTGAAGAAGGCTTTCTTATCTCTTCTTGCTATTCTTTGGAACTCTGCATTCAGATGCTTATATCTTTCCTTTTCTCCTTTGCTTTTTGCTTCTCTTCTTTTCACAGCTATTTGTAAGGCCTCCCCAGACAGGCATTTTGCTTTTTTGCATTTCTTTTCCATGGGGATGGTCTCGATCCCTGTCTCCTGTACAATGTCACGAACCTCATTCCATAGTTCATCAGGCACTCTATCTATCAGATCTAGGCCCTTAAATCTAATTCTCACTTCCACTGTATAATCATAAGGGATTCGATTTAGGTCATACCTGAATGGTCTGGCGGTTTTCCCTACTTTCTTCAACTTAATTTTGAATTTGGTAATAAGGAGTTCATGATCTGAGCCACAGTCAGCTTCTGGTCTTGTTTTTTTTGACTCTATAGAGCTTCTCCATCTTTGGCTGCATAGAATAGAATCAATCTGATTTCAGTGTTGACCATCTGGTAATATCCATGTGTAGAGTCTTCTCTTGTGTTGTTGGAAGAGGGTGTTTGCTATGACCAGTGCATTTTCTTGGCAAAACTCTATTAGTCTTTGCCCTGCTTCATTTTGCATTCCAAGGCCAAATTTGCCTGTTACTCCAGGTGTTTCTTGACTTCCTACTTTAGCATTCCAGTCCCCTATAATGAAAAGGACATCTTTTTTGGGTGTTCGTTCTAAAACGTCTTGTAGGTCTTCATAAAACCATTCAACTTCAGCTTCTTCATAGTGTATATATGTCAATCCCAATCTCCCAATAAATATTGATATTTTAAATCACTGAGGAAAAAGTTTTAAAATGGCTAGATAATTTCACCTAGACTGAATATCGTTAATAACCTAAGTATTAATAAGCTAACTAATCAAAGATTATCTTGCTAACGTTTATTGTCTTTTGACTGTACCTTGTACATGCTCTACACTCAGGACACTGAAATCAGGCAGCTATCATTAGTATTAGTAAAGGTTAACAATGTCTCCTAAATTTGGGAAAACTGTTTGAAATCTAGTGATTAGTAATAACATAGATTCTATGGATTCATGCTCTAGACAGCTGACTTGGAGGCAGAATTCTGAAATTATTTAGAAATTGAAAACTTTCAGGTTTAAGACAGAATAACAGTCCACAGTAACAACTAATCTTAAATCTTTTAGCCAACTGAGATAAATATGAATTAATTGACAAAAAAGTAGAATATGAATAAAAACAAACAAAAAATAAAGAATGGTCCAGACAGAATCCAAGATAATGGTATACTCCAGTGGATGGAGGCAGGGAGAAGGATAAGGGTGAGGGATGATTATCCCTGGAGACAGCAGCTTTGTTTTGCATGGTGTCATCTCATTACTATGAGAGAAGGAAGGAAGGAATGGAGGGGGGAAGCAAGGAAGAGAGACTGCCCATTCACAGACCAACAATGATTATGTTTTAACCGAGGATCATGACTAATACAGTTCTGGTCATTTAAGTCTAAAGGTGGGTGAAGCAGATTTTAGAATTCATCTTTGCTGTAAAATTATAGGAAACAGCCTTACACAATCAGACTGTTTTGTTTTATTAACATGAATGAATGTTTTTTCTATATAATGAAGAAATCTAATAAATGAAACAGCATCACTGAAGGGTCTTAGGAAAATACTTTTAAAATTGCTTTGTCAAGTAGGACTTGAGAGGCAAGTATACATTTAGAAATTTTGGCTAACATTTGTGAGATTTCACTTATATTTAAACAGAGCTGTGAATATCTCTTCAGGACACCTACCATTCTAATTATGCTGATTAAAAAAATTTTAACATCTAACAAAGCACACATGATGTGAAAATACTTGTTAAACCACCTACACAGTTTTAACAATAAGACAAATATGAGATCATTGCATTTCTTAAGGCTCATTATATTATAATTAGTTCAGTGGCAATATTTTGGGGAAATATTTGCACTTGATATTTTTTAATATACATTTGCCATTTGCTGAGCTCTTTTTTCAAATTCACTTTGCACAAATTCTATGTTAGAATTATGAGGTACAATCATGTGTTATGCAATATTGGTGACAAATACCTTCTTTGGAAAATTAAGAAAAAAATGGCCTGCCATTCATTGAGGATGGCTTTAGGTTATGTTTTTGTGTCACACTATCAGCCTAATAAACAGTTTTTTGCTCATGTGTATCATATCAAAGACATCGTTTAAATATGCCATTTTTAAGATTAGTTTCCATGTGGCTCAATTGTAAAGAATCCACCTGCCAATGCAGGAGAAGCAGGTTTGATCCCTAGGTCAAGAAGATTCTCTGGAGAAGGAAATGGCAAACCTATCCAGTATTCTTGCCTAGGAAATCACATGGACAGAGGAACCTGGCAGGCTACAACCCATGGGGTGTAAAAGAATTGGATATGACTTAGCAACTAAACTAAAATAAACTTAGAGATTAAACTAATTTTAAGATATTCAAAAACAGATTTTATATATGAGTAAGCTAAATTACTAACCCTTGGAAGAAGTTTAAATTTATACTCAAGTCATTTGTTAAGATATATTCTACTCTAATACAGAGAATTCAACAAAATTCAAGGGAAATTTGAGGCAAAGAATTAAATGCCTTCTCTATTCACTCTTGAGGATAGGGGAGAAACTTTGAGAAATGGATTAATGATGAAATCAGGAATTTTAGGTAATATGTTGGGACCACCGAACAGGGATAAAGATTCTTTTCTTCTTTACAACTTACTCACGTGGTCAAAGTGAGAGAAAAACCCAAGAAAAGAGGAATAAGACTGTCTTCTGCTCTAAGTTTTACAGTAGAAGACAAGGAGTTATTGTATGTTCTATTCCGTACATTCTAGATCACCAAGATAGGAAAACAGATCTGAGTTAAGAGCTTTTGAAGAAATGCACTTTTGTCTTTCCTACCATTTCCATCTGATACTCTCCAGATTTAAGCATAATGACATGGGTGGTTAAATGAGACAAAGAATCCTATCATTTAGAGATCCAAGACCCCAATTCATTCATAGGACAACCAGCTAGAGGAAATGAAGGGCTTTATGAGACTTTGTTCCCTTTCTGTATATTTTTCTAAAATATATACATATACATGTGCATGCAAGCAAAGCAGCTTCAGCTGTGTCCAACTCTTTGTGACCCCATGGACTATAGGGTCATGGGATTCTCCAGGCAAGGATACTGAAGTAGGATGCCATGTCCTCCTCCAGGAGATCATCCTGATGCATGGATTTAACTCATGCCTCTCATGTCTCCTGCACTGGCAGCAGGGTTCTTTGCCACTAGTGCCACATTAGAAAATAGTTAGGAATATTTCAGACACAGAGTCATAAATTTAGTCATGGGGGACATACATGCCAATTACTAAGCTGGTTACTGAGAGTTTAAGTGAATGAGAGAGCCAAGGAAATTATATTCTAGAAATATGAGTGGACACGGGTTATTGCAGTACACTGAGATATGAACTGTGGTTGTAGAGGTACAGGAAACATGCTAAAGAGGTGATTTATTCAGATGTGCAGAGAAGGCTTATAGGAAAGAGTCATCTACTAAGACCTCAAGTATGAACAGGCATTATCCAGGTAAAGGAGTATGAGGTGAAAGCCAAATAATCTGAATAGGAGAGACTTGGCAACTTTGAGATTAGAGGAAACCCTGGACCTTGGAGACCAAAGTCTGTCAAGCTAAATCTTAGCTGAGTGACAGTTTCTCTTGGGTTGTTTCCTAATCTTCAAATAACATTTTAGGAGAATAAAATGATGTCACAAGTAACCCGTCAAATACAACACATTAAGTTTCTCATAATTATCAGATTCTTTCTGCCTTTATATTTTTACATCTATTATTTCCATCTATATTCCTCCATTTTTGTGGTCTTTGTATTATTAGCACTTCCACACTAGGAAAACAAAGGCAGGAAGAGGCATTTTATTTTTTCTCTTCTCTTCAGCCCTTGGTTCCACAATCAATGTTAAATAATATGCCAGATTCACTGTGTCCACTCCACCCCATCCCAGCACTGTGGACTGTATTATGTGCTCCAAGTTTATAGTAGGTTTGAAATGAAGAAGTGAATGAGTGAATAGGAAATTTGTTACTCTATTTTCCCTCAAAATGGATAATTTTACATACCACCAACTTTTTCCATTTAACGCTCACTATAGTTTTTGACAGTCCCACAATGACTGTGAAATCCTTTTTCTAAAAGTAAATGCATGGTTGAGCCTTAGGCTCAATTCTCCTCTAGGGATAAATGGTAAAGAATTGGAGAAGTAGAGGTCAGTGGTATTTGCCTTTTTTCTTTTGTTTATAGGATAGTTTCTAAACCTGAGCGTTATTAACAATTAGAGCAGATAAATTTGTGTCATGACAGGCTGTCTTATGCATTATAGGTTGTTCAGAAGCATCCCTGGCCTCTATCCACAACATTCCGAGTTTAATTTCATTCGTAGATGTGGCAGGGAGAAATGTCTCCAGATATAGACAAGTGTACAACACCCTTCCTGTTTGAGAAACAAATCTGTAGTCTAAACATTTAATTCAAAAGAAATTTTATCACAGAGGAATCTAGCATTTTTTTTTTTTTAATTAATGAAAACTGGTGGGCTGCAGTCCATGGGCTCACGAAGAGTTGGACACGACTGAGCGACTTCACTTTCACTTTTCACTTTCATGCATTGGAGAGGGAAATGGCAACCCACTCCAGTATTATTGCCTGGAAAACCCCAGGGACAGGGGAGCCTGGTGGGCTGCTGTCTATGGGGTCACACAGAGTTGGACACTACTGAAGTGACTTAGCAGCAGCAGCAGTAGGCTCAATTAAGGTTTGAGAACAGGAAAAAAAATAAGTTTAAGGTATTTGATACTGCAACAATTACATCTTGAAAATGTGGGCAATTCTCTACTCTCACCTGTCAAACTGAGAACACGGTGGGTCACCTAAGTGAAAATGTTAGGTTTGCTGATTTAGAGGATAGAAATCTCAAGATCAAGAGGTAAGAGATGTCTACATTAAGGTAATCTCAGGAGATAAGAAGCTTGAAGGGATATAAAATCCTTTACCTCCTGGTTTGCCATGATCAAGTTAATACCTAAGAACAGCTTGAGTTTCCAGTTCTTGCTTCAGACAGCCTGAAGATCAAAAATAATCACTGACCGTTGGGTCAATATTGACAAGAAAATATATTCAAAACTTGAAGTAAGAAAACACCTGAATTTCTCCCCCACAGTTTCTAAAAGATAACTATAGGGCTAATTGCTAGCATTTAAATGAAAATGCTATGTACTCCTCATATGTTAATTGGCTTACTTTTCAGAATTCTGATAATCAGATCTCACCATCTCCATTGGGTATAATTCTAAACAGTATTAGAATATATATTCAAATTCAAATTAGCATATATATGATCTCTAGTTTTTATCTGTCTCTTCTGTCAGGTGTGAGCACCAAGTACACTTTAGTTTCAATGCCCTAGAGAAGGATTTAGTTCATGTCTTTGAAATGTTATATATACATATGTGAGTTTGTGTGTGCATGCTTATATATGATACCCAGAATTTTACATGCAGTAGTACAGTGATTGTTACTATGATTTTTTTTTTGTAAATATGGTAGACATTTTTAGACAGATGCTTTTTAGTGCTGAGATGATCAAAGTCAGCTGAGCATGTATTTCTGTTGATTTATTAACAATGCAGAGCTCCAATGATATTGCTTTGCCCTACTGCAGAGCTCCAATGATATTGCTTTGACCTTAGCAGCAAAGGTCAGAAGCTCTAAATGTATCTTCTGGTAGTTTTATTTTAGAAAATATCAGATTTGTATGTGCTCTAAACAGTTTAAGTGAACAACCTTCCTTTACACTTATATCTTTGTGCGACCCCAAACAATTTTCTATACTAATATTTGGAGATCCTGCATTGACAGATATTTCAAGTATGAGACTGCTCAGCAAAATTTTCACTAACCATTTTGGAAAAGTGTATGGAAATCCTTGAGCAGTGAAGTGAAACTTCATTCAACAAAATTCCCTTTTTAAATTCATTCTCTACTGGAAAAAGTAAGCATTAGGTATTTCAAAATTGGCTAATACTGCAGAATTTAGACATTTAAGGAAAAATCAAACAAAAGCAGGTACACTGGGGCACTTGATCGTCCTTTGGATCACCATCACAACTAGCACTAAATAATGGGCAGCTATTTTCACACTGGGGTCTCTACTATCAACTTGTCTCACGAACTTTTGCTGTTTTTTATTATCACTATCTTGCCCATCTCCAACTAGGAGTAATTTTCACCTCTTTAGTACTGTGCTTTTCTAACAAGATTAAGAACTTTGCTTGATTTGGGTTTGAGTCCAAGGTCACTGAAACCATAGCATCTCTTGGCCTCAGTATCTACATCATGTTTTAAACAGAAAATACCTAAATAACTGCTGTGACATAAAATAAAATAGTTATATTCCTTGAACTTCTTGACCCATCAGTAAGTTTTAGGGCCACAAACAATGGTTGGAAGGATTTACACAGTCATGTGTGGTAGATGGGTTATATTGAAGGCCCTACTTCATTTATCCCCTCCTGTATGTATCTCTCTGTGATAACACAGAGCCCTGCAACTGGACTCTCAGAGGTGCTGAGCAAATCATGTTAGCCACAATGTTAGCAAAGCTAAAAAATAGAAACTTGAAATATGTGTGAATGTTTGAGTTTGCATGCTTGTACACCTCCTGCATTCACCATGGGAACAGGTCTAAGCTAGCTTGCCAAAGAAATGTGAAATATCACCGCAGGAGAGTCAGTCACCCAGGCAACCCCTGGACTTGTAAGCAACATCTAGCAGCCATTGCCCCACCACCAACTCCACCATGGACTCCATAGCTTTTCAGATCCTCGGCAAGCTCTTTGATATGTCTAAAATTGAAATAAAAAATATGACAAACTAATACAAAGAATGTCTAGCAGCTTTACACTTGATATTATATGCTGCTGCTGCTGCTGCTACTAAGTTGCTTCAGTCGTGTCCGACTCTGTGAGACCCCATAGACGGCAGCCCAACATGCACATCAATTTAATATCTACTCATAATACCTGTAGGGATTCCCTGGTAGCTCAGGTGGTAAAGAATTCACCTGCAATGCAGCAGACCCCCTTTCAATTCCTGCATTGGGAAGATTCACCTGAGAATACCCGTTAGAGTATTCTTGGGCTTCCCTGGTGGCTCAGCTGGTAAAGAATCTGCCTGCAATGTGGGAGACCTGGGTTTGACCCCTGGGTTGGGAAGATCCCCTGGAGGAGGAAATGGTTACCCACTCCAGTATTCTGGCCTGGAGAAAAGTCTGTGTGGTTACAAAGTGTTGGACAGGACTGAGCGACTTTCACTTTCAATACATGTATATTAAAAAGTTAACTTAGATCCCACTCTTCCAATCTGCTTTTCCCACCACCTGTATTTTTCCCCATCTTTCTTCCCATTTTAATCCAGCCTCTCATTTTTCTCAGTGTAACAGTCAGCAAAAAGGCCTAAACTGGGACATTTTCCAGAAGCTTCATAGGCACTGACTGAGCTGACCATGAAAGAATAGGTTAAGAGCCATTTCCTGTACAATTTTGTTACTGTCTACTTTATTCACCATTTATGTCTGGCCAATGACTGACCAAAGCAGTGCTCCAAAGAACAAAGTTGGTTTCTTCTGTTAAGAAGTGAATATACCCTCCTTTCTAGGGTTGAGGAAGGAAGGATCCAGCATGTAATTGTCCCTTCCACAGAGGGCTTTAATTCAGAAATTTGGGGGATACAGAACTGAGATTTCACCTAAACTAAGTTCTTTTATGAGGAAGAGATTAGGTCTCTGTTTGAGGCATTTCAGATTCTGAGCATCATCTTTGAGCCTGCTATCGTGTTTGGATTGTCCCACAAACACCTTTATTTTTCTGTTGTTAAGCGGGGAGCTTTGTGCACAGAGATGTATGCACACAGGTACACTACACCAAGACTCAGAGTCCTGCCCTTCAAGGTGCTTGTGCCTAAACTTGAACAGAAAAGATAGGCCCATGCTAAGTTTGCTTTTCATATTCCCTTTGTTGCTGTAAAAAAAGCCTAAACACAAATTCAGTTATTTCCTATTCTTTGAGAGACCCTGACATTTCTTTATTCTAAAAGAAAACAGAGAATAGAGATATTTTTATAAGCAGAGCAGGTTTTTGAAAAAAAAAAAAAAAATCCCTAGTAACTAACACACAATAAATAGAGGAAAAGCTCTGAAGAGAAGGTCAACAAGGGGAATAGGAACATATAGCTTATGTCTGGCAGTCACAGGATATTAAATGTGCAGAGATGGTTCAGGTACTTTCTGGTTTCACTCTCAAAACTACCTAATCTCTCCAACAATTATGAATTTTAAGAAAATATCAGTTTATACCAAAATGAAAATCATACATCTGCTTTCATTTTGAAATCATTTTTTAAAATGTGCGTTTTTGTAATGTATCAATTATAATCCACTTCATTAGACAAAATTCATATCCATAAATCTGTTTCCAAGAACTCTAAAAATCACCAAGAACTCTAAAAATATGTGACACACAGCCACTGCCTCATGCGTACTATATCTGACCTCTCAGGCAGCCTTTATTTCGAGCATTAAAATAAATGTATTCATCATACAGCCATATACTGTGAAATTTTCCCATCACTTGGTTTTCTTATTTTCCAGGGCAAACTTTTCAAAACCCAAGGGAAAGTAATTGAAGTAGAGCTATACCAAAGTGCATTTCCAATGTGATGCAGCAGAAATAACACTCAACAAAAATACCGTTANTCTCAGGCAGCCTTTATTTCGAGCATTAAAATAAATGTATTCATCATACAGCCATATACTGTGAAATTTTCCCATCACTTGGTTTTCTTATTTTCCAGGGCAAACTTTTCAAAACCCAAGGGAAAGTAATTGAAGTAGAGCTATACCAAAGTGCATTTCCAATGTGATGCAGCAGAAATAACACTCAACAAAAATACCGTTAGTAGTGCCTGGGAAGTCAAGCTGAATATTCTATGCTTTCAATGAGTATTTGACATTTGTTCTTTTTCTTCTTTTTTTCAATTCAAGCACTTTCTTCCTTTGTTTTATTCCTTAACACATATTTATTTGGAAAATGTGTATCATATAGAATGATGTCTAAATATTAACTTAGATATAAGAAGCTAAAGGATACTCAGTATTCAAAGATAAGAATATGATTGCTCCTATGCCAAACTCTGGGGTAGTTGAAGTTTATTTGGGGCCCTCTCACCCTCCTTACCTGGAGAAGGAAATGGCAACCCATTCCAGTGTTCTTGCCTAGAGAATCCCAAGGACAGAGGAGCCTGGTGGGCTGCTATCTATGGGGTCGCACAGAGTCGGATATGACTGAAGCGAGTTAGCATGCATGCATGCCTTGGAGAAGGAAATGGCAACCCACTCCAGTATTCTTGCCTGGAGAATCCCAGGGACAGAGAAGCCTGGTGGGCTGCTGTCTATGGGGTCACACAGAGTCGGACACAATTGAAGCGACTCAGCAGCAGCAGCAGCCTCCCTACCAACCAGCAAACATTAACTATGGTCTCTGTTCAGGACATCACATCTGACATTGGGGATAATGGAATTAGACATGAAACACAGAGTTCAGGCCTTCTACCTCCATATTTTACATTCTTCTACAGTTCTGGTCTTTTTGTTTGTAATTTAATAAAAAAGGTAGGTCCTTGCTACATCGAACAACCATTGCCCCACCACCAACTCCACCATGGACCCCATAGGGTATTACATCCTTTAAGAAACTCCAAATGATGATATATCCTTTAAAAAAGATCTTCTGCAAGTCCTTTGATATGTCTGGAGTTGGAAGAACACAGACAAAATAATATAAAAATATATACCAGCTTTATATTTGATATTACATGCACATCAATATCTACTCATAATACATTTATACTAAAAACTTAGATCCCACTCTTCCAATCACCAGCATGCTCTTCTCACCACCTGCATTTCACCTCTTAAAACAGGAAAATAATAACTTAAATTCTTTCAACTTCACTGTGAATTTCAGGTGAGAAGTTGCTTCTCATTTCAGTTTTAAAAGGAAGCATTTCTTGAATATTATAGTAGAGCTCATTGCTTACTTCCCTTGCTTACAAACACAGCTACCAAACCCTGTAACATGCCCTTGTCTCCTGAAACACATAACATAAGCCCTGGAGCTATACGGCAGGTGGAAGCTAGTGGGCCTTAAGGAGACTGGAGTCTGGTTGGCCTCTAAGAGGCTGTCCAGAATGCAAAGAAAACACTGTTGGTACCTGGAGTAATGGAGACCTTTATAATACAGTGGCAGGAAGTTTAGCAAAACTGTTATTTAAAAATAGCAAAACATGCCTAAAAACCCAACCTATAGCTAAGTATATTTCTAGGCAGAGTGTTGAAGGCAATGTCTGACTTCTACCTACCTATCTATAATAAGAGATCAACTAAAGAACAAAGTATCCATTTATTGAATGGAAATTAGAAATTAGTGGACTGAAAATCAAGGACCCAGACCAATCATTTCAGGCATTAAACTGTCCCGTAAGTAAGAAAGGGACAAGATGAGATTCAAAATTTATATGTGAAACCTAGCAAAGATCTAAGGTGTGCTTCATAGATGCTTTTGCATGAACAACTCAGGATTTTCTTCCTGAATTTTTATGTTTATAGAAATAGTGGCTATGCAATTTTTTCCTAAGATTTTACATTTTTAGAGAACTTTCAGGTTTACAGCAAAATTGAAGGAAAGGTACAGAGATTTCCTATATACCCACTGACTCTGTGAAGGCATTGCCTCCCTCATTATCAATCTCACTCATTAGAATGGAGCCTTTATTGGAACTGATGAACCTATGCTAACACATAACACATAAAAAGTGCAGTCTGAAAATTTTAAGGACACATCTCACAGAAAACCTCAATACATACAGGGCTTCTGAGGAGAGTATTCCTTTAGCAGTCTCAAAGGGGAAGGGGGGTGCTGTGGATATGTCACTTGGATGATAGAAGGGACTTTGTAGCTTAAATGATTTTGAGATGGGGAGATTATCCTATATTATCCGGATGAAGTTAATGTAGTCAAGAGAGTCCTCAGAAGAGGAGTCAGAGATAAAACAATGAAAGCAGAGTTTTCATTGACCTAAAGCTATAGGCAAAGGAGTATGGGCAGCCGCTAGAAAAGAAAAGGAAATGGAAACAGATTTGTGGATATGAATTTTGTCTAATGAAGTAGATTATAATTGATACATTATAAAAACACACATTTTAAAAAGTGATTTCAAAATGAAAAGAATATATTGCAAAATGAAAGCAGGATTTTCCTTTTGAATTACTATGGGCAAGAAATAAGCTGAGTTCCTTATTTATATGTATCAGTCACTCCTAATGGAAAAATAATACTCTCCAAGGGATATATAGCCAAAAGACGCCAAAGGACAACTCCAGAGAGCAAGACTGAGCTCTAAGAAACTGACAACACTGTCCAGCAGTGTGTCAGAAGTGCCTCTTACCAGCAACTGCTGTGGTTCTACAGTTTTATCTATTTGAAAATTATTGCCTTTACTGGTTATCTTAGTCTTTTTGATTCACAAGTGTTCTGACCAATGAGGATGATACTCAAAGAGCTGTATCTTGGGAATTGGATAAAATAGCTTTACTAACACAGAGGTATAGTTTAAATAAAAGATCTCATATCATGAACCTGAAATTGCTGCTGTAAAAACACAGGGGGGAGAGAGAGGAGTCTTGGGGAAGGAAGTGCCAATGGGAGGGATATAAATTGTGGCCCGAGAACTGAGTGTGGCATGATGTAACAACATTGCGTATCATAGAGACAATTCAACAAGGTGACTCTGGCAGTTCTCCCATTGAAAACAGGGGTCTATATTCCCTGCCCTTTGAATCTAGGCAAACTTGTCACACCCATGTACCAATCCAGTGAGGAAGTGACACTGATTGACTTTTGTGGCTAGGTGAGAAAAGGCACACAGCCTCCACTTTGTTGGAATATAAGCTGAAATCTAAGTCACCATGTAAGGTGCCCAGCAGCCCTGAGCTACCCGGCTTCAAGGAAGCCCAAATGAGCCCATGTGGAGACTCCACACTGGCAAACCTGTAGACCACCTGACCAGAGAGAGGCCTGCCCAGCACTCAGTTGCTCTAGCTCCTCTAACTTGAATCCACACACTGTCTTCAAGCACATCCCAATATCTGATCCACAAAACCAGTGAGATAACTAAGAGATGACCAAACAAGTCCCTTCTCTTAAAACAAGAAAACACTGGATTCAGTTATTTACATATTGGTGGTAACTTAGTTCTTAGACTTTTACCTTTCTCTAGAAAGTCTTCCCTGAATATTATAGCTGACCTGGGTGTTCACTTCACCTCATCTACCAACATCAAACTGAAGTTTTTCCTCAAGATTACTGTACTAAGTATTATTTACAGACCTTTCAGTTTTTCCCACTGAGATAGGAAATCCTCAAGGGAAAATACCCTGAGGAATTCAAGTTTATGTCCGCTGCAATGAAAAGCATAAAGGACACATAATTGCTGATGACTGTAAACCACTGTTATGTGAATGAAAGATATTTACTTGAAAAATCTTAATTTTGTACAACAAAAAGAGGGTCTTGTTCCCTTTAAGTGATCTGCACCCTTACAACATAAGCAGAAGAACAGTTTGTGTGTTTAACACTATTGGACCTTTACTATAATTCTTAGTTCCCCAGAACAGTGACCTGAGAGGTTACATTCACATGAGAAAGTGTAATATGTGATATATAATATCATATATTGTGATGACTAGACATTTAGAAGGAACAAGACATTGACCTTATTTACCCTGTGGTAGAGGGGCAGAACAAGGTTAGTTGTTCAGCTTCCTGCAGGAGAGCAGGAAGGAAGGATACCAAAGTGAAAGCATCTGAGTACTGACCTCACAAGCATACTGAGTCAAATCCGAAGACTCAGCTGGTGGTATGTGTGGTGGTACTAAAATGGTTTCTGAAGAGATGTAGCTTCTACCACCTCAAAAACACTTCTTGGAAAATAGAAAAATTAGGAAAATGTAAGTGCTCCCTACAGGACTAGAAAGTTTTACTAGTAGAGGAAGGCAAAGGAGATGATACCTTTGAAATGTCCCTAAGTACCATCACTCAATTGACAATATTTTATGGAACATCTACTCTGTTGTCTGAGGGAGTACGCCTATAGGCAAAAGCGACACATATGCCCCATGGTTCATGGAGGTTTAATTCTAATAGAACAAGACAAACTTACAAGAAACTAATAAAATAGGATAAATTCAGATGGCATAAGTGCTATAAAAGAAAATGACAGCTGGCAAAGAGAAAGACAATGATTGGGGGAAACGTATACCTTAGCTGGAAAGGCTAGAGGTGAAGGATTAGACATGGTCGCTTACCCGCCCTATCCACTCCCTGCACTCTCAGGTTCTAATGGAAGATCCCATATCTTGCCATGTACTTACATTCCCATACCCCCACAGGAGAGGTGGAGAGCAAGAACACCGTTCAGAGGCACTATGGAGATATCCGTTGGGGTGACAAATCGCTCACCATTGAAACATAGATGCTTCCAAGAAAGATTCTCCTGTTTGATGAAGAATGTCTCATGAAGAAAGTCCTTGAGCATTGTTCTGTGAGCACAAGATGCACAGATCTACTGTAGTCATTTTGTGATGTGACGGGGAAAGCAATGAAAATTGCAAAAAAGCCAACCCCAGGTCTTGATTTCATTGTGCCAAAACCAAATCTTGGATCACTGACATCAGTACATCTCCTGTAGGAGAGAGATCCTCATTGTTTAAGCNTCATTTTGTGATGTGACGGGGAAAGCAATGAAAATTGCAAAAAAGCCAACCCCAGGTCTTGATTTCATTGTGCCAAAACCAAATCTTGGATCACTGACATCAGTACATCTCCTGTAGGAGAGAGATCCTCATTGTTTAAGCTACATTTAAAATACTTGTAACCTAAAATATGCTAATGTATTGGTTTGTTAGGGCTGCCATAAAAAAGCATCATGAAGCTTCAACAACACAAAACTGTCTCAGTGTTCTGGAAACTCTAAGTGTGAAATCAAGGTGTCTTGAAGATTGTTTTTTTCTGAGGGCTGTGAGGGGAAAAATCTGTTTCAGGTCTCTGGTTTAAGATGCCCATTTGTCCTCTCTGTGTCTTCCACCTTCTTTCTTTTATGGGTATTTCTATGTTTAAATCTTCCCTTTTTATAAAAACACCAGTTACATTGAATGAGGGTCTGCTTCTAGTGACTTCATTTTAACTTCATTATCTCTGCAAAGACACTGTCTTCAAAAGTCACATTTCTAGGTACAGAGAATAAGGACTTCAGCATATGAATTTTGAAGAGACGCAATTCAACTCATAAACCTAATACATACAGAAGTTTTCACTGAGGCAGAAAAGAGTGCAGAAGCAGCAGATTTGCATCACATATTTGGGTGAGGGCTATCATGAACCCAGAGAAGTACAAATGCCCAGGCTCTGCATTGGTGATTGAGTAAGAGTTCAGTTGCATATGTGTACTAGTGATTGACCTATTGCTTCCCAGACCCAAATGTATATTTCAATGCCTATTCTGATAACTGAACTGAACTCTGAATACTTCTCCTTTGCCAATTGGTACACTGCTGATTTTGCTTTGTTAGTAGAGGGTGCTGGAAGCACCTGGCAGGATGCAGAGCTTCTTTTACATCCAGTGTTCTCTTCTCATCAAGTTGCTACATGGTATAGGGTCTCTGCAGGGTCAGGTTCCTGAAGTGTGTTAAGTGTCTGCCTCACTGTAGACAGTCTCCTAAGGAACCCCAAAGTGTGAATTAACTGCAATTCTGGACTTGCTGACATGACTATATCCTCTCAATGAGGCCTGGATCTCAATCCAAGGGGTTGAATTATTTTAGATTGGATTCTTTCTTGGATGTTCTATGTCATCCCTAAAGGCAGTGACCACTCTATATATGCTATTCCTGAAATCGTTAGAGACTTATATGTTCCCACTAGGTAATCACCATTACTATAATCTTGTTATGATTAATCATCTTTATATTAAATTTGTCCTGCTGAAATTCTGTGTGATTACTGCCTCCTGATAGGGCCTTGACTCACCCAATATGCCAGAAATTATTCACAACATCATCACAAGAAGTAGAAAGGATCACACTCTAGGACAGGGCTCAAAGAATGACTCCTAGAATAATGCTGTGGACTATCCCACAGAGAAGCAACTAGCATTGCCTAGCGAGGAGTAATTAGGAAGCTGTTAATGCATTTTCCAGGAACATTTCTGCTTAGTTTCCACCCAAGGGAGCAGAAGCAGATTATGTCTCTAAAAAAAACACTGTGTCTTTTTAGGTGGCCATACAAAGTAATACATTTCCTTGGTGGCCTAGACAGTAAAGAATCTGCCTGCAATGCCAGAGACATTGGTTTGATCCCTGGGTCAGGGAGATTCCCTGGAGAAGGAAATGGCTACACACTGCAGTATTCTTGCCTGGAGAATTCCATCAACAGAGGAGCCTGGTGGGCACCATGGGGGCTTCATGAGTCCATGGAGTTGCGAAGAGTTGGACACAACTGAGTGACTCTTTCACTTTTCACAAAAGTAACATACTCCTTGAACATTGCTGATACTCCTTCCCCTTGTGTCACCTAACTCCAAATTTGAGTGTTACATGAGAACATCTGAGCAGTTGAATCTAAAAAACAGTGAGTTTTTGGACATCACATCTATATTACCAGGCAGTAAGTAGTAGAAAGGAAAAAGATTAATTGGAAATGCCAGCTGACTTTGTTCCTGCCCAGAAACTTCCATGGCAGTCAGTGTCTTTGATTATATCTCACTGACTGGGCCATATGTCCATGACTTATCCAGCTGCTTGAAAAAGGGAAGTGTGGAGGGAGTAGAGTCACCAACCAATGGTATACGCCCACCTGTGTGTATTTGTCCTGCTCTCTTCCCCAAAGCAACCCTAACTGAGCTTTTGCAGTAGTGTGGGGACTGGGATGAGGTAAATTTTGCATGAAAAAGGTAATAAATTCTCCATTATGTTAGACTTTTGGGTCTTAAAAAATATTAAGTGAAACTGTTAATCACTCAGTCATGTCCAACTCTTTGGGACCCCATGGACTGTATCCCATCAGGTTCCTCTGTCCAGTGGGATTTTCCAGGCAAGAATACTGGAGTGGGTAGCCATTCCCTTCTCCAGTGGATCTTTCCAATCTAGGGACTGAACCCGTGTCTCCTGCTTCCCTAGTGGCTCAGAGGATAAAGCATCTGCCTGCAATGCAGGAGACCCAGGTTTGATCCCTGGGTTGTGAAGATCCTCTGGAGAAGGAAATGGCAACCCACTCCAGTATTCTTGCCTGGAGAATCCCAGGGACAGAGGAGCCTGGCAGGCTACAGTCCACAGGGTTGCAAAGAGTGGGACAATTCCCTCCTGCACTGCAGGCATATTCTTTATCATCTGAGCCACCAGGAAAGCCCCCATCCAGACCAAAATAAACAAACAAACAAAGAACAAAGAGATAATGCTTAGATTTAAAGTACTGCTTAGATTTAAAATAATAAATGGCATCAGGAAAACATTTAATTTTTTAAGCAAAGACACAGTTTCCTGTGAGGATTGTGAGCTACTTGTCACTTAGCACATAGAGAAAGCAATGACTAGTACATAGGCTTTTATTTCTTCTTTCATATAAATGCTATTGTACCTGGTGCTGCAGCTTTTCAGCTTAATAATATATACAACCTTACTTTCTTGACAACACATTCACGCTTACATAATTAGCTTAGAAGACTGATACAGATTTATTTATCAATTAGATTTTGATGGTCATTTATAAAGAAACTTTTCTATTGAGACTTCTTAACACAAGTCACTGGCCAAATATATAGTATTACATATTTTAAGTAAAGAAAAAATTAGATGTTTCAATAATTGTGTGCTTTGGTTTTGTGTCACAAGCACATGAAACCCACACAAAAGGCTAAATACTAAGTACATATGACTAGAAAAGTTAATAGCTTTTGAGTCACACATTTAAATTTTCATGACTTCCCTGGTGGCTCAGATGGTAAAGCGTCTGTCTACAATGCAGGAGACCCGGGTTTGATCCCTGGGTTGGGAAGATCCCCTGGAGAAGGAAATGGCAATCCACTCCAGGACTATTGCCTGGAAAATCCCATGGACAGAAGAGCCTAGTAGGCTACAGTCCATGGGGTCGCAAAGAGTCGGACACGACTGAGAGACTTCACTTCACTTCATAGTATACATAATTACAGTTCTTTTTCACTAAGCAAGAGTTAAAAGGTCTGTAAATTTAGTTTAAAAATTAAAAGATTTACCCCAGGTTAACCTGGAAGATGGCAGAGAAATAGGACAGGGAGACCACTTTCTCCCTCACAAATTCATCAAAAGAACATTTCAACGCTGAGTAAATTCCACAAAACAACTTCTGAATGCTGGCAGAGGACATCAGGCACCCAGAAAAGCAGATCATTGGCTTCAAAAACAGGTAGGAAAAAATATAAAAGATGAAAAAAGAGACAAAGGAGGTAGGGAGGGAGCTCCATCCTGGGAAGGAAGTCCCGGCCCGGGAAGTGAACCTTAAAAGAGGTTTCCAAACACCAGGAAACACTCTCGCTGCCAAGTCTGTGGCAAGCCTTGGAAGCACAGAGGGCAACATAGCAGGAAGGAAAAATAAATAATTAAAACAAACAGATTATGAGCCCAACAGTAACTACCCCAGCGGAGAAGCAGAACTGATGCCTGCATCTGCCACTAGCNACAAGTAGAAGGATTGCTTACATTAGAAAAAACCGGACAAGGGTATTAGATCAGAAATTCAGTATGGATCTTGATAAACTTGAAGTACTCATTCAACATGCAAGTAGACATACTGAGCATGCAGCTGGAGGTAAGAATATGAAGTTCAGGATAGAGTTTCTAGTTAAAGACATACATTTGGGAAATACCAGCATACATACTATCTTTAGAATTAAGAGACTAAATAAGTCAAGGTAGATAAGCTTTAAGATTAGATAGGTCACTGCAGGTAGTGTTAATAATGCCTATTATGTGTCAGTCATTCTGTTAATCCTCACACCAATTTTTCAATGAAACAGACTGAGAGATTAAATAAATTTCCACAGTCACATACTAATAGGCAGAAGATGTAGTAGTCAGTTCAAGGTGTGCCTGAAATTAACACCTACTCTTTCCTGCAGCATAGACACACTGCATTTCTTGCTCTGAATGTACCACATGTTATCTCCTACCTGGCTGCAGAAAAGTCACTAGTATTTAGGTCTATAAACCACCACCAGTGATGATTGACTAAACTGCCTTCTGCTATCCCAACTCACTGAACTCTTGTTCAATTTTTGGAAATGTTAGCATCCTGTCTCTCCAATTCATTCCAAATGTTACCACCCTTGCTTAGAGATAACCTGAAATAATTACCTACTGCTTCACTAATGGAAACTATCATAATCTAGGTATAGATCTTAATACATGGGCAGTATTATTGGAAATTTATAGTGAATAGCAATTTAAAACAGAATTTAGCTGACTGAATTGTACAATATCAGTTCTTACCCAGAGCTTCTAAATAATAAGGGTTGGGTAGCAAAGGTATTTGTTTCTATTCATTTATTACTTGTGTTTCTTGCATATATAAAAGAATGCAGATGTATCTGTCTTAATAAATGCACTTATGGAATCATTGCTACTTTGAAATTTTTATTACTATTTTGAGTTTATAAAAATTTAAGATATAATTATTAGTTTATGCAACAAAAATATCTTGGTAATATAAAGTAATATAGGAAGTTCATCAAAATCTTAAATTCAGTTCAGTCACTCAGTCACGTCCAACTCTTTGCGATCCCATGAATCGCAGCACGACAGGCTTCCCTGACAATCACCAACTCCTGGAGTTTACCCAAACTCATGTCCATCAAGTCGGTGATGCCATCCAGCCATCTCATCCTCTGTCGTCCCCTGCTTCTCCTGCCCCCAATCCCTCCCAGCATCAGGGTCTTTTCCAATGAGTCAACTCTTCGCATCAGGTGGCCAAAGTACTGGACTTTCTTTAACAAGTGGTGCTGGGA